>JAWHQI010000428.1:1200000-1648452 GCA_033032865.1 Dactylorhiza incarnata | reverse complement strand
CCCCCCCCCCCCCCCCCCCCCCCCCCCCCCCCCCCCCCCCCCCCCCCCCCCCCCCCCCCCCCCCCCCCCCCCCCCCCCCCCCCCCCCCCCCCCCCCCCCCCCCCCCCCCCCCCCACTCCTTCTCACTCGCTCGTTCCCACTCAACCCCTCGCTCCAACTTCGTCTCTCGCACTCGGCATGTCAGCGGCTGCGTCCGCGTGAGAGAAGCAACTCAGTTAAGTAAACGCAAGTGCGTCGCAAGCGAAACAAATAGCTTAAAAATATAATCGCAACCGCACAAAGCAGGTCGAGTAGTCACACATATTAACTTTATTACATCACACTGCAGAAAGGTAAGCTGAAAGCGGCAAATAGGAGAAGTCGGGCTGGTCCCGCTCAAAGTTGAGTCCACTTCCAAAGCCCCGACCTCGGTTCTGGGCTGTCAGTCCACGCATGGATCCGACACATTCCCGAGTCAGGGTGAGTTCGTCATTCGCAACACGCATATTAGCCTCCACTCGGCGCAGGTGGTCCGCCACCGGTTCCATCAGGCCACCCGAAGAAAGCCGAACCTCCTCTACTAGCAGGGCATGATCTACTTCCAGTGCCCCCATCCGCTGCTCCATCGCGCGGGCATGTGCGAAAGGGTTCGGTTCAACGAACCATCGCCCTTCTCGAAGCTCATGAAGGAAACACCCCTGCCTCTGAATCATGTCAACCAAGCGGTCCCTCAACTCCGAAACATTAGAGGGGTGCCCGACGAGCTCGTCTATTGCCGAAGGAGAGAGAGGCGGCGAGACCGCTCCCATCTGTCCCGACCTGCCGGTCGAAGCATCATCCGGACCTGCAGGTTTAGTAAGCTTGTACCTAGATCCCCGACATGGTCAGATCCTTCTTGGAGAAGACTTACCTTGCGGGGTCCTCGGCACTTTCCCGTGGCGAGAGGAGTGCTCGCATCGTTGCCCCAAGGGGTACCCCGACAGTGTGCCATAGGTGCCAGCGGGTGGGAGACCCAGGGACTTTCCTGCACCAGCTCTAAAAGGGGGTCTCTAGGGGGTACGCCGCTTGCTCGGTTCACGCAGGGGTGGGAGTAAGTCCGCCGGCATGCTGAGGGAGCCCTCCGCAACCGAGAAGGGAGGTACTGCGAGATAGGGAGGAAGAAGAAGAGTCATCAGTATGGGCATGAGCATGCTTATCAAGCACAGGTAAGGTCACTCACCACGGATCGGGGAGTGGACAGGGGGACTTGTCTGGGTACCCACACTCCCTGATTTAGCTGCCTCGAGAGACCTGTCCCTCCCACCGCGACTCGGTATCACGTCAACTTCCCCAGGTGCTTGTGGAACTCGGACATTAATGCGGATGAGGAGGACGTCCCACCCGCCGGCTCAGGGTGATGTCTCTTAGGCATAGGTCCCTCCACCTGCACCGAAGAGGGGAGCGAATGCTCCATGACGACAGATCTAAGCTCCGCCAGGTCATCTAGGCTCTTTCCAGAAAACGGCTTTGAGGCGGGGCGCGAATGTCCAAGGGAGGTTGCATGTCGACCAGTCTAAGGGGAAGGAATGAGAAGGGAGAGGTTTTTTGAGTAGAGGCTCACCCCTCTCCGTCCTGAGGTTTTATAGCCAACGAGTGGGACCCGCTCGAATATTCTCTTTAAAAGATCCTACCAGCTCGTCAAATCAGAGGGTTGGACTTTCTTTCCGAGCTTGAGACAAGCTCGCAAAGAGCGGGGATTGTGTGCAACCCCCATATTTGCTGAGCGTATACCACGCAGCATGTACAGGGTCGCAACGACACAGATAATCGTAATTGGGTAGAATGGCGACTCGGGCGTAGTCAGGAACGACCGCTCAAGGGCATCCGAGATCGGCTAAGGCAACATCACATCCGAACGGAAGGAAAGAAAGAATGGCGGAACGGGTAGTGAAGGCCCCCACTAGCCCGTGCAGGCGAGTGAAAGGGGAAGGGAGTGCAAGGTCCACTCGCCCACGCGGGGCGAGTGGGGGGGGGGGGGGGGGGGAGGCCCACTCGCCCACGCGAGTGGGGAGGACGGCCCACTCGCCCACCCGGGCGAGTGGGGGGGACGGCCCACTCGCCCGCTTGGGCGAGTGGGAGGTTGTCCACTCGCCCATGCGGGCGAGTGGGAGGACGCCCACTCGCCCGCTTGGGCGAGTGGGAGGACGCCCACTCGCCCGCTTAGGCGAGTGGGAGACTGTCCACTCGCCCTAGCGGGCGAGTGGAGAGGGGGTGAGTATCCACTCACCCCCTCCGTCCCTCCTCTCTCCCTCTCCTGATAGCGCAGGAGCCGCGTTCGTTTACCCTCTACGTCCGCTTATCTTCTCCCCTGCTTCCGGGTGTTTTTTCTCCTCACCCCCCTCTTTTCCTGCCTAATGGATTTCTCATCAGGGTCTGCGTTTAGCCTATTCAAACAGCAGAATTCCGCTATTGGTAGACCAGTTTGAGCTGCGGATAGCCATTCCAAAAGGCGGAATTACGCTATCCGCAGACCATTTCCAGAATTCTATAAATAGACCCCCATGGGCACCTTGGGGAGGGTTGGCATCTCCTTACCCCCACCCTCCTTAGTGTGATCGGTTAGCTAGTGACCCTGCCTTCCGTTCACCAAGTCTTTCAGGCCAACGGTCAGGTGTTGTGAGTGCTCTCCGAGGTGCCCAGGCTTAGCATTGGCTTGGGAGGGGAAGATCTTCGGGTCTTTCGGGTTAGTGGCGGGACCTCCTCGCTGCAGCTGGCGGGGTCTGTTTTCACCTGAATCCACCAGTAGAGAGGTTCTTAGGCTCTAAGTGACTAGCCGTTCGACTTTACCTGAGATAAGTAAGGGCAAGCTGCCTACCCCTATTTTCGAACGCTGAAGCCGGGAAACTGGTTTCAACAGACGCCATACAAAAGGAAGAAGAAATCATGCTTACCGCCTGGTTCATGGCCTCCAGAGAGGAAGAGACCATCTTCCCTTCCGACACCTTTCGAGCTGTGCCTCGCTCCGGGGGAGCCTGGGGGGCAGAAGATCCCAGGACCTCGAGCTCCTCATCAACCGGCTCGCCATCAGCTCCAGATACACAAGGAGCCGCCTCCTCCTGAGGAGCATCCTGTACCAGTGGAGGAGCAGGACTTGGCTCCCCAAGACCTCTAAACACCAACTTCCTCTTTCTGTTTCGAACAAGAGGAGCGGTAGCAGCACGACCAGCATCAACGGGACAACCCGCATAGAAGCAGGCGCTTCTCGTCCACGAATAGGGAAATACTGTGCAGAATGTTCCCCAGCTCTCGAGCATCTGAAAATCTGAGAACGGGAGAAAACTCCCGCTCACGTCCTCTAAGGCGCCGGCAGCGATCTGGTAAAGAGTTCCACACCTCCGGTAGTCCCTCCGGGTTCCTGACGTAGCCAAATAAAGTATTCCCGTAACGGCGGTCCACCCGGGTCTCGAACTCCAGCCATCTCTTGTTGCTAAAGACTTCAATACGACCTCCGCCATCAACCCGCACCTCACACCATTCCTTGAAAAGGCCCAAGGAGAACTTCGCACCGTGCTCTCGGAAGAAGGCAATCAGCCCCATGATCCGCACCATCCCCTGAGGCGTAAACTGTGACACTGGGACGCCGCAAAATTTCAGGATCTCGATCACCTCCTCGCACACCGGGAGGCGAAAGCCGCTCCGAAGCGAGGACTCGCAAATGGTCATCCAACCCCGAGGCGGATTCTGTACTCATTCCTCAGGATCCGGGATCCGAACCTCTAATACGGGGGGCAGGTTGAAGCGCCTCCTCCATATGGCAACATGATCAAGAGTAAGAATCGAGGCCAGCCGCATTGGGCGACTTTGCCCGCCACGCCGAGTAGCCTGAAAGACAAAGGGAAAAGCGTCAGCACGAACCTCAGGTAAGGATAACGGGAGTCCATCCGCGAGGCTAACCACCACGCACACTTCGCGCGCAGGTAAGCCCCGAGAACACGCGCGCAAGCACGCGGCAGACCCCGGGGGAGCAGCTCGCGCGACTACCCGCGCGGCAACTCGCGCCCGCGCGCCCGCGCTACCGCCGCGTGGTAGCCCGCGCGGCAGCCCGCGCGGTAGTCCGTGCGGCTGCCCGCGCTACCGCCGCGCGGTAGCCCGCGCGGCAGCCCCGCGATAGCCCGTGCGGCTGCCCGCGCGCGCGCTACCGCCGTGCGGTAGTCCGCGCGGCAACTCGTGCGCGCGCGCGCCTCGGGCGCGGCCCCCCGCACGCACCCGGCCGCACGAGCAAGCGCAGGTGCGGCCCTGTGCGCGCGCCCTCTGTGCGAGCACGCGGCCGCCTGTTCCCTCCACGCAACTCCACGCGCCTCATGTGCGCCCGTTCGCCCCGCCTCTGTGGAAGTTGGACCTTTCACCCTCACGCTCACCTTGGCACCGCCATCATCACCGCCAACCTCCGCACCCGAATTCACTACGGCCATCGCTCACGAATGCAAGTCGTAAAAGTAAAATCCTATCGCTCTCTGTGCGCTCCAAGCGTAGGATTTGGGGGGCAAATGATGGGTTCCCCCTATTTATGAGAAAAATAATAACTCTCGCGCACCGGATCCCATTCCCGCACGCTAGATCCCACTACGGCGCAACGGATCCCGAAACCACCGCACACCGAATCCCACTCTCCCACACCGGATCCCACTACCACGCGGCGGATCCAAACCACCACGCGTCGGATCCAAACCACCTCGTGCGGGATCCCAACCGCCCTGCGCGGGATCGCAACCGCCGCCAACCGCCGCCGACGCCGGCCACCACCACTGCCCGGCCGACCGCCGCCGCCGCCACCGGCCGACCGCCGCCGCCTCCACCGGCCGCCGCCTCCACCGGCCGCCGCCTCCGCCGGCTACCACCACCGGCCGGCCGACCGCCGCCGCCGGCCGCCGCCACCGGCCGTCGCCTCCACCGGCCGTCTCCTCCACCGGCCGTCGCCTCCACCGGCAGCCCAAGGCTGGCCACCACTGGGCGGCCGACCACTCTCGGCCGGCCGCCACCGCCGCCGTCGGCCGCCCCCTTTGCGGCTGGCGGCCGTGATCGGCCACTCCCGGCCGGTCGCCGCCGGCGCCGCCGGCCGCCCCCTTTGCGGCCGGCGGCCGTGGTCGTCCACCCAAGGCCGGCCACCCCCGGGCGGCCGGCCACCCCCGGGCGGCCGGCCACTCTCGGCCGTCCGCCGCCTCCCCCGCCGGCCGCCGCCTCCCCCGCCGGCCGCCGGCCGGCCGTCGCCGGCCGCCCCCTTGGTGACCGTCGGCCAAGGCCGTCCCTCATGGGGTGGCCGGCCACCCATGGCCAGCCGCCGCCTTCGCCGCCCAGTAACCACCTTCGTTCTCCACCGTCCGATCTCCGCGAGCCTCTGCGGCCCTCCGATCATCACAAACGATCTCGGCCCTCCGATTCGGTGGTTATCCACAATAACCACCGTAACCACCGTAACTTCCACTCCAAAGCCCTATAAATACCCCCCTATGCCTCCTTTCAAAGGGGATCTATAATTCTCTCCTTCTCTCTCTCTCTCTTCATTTCCTCCTCTCCCCAGATCTTCTCTCTCTACACTCCACATTTCTTCTCTCTTTACTACTTGACAGGTTCATCCTACGAGCGCCTCTCGCCAGGGAAGAAGTGCAGCACCGCCCAAGGCGAGCGCTCCAAGCCCGAGCAGCAAAGTCAAGGCACTCCGCGAAGTGCTCACCCAGGAAGTGCGCAACCACACCATACGCGCAGCACGGCGCTCAACTCCTAAGCGGTGGCCTGTCACCCACAGAGTCCTGTAACGCCCCAGAATTTTCGATTTATACTTAAATCATTTATTCTGTCGTAGCGAGGGCGTTACCGTCTTTGGAGCGTCGTCGTCGTCCGGCGAGTTAATTCTAGGTTGAGTCAAATATGCAGACTTATATTTATACACGCGTATAATGGTGTATGAAGGCTTGTATATATACAAATGCATGATATATACATATATATATATATATATTTGTTATATAGAAATATACACATATATATACATAATAAAATTATTCTTTTTATTTCTTTTTACATCTATTATCATGGCATAAAGTGCCTGATTGGGAGCATAGTAAGGATCGGCCATTTCTTTTTTCTCCCCTTCCCGTGCCTCTCTTGTGCTGCTTAGGAGGGTTAGGGTTCGTCGGGCGGGAGTCGCGAGGCTCTGGAGCCGTCGGGGAAGAGAGGTTCGAGATCGCTGGGAGGCCTATTTTTCGTCGCCGGTGCGGGATTGCGGAGGACCCTAGTTGGCTTCGGCAGTGGTGATACAGTCTTCCGGCCGTGGTTTTCGCTTCGGCGCGAGGCGTCAGCTCCCGATTCAGGCAAGAAAATCGCCTCTCCTTCTCCCCCCTTCGTTCCTTGTTTGTCATGGTTTGTGATTCGTCATTCTACGCTGGATTTACCTTGGATTGTTGCTTATAGTCATATCAGGTTTCTTTTTATGATGCTGGGGGGCTGCTTCTTAAGAAATTGTTAAACGTGGGCTGTTACGTATGGTCCCAGTCTGCTGCATGTAGTTCTATCAAAATGTTAAATTGAGGGGTGCTGCCTTTTATCTTGGTTAAAATTGGGGGGTGCTGCCTTTTATCTTGGTTAAATTGAGGGGTGCTGCCTTTTATCTTGATTAAATTGAGGGGTGCTGCCTTGTATCTTGGTTAATATTGGGGGGTGTTGTTATGCTTTCGGTTTGGGGCTGCCCTATTTATACTCTACTTGGGGGGCTGCTTCTTATATGTTTTGCCCAATTGGGAACTGCCTTATAGTTGTCTAATTGATTGAGGGAGGCTGCTCTTACATGGTATAGTTTGGGGGCTGCTGTTATGAAACATGTTGTTATGTTTATCACTTGGGGGTTAACTTCTTTGGGCTGCCTCTTTTGTTGTTGGTTTGGGGGCTGCTCCTTGTTGAGTTGGACTGCAGGTATGCTGTCGGGCTGCTTCTTATGCTTGTTAATTTGGGGGCTGTTTCCTTATGTTAGGGGGCTGATGTGAGGATTGCTGTATTTTATTAGAGGGCTGCTCTTATTTCCTTTTGTTTTCTCCTCTTATGGGGCTGCTGCTATGCTTTTCCTAAGGGGCTGATTTGCTTCACTCTTGTTGGGTTTCATTACTTGCAAAATAATTCTGCGCGCTTCGATTGCAAGTAGATAGAAATGGTCAATATTATGGTGGTTCTATTTGCTAACTCCTCGGCACACTTAATTGGTCCTGTTTTATTATATGCTAGCTGTACAACCCGTATTCGCCGAGTGGGCCCCCTCAGCCAACTGGTGAGACCTGGGTCGTCCGGATCACTCGCCGGGTCACTCGCCCAAGCTAAGTGAGGTAAAAATGCCCTCAAGATGGTGGAGGTAAGCTATAGGAAAGAAGACGCTAGGCGAGTGGTGCCCTCACGGACCACTCGCCCAGAAATGAGAGCATTCGCCCAGCCAGGGGACCACTCGCCCAGAAACATGGGTATTCGCCCAGACAGGCGGGTGCCCAGCGAATGGTGCCCTCACGGACCATTCGCCCAAATGGGTGTGAGGGGAAAATGACCAGGATACCCCTGGTGGGCTGCAAATAGCCCCTCGGAACAGCGGAGTTAGGCTATTAGCAGACCAATTTGGGGTGCGGTTAGTAAAATTAAAAGGCGGAGCCAGGATATTTACAGACCAGCCTAGGAAAACTATAAATAGACCCTTAAGGGCACCTTGGAGGAGATCCGATTTTAGAGAATCCTCTCCTCTAGGCTAGTTTTGGTTGGCAGCCAGTGCCCTCCAAGGTGGCCGGTTGAGCTTTGGTTTGGGAGGGGAAGCTCTCTAAGATCTTCCGGGTGTGTGGCGGGACCTCCTCACTTCAGCCTTGGGTCTATTCCGTTTCCAGCATCCACCGTCAAGAGAGTCTAGTGAGGGAGAAATAAGCATCGGCTACACCCCCAGTGGGTCCGAACTCAAGAGACCAGTTGCTGGTTTCAACATTTTTGGTGCGGTGAGCGTGGACCGTAGCCGGTGAAAGAAAATCCCAAGCTGGTTTCGATGACAGGAGATGGAGGAAATGGTTCTGACTCAGGTCACTCGCAGCCACCAGCGGCAGGCGAGTGGCTGGAGATGTTTGAGAAGTTCAAGCGAGAGGTCCTGCAGACGGTTCTCGCAGCAAGGACCGAGTGCGAGACCCCGGTGGTCCCAGTGGTCCCGCCTTTGCAGATTGGCGAGAACGCACCGGGGCAGCGGCCGGGGAAGGAGGTGCCAGCAGAAGGAAGTGCGCGAGACCTCCCCGGACGGCAGCTGTTCAGCAGTCCGGCGAGTGCTGAGGTGTGTGAGTTGGTCCCGCGCGAGAGGACCACTCGCCGAGCACGGGAAGGGAGCCCCTTTTGCGAGATGATCCTCTCGGCCCCAGTGCCAGAGGGGTTTCGTGGGCCGGAGATGTCCTACTACACCGGCAAGGAGGATCCAGTTTTGCACCTGCAGTGGTTCGAGGACATGACTTCAATCCTCCCCATGTCGGATTCTTTCCAATGCCGACTCTTCGCGACCACCCTGAAGGAGAAAGCAAGGGACTGGTTCCACCAACTTCCCACAGGTTCCATCTATGCGTTCGACGATCTGCGCCGAAGCTTCCGACTGCGTTTCTCGACATCAAAGAAAAGGAAGAAGGATGCGGAGGCTCTCTTCAAGATCAGGCAGAGGGAGGGGGAATCCCTGGCCAAGTACGTGGACAGGTTCCAGGAGGAGATACACCTAGTGCAGGAGGTGCCGGGATTCGCCCTCCAGATGGCATTCATCATAGGGCTGCGAGAGGGGTTCTTCAAGATGGACCTGAAGAGAAGACCTCCTGTATCCTTCGAGGAGTTGATGGAGAGAGCCGCGGAGGAGATTGAAGGGGAGGCAGCCAATCCCGAATTCTATAAAAGGTTGGCAAAGATGAGCGAGCCCGAGGCGAGGCAGCCAGAGGGAAGAAGGCGAGAGGAGCCCAGGGGCCAGGGGTTCGAAAGACCTCCTCGGGTTTGGAGGAACCAAGAACCCAACAACAGGTTGGGCTGGAGGAACCAGGAAGGACTCGCGCGAGGTCAGGATGAAAGGTACCAAGGAAGGGAGGCAGGAGGAGTGAATCAGGGGTGGAGGCAGGGTCCCAGACCTCCTCACCCCCCGCAGGAGCAAGCCATGGCGGTAGGCCGGGGGAGAAGAGGTAGAGGAGCAAGAGGAGGAAGAGGAAGAGCTGGAAGAGAGGACAGGGTGGCGTTGCCTTACTGTGACTTTCATCAGGAAGAAGGTCACGCGATCGCCACCTGCCCAGAGTTCTTGGAAATGAGGGAAAGAGGACAGCCGCGGCGGCCGCATGCCAGAATTGAGGAAGTGCTCCCAGAGGCAGAAGAGGACCGGTGTGAGGATAGGGCAGATACAGGAACCAGAGGGGGAATCGGGGTGATTCACGGTGGGGTTGGGATAGAGGCCTCTCACAAGAGAAGCTTCCAGGCCATGTTCCGAAGGGACGTCGCGTCGACCTCCCAGACCCCACCCCCCTCCGAGAAGCTCACCTTCTCCTCAGAAGATATGCCAGACTACGAAGACCCATTCTGCGACGCCCTGGTGATCCAGACGGCAATAGAAAACTTCATGGTCTCTCGGATCCTGGTGGACAACGGGAGCTCGGTGAATGTGATCTTCAAAAAGCTTTCGACGCGATGGAGGTAGAGAAGAAGAGAGTGCAGGTCTCCGACGGACCACTGTTTGGTTTCTCGGGAGAGAAGAAGGAGGTCGAGGGAGGCGTAGGTCTCCAGGTGACGCTAGGAGGAGTCCCAAGAAACTGCCGGTTCGTCATCGTGGACGCTCCGAGCAGCTATAACGCCATCTTCGGAAGACCCCTCATCAGCGCCTTCCGGTGCGTGCCCTCATCATACCATCAGTGCTTAAAGCTCCATAGTGGAGGAGTTCAGATCCGCGTCCGAGGAGATGCTAAGGTAGCGAGGCAGTGCTACGTGACTGCCGTCAACACCATTTCATGGATGGCGGATGCCGAAAAGATGGATGAAGAGATGGTGAGGCCGGAGGGGCCAGGAGAGGAAGAGGAGAAGGGAGAAGAAGGGAGAGAGGGCGATGCCCGAGAGGAGTTGATGGAGGTTGCTCGTGAGGAGCAGGAGGTCGAAGTGTTGGAGGTCGCTCATGAGGAGCAGGAGGTCGAGCCGATGGAGGCGGAAGGAGCTGCAGGGGAAAGGGCCCGGGAGGAGGGGCGAGAAGCAAAGGGCCAGTGGGAAGAGCCAGCCCGGCTCGAGCCGGCAGAAGAGGTGAAAGAGATGGAGGTTACCACCCAGGCAGGAAGGGTGGAGAAGGTGCGGATCAGCGGGGGCCTCGGCCCGGAGGACCAGAGAAGGATGCTGGAGTGCATCCAGAAGAACATGGACATCTTCGCGTGGAGCGCAGCGGACATGCCAGGCATCGAGGCGGACGTGGCTTGCCATCGTCTCAACCTCGATCCAGAAGCCCGCCCCATCCGGCAGAAGAGAAGGACTATAGCTGACAAGCTCGAAGGACCGATCCGCGAGGAGGTGGCGAAACTCCTCGAGGCAGGTTTTGTAACGGAGATCCAGTATCCAGGCTGGGTCTCCAATGTCGTAATGGTAAAAAAGGCCGATGGCCGCTGGCGTATGTGTGTGGACTTTTCATTGTTAAATAAGGCCTGTCCTAAGGATTGTTATCCCTTGCCTCGGATCGACGCGCTGGTTGACTCAGCCGTCGGTTTTTCTGTGATGAGTTTTTTGGATGCTTTTTCAGGTTATCACCAAATAAGAATGCACCCCCCGGACGTCAAAGATGTCTCGTTCATCACCAGGGAGGGATGCTACTGCTATAAGATGATGCCCTTCGGGCTGAAAAATGCAGGAGCAACCTACCAGAAGATGATGGATCGGGTATTTAAGAAGCAAAGGGGAAGGAACCTGGAGGTCTACGTGGATGACCTTATGATAAAGAGCAAGTGTGTGAGCTCTCACATCCAGGACCTCGATGAGACCTTCGCCACCCTACGCAAGTACAAGATGCGCCTGAACCCCCTGAAGTGTGTGTTCGGGGCCAGCAAAGGGAAGTTCCTCGGGCACCTTCTCACCCCCTGGGGGTAGAACCTAACCCGGACAAGGTTAGGGCTATAATGGAGCTGGGGTCGCCGCGGAACGCCAAGGAAGTTCAGCGCTTGACCGGAAGACTCGCCGGGCTGAACAGGTTTCTATCCCGGGCAGGGGAAAAATGCTCCCCCTTCTTCAAAGCGCTACGAGGCAATCGAAAGTTTGAGTGGACGAGAGAATGCGAGGAGGCCTTTCAGGCCTTGAAGAGCCAACTCACCAAGGCTCCGCTACTACAAAGTCCCAAAGAGGGGGAGGATCTACATCTATATCTCGGGGTCGGGGCGGAGGCCGTAAGCTCCGTCCTGGTTCGGGAAGAAGGCAAGAAGCAGCTGCCAGTCTACTACGTAAGCAGGGTCCTGAGGGAAGCGGAGCTCAGGTACCCAATTTTAGAGAAGTTGGCCTTTGCACTGGTCATCGCAGCAAGGAAGCTCAGGCCATACTTCCAGGCTCATTCGATCCAAGTAGTGACGGACCATCCTCTCCGCCAGATCTTCGAAGGAGTGGAGCACTCAGGAAGACTCGCAAAATGGTCAATCGAGCTAAGTGAATTCAACATTACCTTTGTCCCTCGATTATCTATGAAGGCGCAGGCGGTAGCTGATTTCATGTCAGATTTTGTGGCCGAGATGAAAGAAGACGGAGCCCCTCGTCACATTCCGTGGAAGCTGCTGGTGGACGGGGCTTCGGGCAAGAATTCTCTCGGAGGAGGGATGGTGCTGGAGAGTCCCCACGGAGTAAAGATAGAGCAGACGCTAGTGATACACTTCCCGATCACCAACAACCAGGCGGAGTATGAGGCTGTAATCGCCAGCCTGCGGTTGGCCCGGGAGCTCGGGGTCCATGACGTGGAGGTCCTCACGGATTCCATGATAACAGCTTCTCAGATAAGGGGAGAGTTCGAAACAAGGGAACCTGTGCTCATGAAGTATTTAGCAAAAGTCAAAGGCCTCGTGGGGACGTTCAAAACTTTCTCCATCCGGCATGTCCCTCGAGAGGAGAGCACCCCGGCAGATCGGTTGGCAAAATCTGGTCCTCGAGCCGGAGGGACCCTGACGGACCTATTCCGTCCTTCGATTGAAGAGGGAGAGCTCATGGAAGTAGAACAGCGGCCCTCCTGGAAGGATCCCTTCGTCACCTTCCTGGCAACGGGAAGATTTCCGGAAGAAGTTCCAGACCAGAGGCGCTTCCGGTATAAGTCTGCCTACTATGTGCTCCATGAGGGTGACTTGTATCGGAAGACCCTCTCGGGCCTCCTGGCCCGATGCATCTCGGAGGAAGACGTCCCAAGGATCTTGGAAGAAGTCCACTCCGGCGAGTGCGGCAGCCACTCGGGGAGCAGGATGTTGGAGGCAAGAATAGTGAGGCAGGGGTACTTCTGGCCAACCCTAAGCAAAGACGCGGCAGCCTTCGCCAAGAGATGCCAGAAGTGCCAAATGTTCGCCCCGCTTCAGCTCATGCCAGCTCAGAGGCTGAAGAGTATCACGGCGCCCTGGCCATTCGCCATATGGGGAATGGATCTGGTAGGACCCTTCCCCCAGGCTAGTGGGCAGAGGAGATTTCTCCTAGTCATGATTGACTACTTCACAAAGTGGCTGGAGGTCAAGGCGTTGGCTAAGGTCACCTCCCAGGTAATCCGCAACTTCGTATGGGGGGAGATCATTTGTCGACATGGGCTTCCGCAGGCCATAGTCACGGATAATTGACCGCAGTTCGCAAGCGAGGAATTCATCAGCTTCTGTGGCCAGCTGGGGATAGACCTTAGGTTTGCGTCCGTCCACCATCCCAGAAGCAACGGGCAGGTAGAGGCAGCGAACAAGGTCATCGTGAACTTGCTCAAGAAGAAGGTGGAAAATCTCAAAGGCAATTGGGTGGAACAGCTCCCCTCGGTCCTATGGGCTTTAAGAACCACCCCCAACACCGCCACGGGAGAGACCCCTTTCAGGCTCTCTCACGGCTGCGAGGCGGTTATCCCCATAGAGTTCGAGATTACAACACCACGGGTCACGGTCGCCGCAAATGGAGAGGAAGATTAGAGAGCCGAGAACGAGGAGGAGTTGCGGCTCTCCCTCGACCTCATCGAAGAAGCTCGGGATCGAGCAGCCATCCATCAAGAAGAGGTCAAGCGGCGGATGGCCAAGTATTTTGACAGGCACGTCAGGATCAAGCAGTTCGAGAAGGGAGATCTGGTACTCAAGAAGGTCGACGCGGCTGGGAGATCCGCCGCGGTGGGAAAACTTAACCCCAACTGGGAAGGCCCCTATGTCGTGGAAGAAGCACTAAAGTCTGGGGGGTATCGCCTTCAGAATGTGGAGGGCCAGCTCCTCAGCCACACATGGAGTGGCGACGACCTTAAACGTTTTTATCCTTAGTACCATGTAATAATGATGTTTTTTGAATGAAAGCATTTTGTTTAAACTATGTGTATGAAAATGATGCTACAGCTCGCAGGAGAGACCCTGGATGTTCCAGAGGTTGGCCCCGAGCAGACCCGCTGTCCAGGCTCTCATCTAGCTGGCAGGTCCGAAGGCTCACTCGGTGGCAGGTTCTATGTTCCAGAGGTTGGCCCCGAGCAGACCCGCTGTCCAGGCTCTCATCTAGCTGGCAGGTCCGAAGGCTCACTCGGTGGCAGGTTCTATGTTCCAGAGGTTGGCCCCGAGCAGACCCGCTGTCCAGGCTCTCATCTAGCTGGCAGGTCCGAAGGCTCACTCGGTGGCAGGTTCTATGTTCCAGAGGTTGGCCCCGAGCAGACCCGCTGTCCAGGCTCTCATCTAGCTGGCAGGTCCGAAGGCTCACTCGGTGGCAGGTTCTATGTTCCAGAGGTTGGCCCGAGCAGACCCGCTGTCCAGGCTCTCATCTAGCTGGCAGGTCCGAAGGCTCACTCGGTGGCAGGTTCTATGTTCTAGAGGTTGGCCCCGAGCAGACCCGCTGTCCAGGCTCTCATCTAGCTGGCAGGTCCGAAGGCTCACTCGGTGGCAGGTTCTATGTTCCAGAGGTTGGCCCCGAGCAGACCCGCTGTCCAGGCTCTCATCTAGCTGGCAGGTCCGAAGGCTCACTCGGTGGCAGGTTCTATGTTCCAGAGGTTGGCCCCTGATGCGCGTCGGCAAGTGCACCGGTCGCTGTCAAGTAATAATTGTGGAGAATAAATTCCCCGGATGTCGGTCTCTTGAGGAATGCAGGATGGGTGAACGAATCGCGCAGTGATTATTTTGTTACACAAGCGTTTCACAAACACATTGGTTTTCCTAATTTTAACGACAACAACAGAGATGCGGGTCGAGAACACCGCTTCGCAAAGTGAGGTGGATGCAACGGCTGCGATGCCGTGCTTCGTGAGGCGGATGAAGTGAACTCAAGTGCGAAAGGGTGAGGGTCGCAAACACCTCTTCACAACCGTCGTTAGCTCTTGCTAACACGGAGCAAACACCTTGCGTGCGTGTGCGAGTGAGTGAGTGAGAACGGAATGAATCATGAGCAAACCATGGAGAAAAACAAAGAAATATTCATTTTCATCAAAGTAAATATTACAATATTCATCTAGTACATGGTTCAAAGAGTGCAATGAAGGGAAAGAAGAAAGAAATAACCGGCGGTGAAGACTAGCGGCCGTTCACGGCCGGAATGGTAGGTTGTCGGGCTACCTCCGGACTCGGACGGGCAATGCTTCCGGCGTAGAGAGCTGTCACAATCTCCCTACGTGCTCCGTCGTCTTCGACTCAAGGTCTCTTCTTCTTCTCACCGGGCGGAAAGCGAAAATGGTTGCTTGGAGGCTTGCGGACGATGGAGAACACTCACGGACGATGGAGGAAGGCTTGGAATGGATGGAGGAGGCTTCCCCTTGGGTTGAAGATGAAGTAGGGGCGTTCCAGGGCTGTGGTCGGCGGCGTACGGAACAGGAACCTCGCTCCCGGAATGATCGATCCGCCCTAAAATCGCAACAGGCGTTTAAATAGGCGCTGGATTGAATACTGCGCACGATCATTGGCGCACGACCAGTGGTCGTGCGCACTGGAATTCTGCGATCGTGCGCACTGCCTGGACAGAACCTGCAAGAGACGAAATTATAAAATACAATGTTCGCACGACCAGTGGCGCACGACCGGTGGTCGTGCGCACTGGAGTTGATGGTCGTGCGCACTACAGCAAACAGAACTCAAAAATTTAATGGTCAATGCGCACGGGCAGTGGCGCACGACCGATGGTCGTGCGCACTGGAGTCGATGGTCGTGCGCACTGCACCAGACAGAACTCGCGAAAAAGGGTTAAGTGCGCACGATTAGTGGCGCACGACCGGTGGTCGTGCGCACTAGAACAAGTGATCGTGCGCAGTGTTCCTGTGCAGAATTGCACCGGAAACACTTGCACGCCTCCAATTCCAGCACAAACACGGATCTAGCCACTGAAAGTGGCACTTAACAACATATGAATACTACTAAAGATAATACACACGAAAACACACCAAAGTGGGCCTAAATGTGCACCTAGCATGGGTTATCAAATATAGACTATAATAAGGCTAAAGTACGGTGAATTTACTGAATAATGGCCCGGATGAGTCCATAAATGTGTATATGATCAGGACTCATCACACCCCCAGACTTAACTGTTTGCGCGTCCCGAGCAAACGAATCCGGTGGAATGTGAAAACGATAGCTAACATAGAGAATTACACAAGGGAGTACGGTGCGAAGTAACGTACGCATGCGAGTAGAAATTCTAGTAGAAGAAGATTCTAACCATGCTAACTAATTTACGTAAGTATTAAAGCGTAATTAAAGATTTAGTTATACTCAGTTGGTGAATTATGACGAATTTGGCGATCATGCCCGGTATGAAAGCGACGAGACACTGAGGCGGGTGTTGCAAAAGATCGGGGCTTAGGAATAACTCCGCTGAAATCCATCAACGTCGTGAACCATACGCTCGCCCGGTCACACTCTCTCCACGGCGCTAGCAAACTCGCAAATCAAATCAGTAGGACTTATAGGATTAAAACGAGGCTTAGGTTACGGTATGATATTCAAAGTTAAACACGATGGCTGCGCAACCCAAGTGAGCTATCGGAACGCTGCACCCCACAAAACCACAAACTACGCTCGTGTGACACACCCCCAGACTTATCATGAAAACCAGGTGTGCGCACGGCCTACTTCACAAACACCAACAGATTTTCTGTTTTTAGCTCGGGAGGACTTTTTTTTTTTTTAAATACTCTTTTTTTTTTCTTTTACATATTTCACTTCTTTTGTGTAACCCCCGGTTGGTTCAAAATCAGCGGATGGACATTATTTTCTCATCATAACACAACGATTCCACACTCCACACAAGTTTAGAATTATGAGCGCAGTTAAAAACGTTTTGGTTGCGGGAGTAGGATAGGCTCCAGGCTTTGGTGGATGAAGAGGAGCTGAAAATAGGAATGGTAGGCACAACATGGGCTTGCAAAGGTGAATGAAATGGACATGGCATAACAAAGCTCAAACTAGCCAAAGGGTGGCCTACATCATGTTTGACTCAACGAGTAGCTCTCACCCATGCTTCGAGAGTCGCTTGGGGCAAGTTCTCAGCCCACGAGAAAGATAAACCTTCCTCCCGACTCGAGCAACACACGACTAGCAATCGTACACACACAATACCGGGTTATCGTCAATTTCATACAAATTCACCATTTGAGTATACTAAATCTAAATTTACGCAGAAATACTCAATATAAATTAGATGCATAAAGAAAATCTAGTTCTACTCAAATTCTACCATAACATGCGACGTGACTAGTACACTACATGAGTCGACATCGCGCTCCAAATAATAATTCCTATGTTAACAAACTATTTCACATTCCAACCAAACTAATTTAAACGGAACAACACAAAAAGACAAGCACGCACTCAAGTGGGTGAAGTGGTGTGTAAGGAATGCAACAATGATAATGATAATGAAAAATAAAAAGCAACCTTCTAGTATGCAATGCAGCTCGTGCACAGTGGATAATAACAACCGCTCCCCCAGACTTAAGCTAAACACGATATCTAGAAATTTGAAGCTGAAAGAGGGGAGGAAGTGTTACCCAATGCTCAGAAATGAGCATACCAGACGATTGGCGTTTACGATCAAGAATAGTCCGCAGCATCCGCCATCGAACACGAAACCTGCAAGCACAAACTCAAGGCAACAAAAGCAAATACAAAAGCTGAACTAAAAAAAAAAAAAAAAAAAAGAAATACGAAAACGGAAATCTGGGTTGTCTCCCAGTAGCGCTTTCATTTAACGTCCTTAAGCTGGACCAAATACCTGTATTAACAGTGTTTATAAAGAGTGCAGGAATTAAAAAGAAATACTCAAAAATAGTTCATCACAGCAAATAAAACACACATCAACTAAAAGCGCTCTTATGGTGCGCTTCTCCCGTAGCACGTAGGCGGGAGGTGAAGGCTTTAGGGCCAGCACTGGTATTACCCAATGCTCCCCTAACCTCCGCCACCTTGCCACGGAGAGCAGCAGCACGAGCGTCACGCAGAAGTTTTTCCTTTTTAAGTTTGGTGACAGTTGGAGACTGCCACCGCTGAGAGTTCTCAGATTTTTCTGCCTTAGAATCAGGTGGCGTCACTTCCGGCATCGTGGTGACTACCGGATCGGCCCACGAGATGGAGCGCTTACATAGTTTATTACATGATTCATCACACGGAGATAAATAAATATCATCCCTAACTATATTCAAGTCAACGTTTCCCGAACTGTCGTCTTCCTCCATCTCGGAGTCGAACTCTTTCCGGAAGTCGACCTCTTCTTCCTCATCCGATTGGAACTCTTCCATTCCTCCTTCACCTGTTTCTTGAACATGTATCTTTCCTGCACCGCTTAGAAATTCATCAGAAATAACGAGAGGGGGCGGAGCGAATATTTCAGTTGTGGCTTCAGGGCAAGTAGGTTGCTGCACCACATTGGTTAGGGAAATGCACCCCGTAGCAAAATCAAGGGTAGCACCGCTCTCTTTCAAGAACGGCACCCCCAAGATAGGAATGGACTGGTTTTCTTGCGGGCCTAGAACCTGAAAATCAGCTACTACAGTTGTCCCCTCAACCGTTACTCCACATTCTTTACTTCCCCCTCAGATTGGATAATCGTGCCATTAGCGAGAATCAGCGATTTCCTTTCCTCCTTGTTCATCTCCAGCTGTAACTTCGCAACATCTTGCAGTGCAATAACGTTGCGGGAGGAACCGGAATCGCATAAAGCCTTGGTTTCAACCTTATTGATGGAGCACGAGATTACCAGCTCACTCGGTTTGGCATCTACCGCATCTCCCAGACTTTTCCCTTGATCAATAGGGTTCTTTTCCGTGTTGCTGGGAAGGGTTCCCTGCGAACGCTCGGTTAGCGCTTAAGCCAATTGGCCCAATTGCGTCTCCAAGTTTCGCATAGATGCGGTTTGATTTACCATGTTTGAATTAGCTGCAAGCAGGAATTTCTCCATCATCTCTTCTAAATTACTTTTCTTTTGGGTGGGGGGTGCTTGGTTATAATCCGGGTGCGGCGGCCTCGGTTGGCTCCCGGAGGCGTAAGCATCATTTTGATGCTGCCCCGGTGACCATCGTTGGCCGGGCGTGTTGGGATTCCAAGAGAAGTTTGGATGACTTCTCGCTCCCGGATTATAGGCGTTATTGTAAGGCGCCCCCTTGGGTTGATTTCCTACATAGTTCACAGATTCATTTAAGGTCAAGTGTGCGAAATCACCTGCCATGTGGTTCCCCGAACATTCATAAGCATGATGGCCTCCGCCTCCACATCCTTCACAAGTAATGATAGCAGCAGGCGCAGATGGAGTGGGGAGTGAGTCGACCATGAAAAGACCTCGGCCGCTTCTCGGGGCATTTCTCCCTGCAGTCCAGAACGTACTGTGGGAGGCAGTGTCACGCAAAATCCGAAGGGCTTCGTCCGGAGTGTGGTTCATCAGGGTACCACCCGCTGCGGCATCGATCATTGCCCTGTAGTGGGGCTCGATTGCAAAGTAGAATAACTCGACCACATTCCATGGCTGGAGCTCATGGCCAGGACAACGGGGAAGGAGCTCGTTAAGGCGCTCCCATGCTTCAGCAAGGGTCTCTTGGTCCAGTTGACGAAATGTGGCGATCTCCCGCCGCAAGCTCACGATCTTGTCCACAGGATGGAATTTAGCGAGGAACTTGGATGCAAGGGCATCCCAAGTTGCAGCAGTCCCGGGCGGAATGGAGTGAAGCCACACTTTTGCCTTGTCCCGGAGAGAGAAGGGGAACAGTCTCAGCTTGACTGTGTCATCAGCAATCCCGGCATAGCGGAAGGTTCCGCAGATATCAGAAAATTCTGCCAGATGCAGATGCGGGTCTTCGCTAGCCAGCCCTGAAAACTGAGCATTGTTGCGGATAATGTTTAAGATCGCTGGCTTGATCTCAAACTGATTATTCATGATGTTGGGCCCAAACCCCGGGTACACACTCCCAACAGTGGGGGTGGTGTAGTCTCTCATCGTGCGGGGTCGAGGCCTCGCCGCCTCCTGCTCGTCGCCAGGCAGATGTTGCCCCTCGTTGGGCACTCTCGCATCATCATCGTTCGGGTTTACTTGATCACCCATGGCCGCTTGTACGGCTGCAGCGCGCCTTCGCGCGCGAGCAGTCCGTTCGATTTCTGGGTCAAAAGGTGCGAGTTCACCGGCGGTCTGTCTCTGCATACACTGTCAGAAACAGAAGAAAACAAGGAAGTTCAAAGACAACAGCTCGTATAACGAAAATCACTACACAAGACGATACACGTCTGCATTCCCCGGCAACGGCGCCAAAAACTTGATGCGCGTCGGCAAGTGCACCGGTCGCTGTCAAGTAATAATTGTGGAGAATAAATTCCCCGGATGTCGGTCTCTTGAGGAATGCAGGATGGGTGAACGAATCGCGCAGTGATTGTTTTGTTACACAAGCGTTTCACAAACACAAAGAGGGGTTTTTGGTTGGTTTTCCTAATTTTAACGACAACAACAGAGATGCGGGTCGAGAACACCGCTTCGCAAAGTGAGGTGGATGCAACGGCTGCGATGCCGTGCTTCGTGAGGCGGATGAAGTGAACTCAAGTGCGAAAGGGTGAGGGTCGCAAACACCTCTTCACAACCGTCGTTAGCTCTTGCTAACACGGAGCAAACACCTTGCGTGCGTGTGCGAGTGAGTGAGTGAGAACAGAATGAATCATGAGCAAACCATGGAGAAAAACAAAGAAATATTCATTTTCATCAAAGTAAATATTACAATATTCATCTAGTACATGGTTCAAAGAGTGCAATGAAGGGAAAGAAGAAAGAAATAACCGGCGGTGAAGACTAGCGGCCGTTCACGGCCGGAATGGTAGGTTGTCGGGCTACCTCCGGACTCGGACGGGCAATGCTTCCGGCGTAGAGAGCTGTCACAATCTCCCTACGTGCTCCGTCATCTTCGACTCAAGGTCTCTTCTTCTTCTCACCGGGCGGAAAGCGAAAATGGTTGCTTGGAGGCTTGCGGACGATGGAGAACACTCACGGACGATGGAGGAAGGCTTGGAATGGATGGAGGAGGCTTCCCCTTGGGTTGAAGATGAAGTAGGGGCGTTCCAGGGCGGTGGTCGGCGGCGTACGGAACAGGAACCTCGCTCCCGGAATGATCGATCCGCCCTAAAATCGCAATAGGCGTTTAAATAGGCGCTGGATTGAATACTGCGCACGATCATTGGCGCACGACCAGTGGTCGTGCGCACTGGAATTCTGCGATCGTGCGCACTGCCTGGACAGAACCTGCAAGAGACGAAATTATAAAATACAATGTTCGCACGACCAGTGGCGCACGACCGGTGGTCGTGCGCACTGGAGTTGATGGTCGTGCGCACTACAGCAAACAGAACTCAGAAATTTAATGGTCAATGCGCACGGGCAGTGGCGCACGACCGATGGTCGTGCGCACTGGAGTCGATGGTCGTGCGCACTGCACCAGACAGAACTCGCAAAAAAGGGTTAAGTGCGCACGATTAGTGGCGCACGACCGGTGGTTGTGCGCACTAGAACAAGTGATCGTGCGCAGTGTTCCTGTGCAGAATTGCACCGGAAACACTTGCACGCCTCCAATTCCAGCACAAACACAGATCTAGCCACTGAAAGTGGCACTTAACAACATATGAATACTACTAATGATAATACACACGAAAACACACCAAAGTGGGCCTAAATGTGCACCTAGCATGGGTTATCAAATATAGACTATAATAAGGCTAAAGTGCGGTGAATTTACTGAATAATGGCCCGGATGAGTCCATAAATGTGTATATGATCAGGACTCATCAGCCCCGAGCAGACCCGCTGTCCAGGCTCTCATCTAGCTGGCAGGTCCGAAGGCTCACTCGGTGGCAGGTTCTATGTTCCATAGGTTGGCCCCGAGCAGACCCGCTGTCCAGGCTCTCATCTAGCTGGCAGGTCCGAAGGCTCACTCGGTGGCAGGTTCTATGTTCCAGAGGTTGGCCCCGAGCAGACCCGCTGTCCAGGCTCTCATCTAGCTGGCAGGTCCGAAGGCTCACTCGGTGGCAGGTTCTATGTTCCAGAGGTTGGCCCCGAGCAGACCCGCTGTCCAGGCTCTCATCTAGCTGGCAGGTCCGAAGGCTCACTCGGTGGCAGGTTCTATGTTCCAGAGGTTGGCCCCGAGCAGACTCGCTGTCCAGGCTCTCATCTAGCTGGCAGGTCCAAAGGCTCACTCGGTGGCAGGTTCTATGTTCCAGAGGATGGCCCCGAGCAGACCCGCTGTCCAGGCTCTCATCTAGCTGGCAGGTCCGAAGGCTCACTCGGTGGCTCTCTCAATTCTCAAGAGATGATCTCAAGAGCATTCGCGTAGACCACGCGCCGGAGAGAGGATCACACCCCACTCTCTTGACTACTTAAGCGAAACCCCGTGATACGCGAATGGTAAGGTTCACTTGGTAGCAAGAGATCGAAGGGGAGCGACCGACCTAAGTCATCTTCGAACATTCGCGGGGTAGCCAAGACAGTCACGTCACGACCCGGCGTCCTAATGAGCCTAGCGAGATGTGGCGGCGAATAAGAAGAATCGACGTCCTAATGAGCCTAGCGAGATGTGGCGGCGAATAAGAAGAATTGACGTCCTAATGAGCCTAGCGAGATGTGGCGGCGAATAAGAAGAATCGACGTCCTAATGAGCCTAACGTGGTATGTCAGCGATTGAGGAAAAAGCTGAGAATAATGCACAGTGTAATCAATGAAGTACATCTTTTACAAGCACTCGCCGGTTCAAGATTACAATCAAAAGTGTAACTGCAAAAAGAGGAAATACAAAAAGCCCTTCTCAAGGATCCACAGACTTCTCGCTTGAAGATCCGCCGCTCTCGTCAGAGTCTGGAACGAGGTCATCTTCTCGCGGCTCGACGTGGTCATCCTCGGGAAAGGGAATCGGGATGTACAGCTCGGGGACGACTTGACGAGCGGAAAGGCGTTCGGCCTCCGCCTTCAGGTATCCCGCTCGCCTCAGCACCTGCAGCGCATGCTTGACGGCATTCTGTGCGTTCTCTTGCATCAGCTGCTCCAACTCGTGATGGGGATAAAAATGGCCCCCACTCCCCGGGTCGAGTGCTGACGCACCGGCCTCTCGCAATCGCTGGACCTCGGCTTTGGCCAGACGGATTTCATCCTCAAGGCCGGCCACCCGAGCACGGAGCATCTCGGCAACCGCGGTATCCTGAAATTAATAACAAGGGTAGTAAGAATAAAGTGGTCAATCGGCAACAAGTCACTCGCAGGGAAGGAGAACATACCTCTGCGATAGGGCGGTTGGCGAGAAGAGTCTCCGCAGCCGCCAGCTTAGTCCTAAGCTCCATCGCCTCAGTAGAAGCAACGGACCGGGACTCCTCGACCGCCGCCAAGTCCCGCGCCAGTTTGATACTCCGGCGCGAGGACATGTGTGCGAGCTCGAGCGCCCGCAGCATGGCCCTGGCACTCTCATGCGCGAGAATCTGGGTCGTCTCGGCATCATAAACTTCGGCGTCTTCTCGGCCATAGAGGGCATACGCGATGGCGTAAGCCTCCCCGCTGGCGAGATCGCTCTCTATCCACGACGGATGGAGGGTGGAGAGCGAGACCCGGTTAGCATTCCGGTCCCACTTGACCAAGGGAGCCCCCGAGGGGTCCATGTACTTCTCGCCGCTGGGGAAGTTCCGATGGTCCCTGGGAAGTGGGGGCGGCGGCAACGACGGTCCCGCGCGAGGGGTGGTCTCTCCTGGCGCACTCGTCCCCAGCGCTTGGATCTGAGCACTCGCCGCGAGGGTCTCGCCCAGGATCCCCTTCCCCTTGGCGGAAGGGGGGTTTTTGGATTTCTTGGAGGTGGAAGGGGTCGGCGCCGCTGGCTTGCGCTTCTTCCCGCCGGGCTTGGAGGAAGAAGGTTCCTCCCGGCAGGCATCCACGGCGGCCTGCGCGAGAGCGAGGGTAGATCCGGAAGGACGCGGCGGATGGAGAGGGAAATGGCGCACACCTGTACAATATAATGGACGGTTCTAGCGAATGATGTATAAATTACAAAGCGAAAGCGAATGAAGTCTCGAACACTTACCCTCGCCCTGCGGAATAGGTGGAAGCGAGTTGACATTCCGCCGGAGATAGACGAGATCCATCCCGTGCTCCAGGATGTATTGGTGGAGTTTGGCCTCGTGCCCCCTAGGGTCGGGGGGCGGAAGGTTGACTCCTCCTCCTGCACCGGCGCGAGGAGGGTGTTCCCTAGGCTCCCGCTTACGAAAATAAAGCGGCGAACCCAGTCATGGTTCTTGTTCGGGAGCCCGTAGTGCTTTAGGGGGCTCTGTCCCGAGAAGAACGAGATACCATGGGTGCAGCGGAAGGTATAGAGCTTGCGGAAGACGGGCAGCGAGAACTCGATCCCCTCTTCTCGCAGGTAGCTCGCGTACCCGACCAGCATCGCAATGGAGTTGGGGTTGAGCTGGCCGGGCACGACACCATAGTATCTGAACGTCTGGCGGAGCTCCGGCCAGATCGGGAGGCGAAACCCCACCTCGAAGTGCTCTAGCGGGATCGCGAGAGCACAAGGCGAGATGGAATTCAGGCGCTCATCCGACCTGGGCTTTCGCGCCTCGAAATCCGGCGGGACGTAGTCGGCGACGGCAGACAGGTAAGCCTCCTCAGAGAGGTCGCAGGAATCGAAGACGTGGTTGGCGAATGCGCTGGCGCACTTGGCTCTGCCTTCCGCATCGCCGCCCATTTTTGCGAATGAAGAAGAAAAGAGGAGCAGCAGACGAGGAAGAAGCGCGAGTGCTAGCGCAGGGAAGGAAAGCGGATGTTTAGGTATTTAATACGGTGGTTGAGAGACCTATTTATAGAGGGACTAAACGGCGTTTGGACTTTCGAGACCTCGGGTGTGCGGATAACCATCGCGCCCTCCCGACGCCTCGAAGCCCGAGCCGGTCCCTCTCGCCCATTAATGGCAAATGCACTATGTCTATTCATTCCGTGGCTACGCAACGAAATAGGGAAAGCACCCGGCTAAAGGTTATCACTCGGCAAAACCCAAGTAGAGTTATGAGATACAAAAAATAAATAAAGAAGCATTCGCAAAGCTTAGAAAAATTATTACAGATAAAAACAATGTTCAACATTCGCAACACAAGGTAAGAAAAGAAAACAACAAGAGGGATGGACGTTGGGAAGGTCAGAAGGTCAGATCTCCTCCCAGACCCATCGACCTCGCTTTCGCGACCCAGCTTCCGTGGGCGCTCGCGGGCGGTAGAGCGCGAGCATACTGGTGATTTCCTGGGAAGCAAGGTGGAGTTGGTCCCGGGCTCGCGCGGCATGCCTTGCGGGAGACAACTCCCCTCCTTCACCCCCCAGCCGCTCCACCGCCGCGAGAAGATGCGAGTGACTTCGTCGAAGGTCCTTCAGCTCCCGTGTGACTCCCAGCCGCACCTCATCCACCTGACCGGCGACGTTTCGCTGGATATGGATAAGCTTCCCCAGGACCTCCGAGATCTGATCCTTCAGGGTCGCGTGATCCGAGGAATCACCCAGGAAGTCAGCGAGATCCCCAGGGGAAGGGAGAGGCGAGAGCATTCCCTCTCCCCCCTCGTAGTAGGAGTCGAGGGGGAGGCTTCTCGATAGCCTGCGGAATCACAACTAGGATTAGCGGTGATAAAGTATGCGAGTGCAATAGAGGCGGGTGAGTGAACTGACCTGGGATGGGATCCGGGTGACCCGAAGGACGAGACGAATGTGGGTGCGTCCCAGACAGCCAGGCGGGAGGTAAGACCTTTCCCTTTCCTGGACGATAAGGCTGTGAAGAAGGGGCTGGAGCCTCCGCACGGTCATCAGCACAGAGATGCTGATCCAGCTCTCGCTCAGGGGAGACCCTCCGTTCATTCGCGGTGGCAGAAAGGTTCACCTGAGCAGGGGGACTGGGAGGAATGGAGTCCCGCAGCGGGACGCTAGTGTTGAGGGCTGCGAAGAGATAGTGGTTAATAGCCGACAACATAAAAAGGAGTAGCGAGAAGGTTCACGACTCACGAGATTGGGGTACAGTCTCTCCAGGAGGAGGCGGAGGAGCAAGATCCGAATCGGGAGGAGGTATCTCGTCCGCGGGAGGTGGCACCACCGCACTGCTCAGAACGGCCCCATGGCCGTCCTCAGGTACCGAAGCCCCCTGCGAATGGTCGGAATAAGTGCAGGGTAAGGGACAAGAACCAAAGGGAGACAAGAAGAATCCTCATACCAGCACCGCGGGGTCCGGAAGGGCATCCGCCAGCGTATCCGCCGGTGGAGTATCCGCCGGAGACTCCGAAGCAGTCTCGCCTCTCTGACGATTCAGCCGAATCGTCTTGGCTCGACGCGAGACATAGGGGGCGCTCGGATCCCGTTTAGACATTAGCCAGGGAGCAAATTTGGATGCTCGGGGGGCAGTCGCAGCTTGGGCCGCAGCTAGGCGGTCGATCATCTCCCGCGAGAGGGGTTTCACAGAAGGTTTGTGGAAAGACATTGGGAAGTGGAGGAACTCCGGGCCGAGATGAGAGAGTGGTCCAGAAAAACCTGACATGAGGATATATATATAAGGTGGCGGTGGGACCCAGGGAATCTCATGGATCCGGTCAGCGGGCACTCACCGAATACAGGGTTGGACTGTTCTTTACGATCGTAGGAACCGCTCGTAAAGAGCGGGGATTGTGTACAACCCGTATACGCCGAGTGGGCCCCCTCAGCCAACTGGCGAGACCTGAGTCGTCCGGATCACTCGCCGGGTCACTCGCCCAGGCTAAGTGAGGTAAAAATGCCCTCAAGATGGTGGAGGTAAGCTATAGGAAAGAAGACGCTAGGCGAGTGGTGCCCTCACTGACCACTCGCCCAGAAATGAGAGCATTCGCCCAGCCAGGGGACCACTCGCCCAGAAGCGTGGGTATTCGCCCAGACAGGCGGGTGCCCAGCGAATGGTGCCCTCACGGACCATTCGCCCAAATGGGTGTGAGGGGAAAATGACCAGGATACCCCTGGTGGGCTGCAAATAGCCCCTCGGAACAGCGGAGTTAGGCTATTAGCAGGCCAATTTGGGGTGCGGTTAGTAAAATTAAAAGGCGGAGCCAGGATATTTACAGACCAGCCTAGGAAAACTATAAATAGACCCTTAAGGGCACCTTGGAGGAGATCCGATTTTAAAGAATCCTCTCCTCTAGGCTAGTTTTGGTTGGCAGCCAGTGCCCTCCAAGGTGCCCGGTTGAGCTTTGGTTTGGGAGGGGAAGCTCTCTAAGATCTTCCGGGTGTGTGGCGGGACCTCCTCGCTTCAGCCTTGGGTCTATTCCGTTTCCAGCATCCACCGTCAAGAGAGTCTAGTGAGGGAGAAATAAGCATCGGCTACACCCCCAGTGGGTCCGAACTCAAGAGACCAGTTGCTGGTTTCAACACTAGCTGCTATGGTTGGGTGAACCCTTCTATCCCTCTTTTATATGCTAGCTGCTATATGTTTAGCTTTGTTCCGATCCTGGGCTAATCCTTGATGGTTTATTCTGGTTGATTTTGTTCCGGATCATGTTTTACTTGGCTACTTCTGCATAGTTACTTGGCTAAATATTGATGGACTTGTTTGCACTTGAAGGATGGGTACAGGGAACACTGGGTTCCCCCATCACAGCTCTTTTAATAGTGGTTGGTAGGATGGGTGCAGGGAACACTGGGTTCCCCCACCACCACCACGGCGCCTATTTCTTATTTGGGGTGAATGTCCCCTTTATGTGAGTGGTTAGTGACAATGTTTTGGGTCCGCCACCACTGGTCCATTTTTGCACTATATGCCAAGTTTAGTCATGCTCTTGCTTATCGGGCTGGTTCTATGCGGGATCTTCTTAACCTGTTATTACTGAAATCTTTATATAAGCGTATATATTTATATATATATGTATATGTATATATATATATATGTATTTATATACCCCTTTCAGCTTGGATATGTCACTCGTTACTTCTCCTGCTCTTACTTTTACCCATGCTGTTTTCTTGCACCCTTTGGGCTGAGGCATTCTTTTCTTATGGATGCCTCAGATTCAGGTTTGTAGCTGCCGCCGGAGTTTGATCGGGGTCGATCAGTTCCCTGTCGAGGCCTTCCTCTCTTGTAGGTAAGGATTCAGTTTCTTTTGTTGTAGCTTTTCTTTTGGGCTGTTGACTCTTTTTCTGCGGGTTCGTGTCAGTTGTTGACGCCCGTATGGCTTTTGTTTGGTTTACTTGTTGCTGCTGCTGCTAGCTTCCTTTACTGCTACTTAGTCATTTTGTATTCGTACACTCTGGGAAAAGCCGATTTTGCTGAATATTAATGCAGTTCTTTTGGCATTATAAAAAGTTAACCTTTTAACTGTTTGTTGCATTACTATTAAGTATCACCTATTTGCAAATCGTAAAACAGAATATAATAATACTTCTTTATTATATACTAAATGTAGATCGGCGATCGCCCTGGAGACGTCTCTGGTCTTCAGCGCCGTTAGGTATAAAGTGAACTTATTTTCTTCCGTTGCGTATGCTTGTCTTTTACAAGGTGCGGCTAGTTAAATCGCAGGGCCGAGGGACACGACTTCCTAATCTAATGAAAATATTCTTAAAAGATAATCCTTTATTTAATTCACATCTTTTATCGTGAAAAAGTTCGTTTGATTGCTCGCCTGAACATCCGTAGTTGTCCCCTACTGGACGTGGCATCACGACGCGTGTTTTCCCATTTTACTCTGATATTATAATATATTTCGGGAAAATACGGGTTGTGACAGTTGGTATCAGAGCTAGGTTAGCCGGGTTGCTGGAAATGGTCTGGTTGGCCCGGTTAACCGTCCAGTAAGAATCATTAACCATTGCATACACTCACCGATGGGTCATCGGTAGATCTCGGCTGAAGCACGAACACTACACTCATAAGCATGACAGAAGTATACGGGGCATATTATGTAGTATAGGATGCATAATATGTGTCTGTATATGGATCCTCATAGGTGACAACATGCGACTGTTATGTAGTATGGGATGCATAACGTAGGTCGCATGCGTGTCCATTAGATTTTCTTTTTCATTGCATGCGGTAATATGTAGTATGGGATGCATAAGATCACATGTGTATGCCGCTCATAGCATGCATTAAGGCCTTTTCTTAGTTTGCATAGCACTGCATGCATAGCATAACATTGCATAAGCACACGTGCCAAGCCAGAGATCTACACGATGACACATGTACACCCATGATTTCAAAGGTAAGATTTTTAAAGTTTATATGCATATGGGAGAGATGCACGAGAGGTAAGGGATGGTATACCATCCTTAGTATAACGTGATAATATGTATTTTCTTTTCCCAGAGAAAAAGCAGTAGCAAAAGCAAGTATTTGTATATCTTCCCTTCCTAGAGGTTTGAGTCCAGTCTTAGCAGGCTGTTTGTATCAGGTTCTTCCTCGTTCTCGTTGTATTCCAATCTTTCTGTGGTAATTTAGACACTATAGCAGCGTTCTATCTTTGTTATGTCATGTGTCTATACTGCTTTGTTAGGCGAGTTTAAGGTTCGAGACTGTTGAGCGCACGTTCTGTTTGACTCGGGTGCCACCCACTCTTTTGTGGCCAAGAGGTTTGTTGATCGGCATCGCTGGGCCCTGGAGCGAGTTGATGATCCGTTTCGTGTCAAGTACCCGTCCGGTGATTCAGTGGTGTCAGATCTGTGGGTGAAGCAGTGTCCGATCGTATTGGATGGATTTGTGGGCTATGCAGATCTGATGGTGATCGTCTTGGAGGACTTCGACGTGATCTTGGGCATGGATTGGCTAGCCCGTTATGACGCCGTGATCCAGTGCAGGGACAAGCGTCTGGATTTCTTGATGGACGATGGCCAGCCCAGGAGCGTGTTTGGCTTCCCGCGTCAGACTTCCTCAGTTATGTCAGTGGTCTGTGCCCAGGCTTTGGCGGAGTTTGATGGCCGGGTCTGCATTGTTTCTATTTTGCTTGCGGCTTGTGCATCGGCGCCTTGTGTGGAGACATTCCTGTGGTGCGGGAGTTCCCGGACGTTTTTCCCGGCAACCTTCCTGGTCTCCCTCCTGAGCGAGAGGTAGAGTTTGTCTTAGATTTGGAGCCCGGGACCGCCCTATTGCGAAGGCACCCTATCGTATGGCACCACGGGAGTTGGAAGAGCTGCGCACTCAGCTGGGAGAGTTACTGCATCTTGGGTTTATTAGGCCGAGTTCGTCGCCTTGGGGTGCGCCGGTTCTGTTCGTGAAGAAGAAGGATGGGGCGATGAGGCTATGCATCGATTGCAGAGAGTTGAACAAGGTCACTATCAAAAAATAGATATCCGTTGCCGCGGATTGATGACTTGTTCGACCAATTGCAGGGTAACTGCGTGTTCTCGAAGATCGACCTTCGGTCCGGTTACCATCAGTTGAGGATTCGCGACTCAGACGTTCCGCGGACTGCTTTCCGGTCGCGTTACAGACATTTTGAGTTCCTGGTGATGTCCTTTGGGCTGACGAATGCGCCCTCTGCTTTTATGGATCGGATGAACAGGGTATTCCGGGACTATCTGGACCAGTGCGTGGTGGTTTTTATTGATGATGTGCTGATATATTCTTCGAGTGAGGAGGAGCTTGCTCGGCATCTACGTTGGGTGTTGTCTACCTTGAGGGCGCACAAGCTATATGCCAAGCTGAGCAAATGCGAGTTCTGGCTTTCGCAAGTTTCCTTTTTGGGTCACGTGGTGAGCAAGGGTGGCATCTCTGTGGACCCAGCGAAGGTCGCTGCTATTTTGGACTGGAAGAGGTCGTCGTCGCTGAAGGAGATCCGTAGTTTTCTGGGTTTAGCAGGTTATTATCTGAGGTTCGTGGAAGGTTTCTCAGGCATTTCCGCGCCTCTGACCAAGTTGACGCGGAGGAAGCGGCTTTCGATTGGAGCGAGCAGTGCGAGGAGGCCTTTCAGAAGCTAAAGAGAAGGCTGTGTTCCGCCCCGGTTTTGGCCCTCCCGGTTGAGGGAGTGGAGTTCCAGGTCTACGTCGATGCTTCGTTGTTAGTCCTTGGATGCGTCCTCATGCAGGAGGGCAAGGTCATTGCGTATGGGTCGAGGCAGCTAAAGGTGCATGAGCGGAATTACCTGACGCATGATTTGGAGTTTGTTGAGGTGATATATGCCCTGAAGCTGTGGAGGCATCTCTTGTATGGAGTGGAGTGCAAGATCTACTCAGATCACAAGAGCCCGATTTACGTGTTTTCTCAGCGAGAGCTGAACATGCGCCAGCGTCGGTGGATGGAGTACGTGGCTGATTATAATGTGGATATCCTCTATCACCCCGACAAAGCAAATGTAGTGGCGGATGCCCTGAGCAGGAAGTCAGCTTCTGTTTTCGGACTCTCTGTGCAGTCCCTGGTGGAGGAGTTCTTTCTGATGAGCATCGCGGTGAAGCCTAGTGGTGGTCCTTCTCGTTTGGAGGTTGAGGAGCCGTCCTGGATTGTTTTGGCGAGATTGCACCAAAAGGATGATCGGGATTTGCAGCACCTCCGGAGCAGAGCTGAGAGAGATGAGTTGCCAGATTTCTCGATTGATGCGGAGGGTACTTTGTGGTACCTTTGCAGGCTGTGCATACCCGCGGTGGAGCAGATTCGGGCGAAGATTTGTGAGGAGGCTCACGACTCCAGCCTATCCTATCATCCTGGTTCTAACAAGATGTATCGCGACCTGAAGCAGTTTGTGTGGTGGCCTGGCATGAAGGGCGATATTGCGAGATTCGTGGCGCAGTGCTTCACTTGTCAGCATGTCAAGGCGGATCACAGGAGGCCTGGGGGCAAGTTGACGTCGTTGGATATTCCCCGGTGGAAGTGGGAGAGCATCTCCATGGACTTCATTACTGGTTTGCCGAGATCCCCACGGGGTCATGATGTAGTGTGGGTCATCGTTGACAGGTTGACCAAGTGTGCTCACTTCGTGCCGTACAAGACTGGTTATTCGATGGAGAAGATTGCATCTCTGTATGTGCAGGAGGTCATTAGACTGCATGGGGTTCCAGCGAGCATAGTGTCTGATCGTGATTCCAGGTATACCTCTCGTTTTTGGCAGAGTCTGCAAGGGGCCTTGGGCACCGATCTCAGGTATTCTACAGTTTATCACCCGCAGACGAATGAGCAGACAGAGAGGGTTAATCAGATCGTGGAGGATATGATCCGGTGTTACATTCTAGAGCATGGAGGAGCTTGGGATGAACGCCTTGGGCTCATGGAGTTCGCGTACAATAATAGCTACCAGGAGAGCTTGCAGATGGCTCCGTTTGAGGCGTTGTATGGGAGGCGATGTCGGACTCCCCTGTTTTAGGGCTGAAGTGGGCGAGAAGCCATTCTTAGGGTCCTGAGGCTTTGGAAGAGATGAGCGTTGCTGTGATGCAGATCCGTGAGAAGCTCCGGGTAGCTCAGGAGCGCTACGAGAAGTACGCCAATCGGCGTAGGGGTGATTTGGAATTTGCAGTAGGGGACTTGGTGTTCCTTAAGGTGTCCCTGATGGCAGGTGTTAAAAGATTTGGGAAGAGCCATAAGCTGGACCCCAGGTTTGTTGGCCCATTTGAGATCGTCGAACGCATCGGAGTTTCTGCTTACAGGTTATTGTTACCTGCCTCTTTCCCGGGTGTGCATGACGTTTTCCATGTGAGCCAATTGCGGAAGTGCAACCGCAGCGATCGTCATGTTCTGGATTCCGTGCCAGTGCTGCATCCCAATCTGTCTTTTGTGGAGCAGCATGTTCGTTTTTTTAAGGGCAGAATCGGGTGTTGCGGAGGAAGTCCATCCCTAAGGTGAAAGTCCTCTGGGATAATCAGGATGTTCGGGGTGCGACCTGGGAGCTCGAGTCAGCGATGAAGGAGTCCTATCCTCATCTCTTCTGCTAGCTTCCCCGGTAAGTCTTCGTCTTCTACGTTTTCCCTTGTTTGGTACTGTAGTTGCAAAGTTTCGAGCCGAAACTTTTTGTTAGGAGGGGTGGTTGTAACGCCCCAGAATTTTCGATTTATACTTAAATCATTTATTCTGTCGTAGCGAGGGCGTTACCGTCTTTGGAGCGTCGTCGTCGTCCGACGAGTTAATTCTAGGTTGAGTCAAATATGCAGACTTATATTTATACACGCGTATAATGGTGTATGAAGGCTTGTATATATACAAATGCATGATATATACATATATATATATTTGTTATATAGAAATATACACATATATATACATAATAAAATTATTCTTTTTATTTCTTTTTACATCTATTATCATGGCATAAAGTGCCAGATTGGGAGCATAGTAAGGATCGGCCATTTCTTTTTTCTCCCCTTCCCGTGCCTCTCTTGTGCTGCCTAGGAGGGTTAGGGTTCGTCGGGCGGGAGTCGCGAGGCTCTGGAGCCGTCGGGGAAGAGAGGTTCGAGATCGCTGGGAGGCCTATTTTCGTCGCCGGTGCGGGATTGCGGAGGACCCTAGTTGGCTTCGGCAGGGGTGATACAGTCTTCCGGCCGTAGTTTTCGCTTCGACGCGAGGCGTCGGCTCCCGATTCAGGCAAGAAAATCGCCTCTCCTTCTACCCCCTTCGTTCCTTGTTTGTCATGGTTTGTGATTCGTCATTCTACGCTGGATTTACCTTGGATTGTTGCTTATAGTCATATCAGGTTTCTTTTTATGATGCTGGGGGGCTGCTTCTTAAGAAATTGTTAAACGTGGGCTGTTGCGTATGGTCCCAGTCTGCTGCATTTAGTTCTATCAAAATGTTAAATTGAGGGGTGCTGCCTTTTATCTTGGTTAATATTGGGGGGTGCTGCCTTTTATCTTGGTCAAATTGAGGGGTGCTGCCTTTTATCTTGGTTAAATTGAGGGGTGCTGCCTTGTATCTTGGTTAATATTGGGGGGGTGTTGTTATGCTTTCGGTTTGGGGCTGCCCTATTTATACTCTACTTGGGGGGGCTGCTTCTTATATGTTTTGCCCAATTGGGAACTGCCTTATAGTTGTCTAATTGATTGAGGGAGGCTGCTCTTACATGGTATAGTTTGGGGGCTGATGTTATGAAACATGCTGTTATGTTTATCACTTGGGGGTTAACTTCTTTGGGCTGCCTCTTTTGTTGTTGGTTTGGGGGTTGCTCCTTGTTGAGTTGGACTGCAGGTATGATGTCGGGCTGCTTCTTATGCTTGTTAATTTGGGGGCTGTTTCCTTATGTTAGGGGGCTGATGTGAGGATTGCTGTATTTTATTAGAGGGCTGCTCTTATTTCCTTTTGTTTTCTCCTCTTATGGGGCTGCTGCTATGCTTTTCCTAAGGGGCTGCTTTGCTTCACTCTTGTTGGGTTTCATTACTTGCAAAATAATTCTGCGCGCTTCGATTGCAAGTAGCTAGAAATGGTCAATATTATGGTGGTTCTATTTGCTAACTCCTCGGCACACTTAATTGGTCCTGTTTTATTATATGCTAGCTGCTATGGTTGGGTGAACCCTTCTATCCCTCTTTTATATGCTAGCTGCTATATGTTTAGCTTTGTTCCGATCCTGGGCTAATCCTTGATGGTTTATTCTGGTTGATTTTGTTCCGGATCATGTTTTACTTGGCTACTTCTGCATATTTACTTGGCTAAATATTGATGGACTTGTTTGCACTTGAAGGATGGGTACAGGGAACACTGGGTTCCCCCATCACAACTCTTTTAATAGTGGTTGGTAGGATGGGTGCAGGGAACACTGGGTTCCCCCACCACCACCACGGCGCCTATTTCTTATTTGGGGTGAATGTCCCCTTTATGTGAGTGGTTAGTGACAATGTTTTGGGTCCGCCACCACTGGTCCATTTTTGCACTATATGCCAAGTTTAGTCATGCTCTTGCTTATCGGGCTGGTTCTATGCGAGATCTTCTTAACCTGTTATTACTGAAATCTTTATATAAGCGTATATATTTATATATATATATGTATATGTATATATATATATGTATTTATATACCCCTTTCAGCTTGGATATGTCACTCGTTACTTCTCATGCTCTTACTTTTACCCATGCTGTTTTCTTGCACCCTTTGGGCTGAGGCATTCTTTTCTTATGGATGCCTCAGATTCAGGTTTGTAGCTGCCGCCGGAGTTTGAGCGGGGTCAATCAGTTCCCTGTCGAGGTCTTCCTCTCTTGTAGGTAAGGATTCAGTTTCTTTTGTTGTAGCTTTTCTTTTGGGCTGTTGACTCTTTTCCTGCGGGTTCGTGTCAGTTGTTGACGCCCGTATGGCTTTTGTTTGGTTTACTTGCTGCTGCTGCTGCTAGCTTCCTTTACTGCTATTTAGTCATTTTGTATTCGTACACTCTGGGAAAAGCCGATTTTGCTGAATATTAATGCAGTTCTTTTGGCATTATAAAATGTTAATCTTTTAACTGTTTGTTGCATTACTATTAAGTATCACCTATTTGCAAATCGTAAAATAGAATATAATAATATTTCTTTATTATATACTAAATGTAGATCGGCGATCGCCCTGGAGACGTCTCTGGTCTTCAGCGTCGTTAGGTATAAAGTGAACTTATTTTCTTCCGTTGCGTATGCTTGTCTTTTACAAGGTGCGGCTAGTTAAATCGCAGGGCCGAGGGACACGGCTTCCTAATCTAATGAAAATAATCTTAAAAGATAATCATTTATTTAATTCACATCTTTTATCGTGAAAAAGTTCGTTTGATTGCTCGCCTGAACGTCCGTAGTTGTCCTCTACTGGACGTGGCATCACGACGCGTGTTTTCCCCTTTTACTCTGATATTATAATATATTTCGGGAAAATACGGGTTGTGACAAGTCCACTCTCTCTCGCCCCCACAATTGTAACGAGGCGCGGCCTGTCGCCCTCGCATTCTCCAAGAAAGCACTGTAACAGCCTAATATAGTGGATTTCGGTCAGCACCGCCCTGGCCACGTGGTTTTTCACCCTTTGGAGGGATTTTCACGCTAAAGATCTGTGTGTACAATTTTCAGCATTTAATCTCTGCAACATTCTGACTGTGTGCGCACTCAACCGCCCGGGCTAAGACGGACCGAATCTGAACCGGTCTACCGAGGGCGTTGAGAGCCGCAACAAGGACGAAACTGTTCGCGACCCAACCAAGAACAAAATTACCTCTGTAGTGAAGGGGTCGATGACGAGCGGGAGATGGATGCGTTTGGAGGCTATGCCGATCACGGGTCGATGGGAGCGGGTTCAGCGATGACGGTCCGGCTTGGGTTACGGTTAAAGGGGGATACCTAAGAAATAATAATTTTTTTTTAATTTTAGTAGGGTGCGGATATCCAATATCGAGTTACGACCTAAATGTCCGCGATTATTTAGCACCCACTAAGGTGACTGCGTCAACATTATTTGTCTTATTGTAATCAAGTCTTAGGCTCCGTTTGGGGGAACTTATTTTCACCGGTCAAGCGGTTACGACCGCATGAACCGGACCTTAAATTAAGGTCCGGTTCATGGATCGTAATCGCTTGACCGGTGAAAATAAGTCCCTCCAAACAGAGCCTTACTATGCTTAGCCTATCTTAATTATCTTCCTTAATCACAAAAAAATAAGATAATTGAATTTGCTTAAGAAATGCTAAGTTAAACACTTTTTTCAATTGATAATATCTTATTAATTCCGTAGAAAATATACAAAATATTTTCTTTAAAATTAGGCAATTGTTAACCGCATCCCAGTTTTGACAATCCGCAACCTTTTTATATGAAGTATTACACGTTTTTTTTAGAAATACGTATTTTTAAGAAAAGTGTTCAACATGAAAGTTGTAGATATCGTCGAGATCTACAACTTTTGTGTTGAACATTTTTCCTAAAAAAGCATGCACAATGCTTATTTCCAAAAATTCGTTATAGTTACGCCCATGTTTCAATTCGAGCGGCAATATATCTTGTGCGTGCATTTTTAGCAAAAGTGCTCAACACGAAAGTTGTAGATCTCGACGATATCTACAACTTTCGTGTTGAACACTTTTCCTAAAAATGCTTGTACAAGGCGTATTTTCAAAAAAAATGCGTAATACTTCATATAAAAGGTTTGCGGATAGTCAAAACTGGGGTGCGGTTAACAATTGCCTAAAATTTTCATAAACGCATTCACTAAAATGGGCAGCCCATTAGGTATTATAGCAGGGCCTGCCTTGTCAATTCAGCATGGGCCGGCCTGTTCCATTAAATAATGATTTTTTTTATAAAAATATTAATAAATTTTAATAGTTCTGTCATCTTGCTTCGCAAGGAGGCGAATTTTTTTTGGCTCCGTGTCCCGTTTAAACATCTGTGTTTGGGAAAAATGTCGTACGTTGATAGGTGGCAAAATCATGTAAGTTGAGGGGAAATAAAAAAATGACCTTGCAACATCAATTTTGATTTCCGCGGAGATCAATTGACCTTGACTAAATTCTAGCAAGAAAAAAAAAATTTATCTCTCTAACTTTTCTCTTAATTTCGCATCCTTGTCAGTTTCGTTTCCGATGATTATTGCTTCCACGTCGTAACCGCATTCATGGAGTATATCGTTGTGTAATTTTTGTCTCCGATCTTCACTCCCACGAGGCCGTAGAAGGCGTTACATTTTGTTACAAGAAGAAAAAAGAGACTTTCTATTTCTAACTTCTCTCTTGATTTCGGCCCCGTTGCTGTCATCGTTTCCGACGATTGTTGCTTTCACGACGTAGCCACATCCGAGGAGCACATCGTTGAGTGATTTTCGTCTCCAATTTTCGCTTCCACGAGGCCATAGAAAACGTCAAAGTTTGTCACATGTTGAAGGTGTTTTTTCTCGTTTTAGTTTTGACTTGCCTTGTTCTGGATCATTTTCTCCGGAGTTTTCATCAATGAAGGATAAGATGTATTGAATCAAGCTTCAACCAAAGTGCAGTGTTTGACCTTTTTTTCTTCTTTAATTTTGGGTCATTTTGATGTTGACTTTTTGCTCCTGTTTATTTGATGCATGCTCTTATTCGGTGCTGGGCCGCACCCCATTGGGGGTGGGGTTCGGCCGCACCCCATTGGGGGTGGGGTTCGGCCGCACCCTATTGGGGGTGCGGTTCGGCCGCACCCCACAGGGAGTGTGGTTTGGCGCGGCCCGCTTACCGGCGGGAGGGGACGGCGTCGCCGTGCACGTTGCGGTTGGTCTGCTTAGCGCGCATTTTTGGATTGGCGGTTGGCGGCAGGAACGGCGGTTCCGGCTTTGATCTCCCACTCTCTCCCACTAAAGTAATGGAGAGAGTGGTTTATGGGAGCAACCGCCATCCGGTTCTCTCACAAGAAGCAAGATCTATGTTGGACGGGCTTGCCTGTGAAATGAGTCCAGAAGATAATATGAAGAATGAAAGCTGATTACAGAGAAGAGGAAGAGGGCTCACCTGCGACGAGAGCGGTGGCTGGCGCCCGACGGGATGAGGAGCGGCAACTCGGCGTCGGCGGGATGAGGAGTGGCGACTCGGCATCGGCGGGATGAAGAGAAATCAACAGCGTGGAGCAATTCAGAAAACCTAGCTCCAACCGTCCAGGAGAGTTTCGCACTTCGGGAATATAAAATATAAATACACTACGGTTTAATGAAATATAAAAATATATTATGAGATGTAATTAATAGTTTAATGAAATATAAATACACTACGGTTCACTATGAGTCTTAGGCAAAAATTAAAATATAAAAATAAAAACTATGGTTCGGTTCGACTCGGTTCGGTTTGCCACATAAAACCATTAACCGACCGAACCGTATGGTTTTTCTAAAATCAAAACCGTAACCGAACCGCGGCCTACTGAAACCGAACCAAACCGTGCGGTTTGGTTTGGTTCGGTTCGGTTTGACGGTTCAGTTGGTTTTTGCTTACAGGCCTACCCACGAGGCCGTAGAAGGCGTTACATTTTGTTACAAGAAGAAAAAAGAGACTTTCTATTTCTAAATTCTCTCTTGATTTCGGCCCCGTTGTTGTCATCGTTTCCGACGATTGTTGCTTTCACGACGTAGCCGCATCCGAGAAGCACATCGTTGAGTGATTTTCGTCTCCAATTTTCGCTTCCACGAGGCCATAGAAAACGTCAAAGTTTGTCACATGTTGAAGGTGTTTTTTCTCGTGTTAGTTTTGACTTGCCTTGTTCTGGATCATTTTCTTCGGAGTTTTCATCAATGAAGGATAAGATGTATTGAATCGGGCTTCAACCAAAGTGCAGTGTTTGACCTTTTTTTCTTCTTTAATTTTGGCTCATTTTGATGTTGACTTTTTGCTCCTGTTTATTTGATGCATGCTCTTATTTACCACTTTTTTTATTCATTTCTTAAATAACAATGATAATTACTAATTTCAATATCTATGGTAATTGATTTTGATCTTCACTGAGAATATTTTATTTCTTAAATACCTTTTTTTTCTTTAATTTTGGGTTTTGCGGTGGACCTTTCCACGGACCCTCGTTGCCCCCAAGGATGCTTTGTGCACCGGGGTACCTTTTTTATCTCACCATTTTCCGGATTTATTAATTAGAGCAAATATGCTTAAAAATAAATAGTAAATTATAATCATATTATCCTACAAAATTAAGAACAATTTTTTTTGATGTGATACCACCAAAATTATCATATGCCAAATTGCTTTTATCCTTATTATCTGAATTTTAAACATGTTAAGATAAATAAATAAAAATAGTGTATATAAAAAATTCAAATTTGAATAAACAGTGCGATAGCTGATGATGTAGTTGCCTAATAATACTGAGGGAATATCTCCAACATGTGTGGGGAGAGATCTTCGGCCGTCGCCCCGTGAGGCTGGCGGAATTTTTAGGTCCGGGGCTCTGATGGTTCGGGACTAATGCCTAACCGCCACATAAGCTAGCCTTGTCCCACGCACATCCCAGAAGTCCCGGCCATTAGGCCTGTAACGGTTTAGTTTGATTCGATTTTTTATCAAAACCGCTAACTGAACCATCCTCATAGGGTTCCAAAAATTTGGATCAGGATCGAACCGCTCACACCATTGAAACCGAACGGAATGGGTCGATTCGATTTGAGTGGTTTAATAATTAAAGAAAAGATTATTACGTGAGAATAATATATCTAAGAAATAGTTACAGAAGTTGAAAATAATTCAAATGAAACAACTATAGCGCATAGAAAGCCGGAAGAACACATGAGACGAACACAAACCCTGGTTTTAGAATGCAAATTTATGGAGAGAAAAAAAAAACAGATCTGGCTAAACGCAAATCAAGAACAACAAATCTTCGGAGGCTACATAAATCAAGAAATTAGCCAAATAAAAGAAAAAGATACAAACCTAGAATCAAAGCACATCAATCCAAACACATATCTAGGAAATAACAATAAATCCAAGATGGGAACAATTGAACAAGGATAAGGAATTATCGTTTGGTTCGACTTGGTTCGGTTTGGCATTCCGAACCGTGCCGAACCACGGCCTACTAAACCCGAATCGAATCATGCGGTTTGGTTCGGTTCGGTTGGTTCGGACTTACACCCCTGGCAGTCATAGTGCACAATCTCCTCCCATTCATTTTTGATACGCACCGGTTGAGGCGCCTTCCGTTAGGTTGAGTCGTCTTTTTCGCCCACAGCACCCCCATGCAAGCAGGCTCCACAAAATACAAAACGTTCTGATTCAAAGCCGAGTTAAGCATTAAAAAGTACGTGTATTTGATACCCGCCATATTCTTCTTTCTGCATCGTATTGTATCATTTCAGGACTACAATTTCGTCGAAAGTAATCATTATTAAAATGTATTGTATGATCAATCTATTGTCAGCAATTGGCTTTGATGGATCTCGAGACGATAAAAATGAGCAATTTTTCTGTAGGAGATCGTATAGAGAGGATCCTAGGGGACTTTTTTTTTCTCGCAAAATTACAACTGTAACGTCATACACAGTTGTAAATGCTATGTAATTTCAGTTATACAGTACATTTGTAATTTAGTTCAAAAAATTTATTTTTTTATAAGTGTATTTACACCATAAAATATATGCACGTGTACTTAAAATGACCATAAAAATGAATTGATCATTATTCTGTGAATTTTTTTACGAAAAAAATAAAAATATACCATATAAATGTATTTTCCATACGATGCCCCATATACGATCCCCACACCAAATTTTTGTAGGAACTATATGAAATAGTTGTCCCTAACCTAAGGCTCCCTTAATTTGGAGTGGTTTTCCGGCAAGAGGCGGAACCCTGACGAGCAGGCACGTACCTACGGTTTTGCCCTCTCCTGGTATGGCGCGCAACGATCCCACCACTACTTTGAAAACTTCTTCCACCACCGGTTAATTCCTCAAAAATCCATGTCGATCTCGCTTCTAAAAAACTTTAAGCGCAAATGCCAACTTCCTTCCTATTTCGCGGCCATCGACGTTATCCCTTTCCTCTGCACCCCGGATCACTACAGCGGGGCCACGGCCGGGCGGTGGGGATCAGCCCTGTGGCTAAAAAGGCGCGAAATTGCGTGGATTTCATCCGTACCGCGGGAACCGTGGTTAAGCGGGACTTCAAATAAAGACCTATATTCCAATTGCATTATTCTCGACGCCACTAAGAGGGACTTCAAAGAGAGAAACTGTTTAAAACTCACAGGAAAGTTTCAATTCCTCGTATGAACCCCTCATGTTCAAGGCTCTCTCTTTACGTATTTTTGACAGCGCACGTCTGCAGTCCTCCGGCACGACTGTGCTCGGAGGGCTACGAGCGGCATGTGTGTCGTTGCATCGGGGCACTGTCGTGAACGAAATACTATCGCTTCCTCACTGGGCCCCCGCGCATTGTCTCTCGTGCCTATAGTTGCTCACAAATAATCGTCTCTGCACAGACAGACCAAATTTTGGTACAGGATTTTTTTTTTAAATTTTAGGTTTAATTTGAATTAATGCAGTGTTATGCACGTTGCCGGGGATCTCGCTGTAATGCCTTCGGATTGGAAAGTCTTTATATTATTTTATATAATCATTGACAATAATTATTAAATAATATTGAGGAACTTTTGGCTTATCATTTTAAATAATATTATCTGCGAGCAGTATAATCTTCTCTTATTTAATTAATTAATCACAGCTCTAAACCAAAGAACCAATCAGATTTCGGCTCTATTTGGTAGGAGGTGTTTGATTTGCCGCCTTCTTCACCTCCGTTTGGAGCGGAGCGGCAGAGGGAGAACGGCGAAAAGGCGCCGTCCGCGAACGTGGCGATCTCCCTCCAGTCACGATCTCGACCGCAGCCGACTCCTTTCCCAGCCTCCGCCCGCGTCCCAAACAGACTCGAAGCCGAGCTGACCGAACAATGGCTGTAATTGACCACCGCAATCAGAAAGTTCTGCGAGTGAGGAGGAGCGGGAAAATTGAGTTCGGCCGGGTGAGAACATTCAAGAGAAGAGATTAAATTCCTTAGAAATTGGACGGCTGTTAGTTTTCGGAGCGATCAACTTAACACATCAAAATAGAGCTGCCCGGCTGCCCTCTCTCCCCGCTATACTATAATGTACTATATTAAAAATAAATAAAAATAGACATTACCCAATATATGCGCATGTGTATATATGTATAATTATTTTATTAGAAAATAATAAAAATTATTTATCTAATTAAAATTTGAAGGCTGTACATGAAATAAAATAAAATTAATACATCATTTGTAATAATAATAATAATAATAATAATAATAATAATAATAAAAAACTTGTCGTATGACCGCCTTAATAACATCACGTTATCAAAAGTTGTTAACAACTCATTAATGAGAGTTATTTTAGGAACTTATTGCAAATTTCTCAAAATTTAATTAATACCCTGTTTTAGGAACATAAAAGTGAATTACTTATATGAGGTCGGTGTTAATGTATATTTGGACTCGTAACGGAGTTCGGAGGCTTAACGGGTCGTGTAGGATACGCGGATATCCAATACCCGTAGATACTCCTAGGGTTTTGCCTATTTATACCCAGCTAGGGGCAACGGGTTCTGTGTTCCACATTAGACACTCCCCGGGATGCTTCGAGCACACCTAACAAACTCGAAGTAACGCCTCTAGGGTTTGTTCGTATCCCGCGTTCGGTTTCGCGTCCTCGTGCTCCCAGTCGGCGCCGCTCTCGCATAGAAGATCGACGACACCTTCTCCCCGTCGCTCGATCGCAAAGGAGATCGTGGATCGGATCCAGGTTTTTTTTCCGACGACGCCTTCTCCCCGTCGCTGACTCGCCGTCGCTCGATCGCAAAGGAGATCGTGGATCTGCTCCAGGTTTTTCCGACGTCCTTGCCGTCGCAGATCGCTGAAGCTCGCTGCTAGGTCACGGGCCAAAGAAGTCGCTGCCTCCAACGATTCTTCTCCTGCCCCGATCTGTGGGTTTCTGCCGCCGAGGAAAGTTTCGAAGCCGCCGGTCCTCTGTAGTTTCCCAGTTTCCTGGTTGCCGCCGTTGCCAGGTCTCACCGCCTGCTCTCCTATTCTGGAGTTTTCCGTCGCTGGCAATCCCTCTCCCCGTGGAACATCTGAATCCCTTGCTGCCCGTGCAACTCCGGCAGCCTTTCTTCCAGGGGGATTCCTTGCTTGCCCAGGAATAGTGAAGCTTCTCCTGTGCTTCCAGCGAAGGCCCTCCAGTTGTGGATTACAGTGCTCTATTTTTGCACTTGTGTTGTCGGATCTCGCCGTTTTTTGTTCTGCTCGCTAGAGACCGATCCGAAGGGTAAACGATGTTGAAGATGAACAACTTCTCCTCTCCAGTACCGATGACGAAGCTGGAAAAATTCACGGCGTCGGAGTTCAACACTTGGAAGTTGAACACGCAATTTGGGATGAAGTGTCTGAACGTGTTCTACACCGTTCAGAACAATCGTGCTGACTTCATCGGGACGGAGCATGAAGAACAGTGGACCAGTGATGAGGATTTTTGTCGGGACTATTTGCTGAATTGTCTCTCCCCAAGCCTGGCAAAGACCTACTTGAAGATGGCGACTGCAAAGGAGATATGGGACGCACTGGAGGAGCACTTCAGGCAGGAGGAGGACCTGTCCAAGGCTCACTTAGTGGACAAGTTCCACTCCTTCATGTTCGACGAGGAGAAACAGATTCTCCCTCAGGTATCGGATTTCGAACACATTGTTGATTCCTTACTTAGCGAACAAATTTCTCTGCCAGATAGTTTTGTTGCTGGCACGATAATTTATAAGTTGCCTTCCACGTGGTATCATTTCAAAACTGAAATGTACCGGAAGAAGATGCAGGTTGGTCTGAATGACCTCAAGCGTTTTATACGCATAGAGGACGAGAATAGGACTCGACACGCGCTAGAAACTGTTAGCAAGCAAAAAGCTGCTGCTAACATGGTCACTAGCTCTAAGCGTGTGCCGAATCAGCAAAAGACCAAACCGCCCCCAAATAAACCACAGGTTGCGGGCCCTAAAAATAAAATTAAGAAATTTAAGGGCAAATGTTTCAACTGCAACAAGTGGGGGCACAGTGCATCTGACTGTAGGCTTCCCAAAAGAGAACGAACCAAAGGACCACAAGAGGACAACCAGGCCAATATGGTTAGCCTTGCTGAGCCTTCCAACTTTGTCGCCATGGTTGGAAATGCGCGGGCCAGCACTGAGTGGTACCTGGATTCGGGGGCAACTTGCCATGTATGCAACAATGCGAATCTGATGACAGGGCTCGCTGAGGCAAAGGAATCTGTGACCGTTGCGAACGGTGGGGTGGCAGATGTGCTGAAGGTGGGGAACGCTACACTACTGTTGTCCTCAGGTAAGTCTTTAACTTTAAGAAATGTTAAATTTATTCCTTCATTATCTGCTAATTTAGTGTCTGTTAGTCTACTTTGTGATGCTGGTATGTCTGTTAATTTCTGTAGCGGTAGAGTAACACTGTCAGTTAACTCACACTATTTTGGATGCGCATACGTCCAAAATAGAATGTACCGACTAAGTCTAGCTAATGAAATAGTTCAACAAGTACAATCAAACTTAGTTAGCCCTAAGACTCTACATGAGAGACTAGGACACGTGAACTATAGGAAGTTATTCCAAATAGCCAGAACTCACCAGATCAACTTAGACACTAAAACCCCATGTGGAAAATGTGAAGTGTGTGCTCAGACAAAGATCATTAGGAAACCTTTTAGCACGGTTACTAGGAGCACAACACCACTAGAGCTAATACATTCCGACATCTGTGACTTTAAAAGTTTCGTCACCAGAGGAGGAAGGAAGTATATGATCACCTTTATAGATGACTGCTCTAGGTTTTGTCACATTTGCCTACTTAAAACTAAAGATGAAGCGTTTGAAAGGTTCTGTCTTTTCAAAACCAGGGTAGAAAACCAATTAGCCATGAAAATTAAGAGGTTTAGAAGTGATCGAGGAGGAGAATACATGTCCAGTGAATTCAAAGGTTTTCTTGTCTCTCAAGGCATCATAACTGAAACCACTGCTCCTTACTCACCTCAATCCAATGGTATAGCCGAGAGAAAAAATAGAACATTAACAGAAATGTTAAATTCTATGCTCCTCACTGCAGGCATGCCTTCCGTTTTTTGGGGAGAAGCAGTATTAACTGCAAACCACATTCTAAATAAAGTCCCTCATGCTAAGTTAGATGTTACACCCTACGAGCTTTGGTTTAAGAGACCCCCGTCAATTACAAAATTTAAGACCTGGGGCTGTATAGCCTATGTCAGGGTTCCTGACCCTAGACGGTCTAAGATTGGACCTAGGACCAATACATGTGTCTATTTGGGTTGTGCTGAAGATAGTGCTGCAGATCGATTCCTTGATATTTCCAACAATATCATCATCGAATCTAGGAATGCAGTATTTTTTGAAGATAAATTTCTTAAAGATAAGAACCTGACACTCCCAGGTATGCAAGCATCTATTACTGAGGAGGATCCAGAATCAGTACCGAGCACTTCCTATTCAGTTCCTGTAGACATCAGTGGCCTAGAGTCTAGGAGGACTTCAGTGAGAGAGAAAACTCCCAGGACCTTCGGTAGTGATTTTGTTACCTACCACGTTGAGGCCGATCCATCCACCTATAAGGAAGCGATGAGATCCAGGGATTCCCTACTTTGGAAAGAAGCCATTGAGGAAGAGATGAATTCTCTCCTACAGAACAACACCTGGACGTTAGTTCCCAAGCCTAAAGGGGCTAAACCGATAGGGTGTAAGTGGGTTCTGAAAAAGAAGTTGAATTCTGATGGTAGCGTAGCTAAGTATAAAGCACGCCTGGTAGCTAAAGGTTTCACACAAGTCAGCGGAGTAGATTATTTTGATGTCTACTCACCCGTGTGTCACCTAGCAACCATCAGGATCCTCCTAGCTATTGCAGCTATTGAGACTTTTATTGTCCATCAGTTGGATGTTAAGACTGCGTTCTTGAACGGAGATCTGACCGAAGAGATCTACATAAGCCAACCTGAAGGTTTCATTGTAGACGGTCACAAAAACATGGTCTGTAAGCTTTTAAAATCGTTATACGGATTAAAGCAGTCACCTAAATTATGGCATGAGAAATTTGACTATTGTGTAAAGAACATGGGTTTTTTGTCAAGTCTCTCGGATAAATGTCTTTACATACGTCATAGATCAGATAACGTCGCCATAATATGTTTATATGTAGATGACATGCTAATTCTGGCATCCGATCAATCCGAAATGGATGACGTTAAGTCGAGCCTGATGAAAGCTTTTGACATCAAAGATCTAGGAATAGTTGACACTATTCTAGGTATGCAGGTGAGCTTTGGGAAAACTGGCATTTCCCTAAGTCAAAGCCACTATATCAAATCCTTGTTGGATACGTGGGGATACAGTGATAGTCGAGCTTTAGAGACACCATACGATTATAACAACCGCTTAAAGCCCAATGAAGGAGCTGCAGTTAGACAGTTAGATTACTCTAAACTGATTGGTAGTCTCATGTATGCTATGGTCTGCACTAGACCTGACATAGCCTTTACGGTAGGCATGTTAAGCCGATTCACTAGCAATCCTGGCCAGGACCACTGGAATGCCCTAGATAGGCTAATGCGATACTTAAAGCACACCCAAAAGTATGCTTTATGCTATAGTGGTCATCCTCCAGTTTTGGAAGGATATTCTGATGCATCATGGTGCTCAGAAATAAACGACAGCAAGTCCACTAGTGGTTTCATTTTCACACTAGGAGGAGCAGCTGTAGCTTGGAAGTCCAAAAGGCAGTCCTGTATTGCTCTCTCTTCTATGGAATCCGAACTGTACGCTCTAGCTTCAGCTGGAGAAGAAGCAGAATGGATAAGAGATTTGGTCATGGACATTCCATTGACGAGCCTGAAACTGAGTTCTGTTGCAGTTTACTGCGACAATCAGGCTACAAAGACGATTGCCACGAACACTCTGTTCAATGGCAAAAGAAGGCAACTACGGATGAAACAAGCCTGGTTGACCTCTCTCACTAGTCAAGGGATTATGACCCTAATAGATGTGAGATCGAAAGATAATGTTGCAGACGCTTTAACCAAAGGCTTAAATAGAGCTCTTACAATAAAAACATCGGGGGAGATGGGATTAAAGTTCATAGATGTATGAAACTTTCCTCTTGTGTTTATGTTTTTGATAGTAAGAACCTATAGTCGCAACATTCAAGCATCAATTAACAGACTGAAAACCCCAAATAACTTCTTGATGAAAACCCAAGATGGCTAGATGCTGGTTATTCCACATTTGATAACCTAACATCTTTCTCTTCGTAAGTTGATTCGAGAGTTATTCAACTGGGAATCGAAAGTCGTTGTAACGGTTAATCTAAACATTTATGGTCATAGCACATTATTCCACATTTGATAATGTTGCAAATGATGGTGTGCCAAATCATTTGTTGATGAGGTACATAGTGACCATGAATGAGTAAGATAACAATGTTTGATTTATGAAAATCAAAACTTTAACTGGTCCTAGTTAGACTGGATAGAGATGCTGACAGTATTACTTCACTATTGCTACAAGTACTAAGCTCACTCAGGTAGAGCTAGCTTACTTTATATGTTACTGCATACGTCTATGATTTCATTGAGTCTAATCTCATGAAATTCCTTGCAGGCACTAGTGGAGATGGAGGAGAGAAAGTGGTGTTCGACATGGATGCTGATGATCTACTCTCTGAGTAGAATTCTTTATATGCTTTGATTCAGTACCTTGTTTGTTTGTTTTCAGACTTATTTATGTATGAGTAGCACCTTTTATTTATTCTGGATGTTTTATGATTCTGCTATAACAATCCTGCTTATGCTTAAACTGTGCTAACTCTTATTGCAATGTGTAAAGTCGAAAACATGTCTTTCAGTACCCTCCACTTTCTGCACTCCGAAACGTACACGTTACTTGTCACAAATATAGGAGGAGACTGTTAATGTATATTTGGACTCGTAACGGAGTTCGGAGGCTTAACGGGTCGTGTAGGATACGCGGATATCCAATACCCGTAGATACTCCTAGGGTTTTGCCTATTTATACCCAGCTAGGGGCAACGGGTTCTGTGTTCCACATTAGACACTCCCCGGGATGCTTCGAGCACACCCAACAGTCGGGCGTTCACAAACGGCGGTTCTTAACCACCGCGTCCACGACCGTCACCCTATCCTTATATATATGGTGTTTATATTGGAAGCCCTCAAATGACTATTAACAGCCTCAATAAATTAAAAAAAAAACACATAAAATCTAATTTGGCTTTTTTCTAATAGCAGCCACACTTAAAGACTCTTTATTTCCGCTCGTTTTTCCCCATTCTCGTCGAAATTCTCCGAAAATTTTTGATTTCTCTCCGCAGTCGCCCACAACCGCCGGAGAAAAACCCTTCGGCACCGTTGAACTCCTCTGAATATATTTTGGCGACACCGACGAACTCTTCCAAAATCTCGTATATTTTCTCTTATTTTTCTCCTGTTTTTGATTTTTTTGTATCACATAAATAATATTTTTAATTTACTTTACTATTTAGTGAGAAAATAGATGGATTTTTTTCACTAAATATTATTTGTTTGACTTAAATTTCATTTTCATTTTGAACTGCCAATATTCATCGGACTGCCAATATCATTTTATTGGGTTGCTATTATCATTGAGCTGCCAATAGTCATTCGCGGGATGCCAATATAAATACCCTATATATATTGTCATATATAGATCATCAAATTAACCATGGTTATATGATGCATTTAATAATATGATACATAAAATACAATATCAAAACAGTAAGCACAAAACCGAGACCCCCTACTACTTTTAAAAATAAATAAATTTATCCTCCTATTATTGCTGGCCTGCTTTGGGGGTGAATTAATAGTATTAAATTAAAATATATAATTTGATTTCAAATACTAAAATATAACAGTTGGTTTTTGTATATTATCATTAAATATAGAAATTTTTTGAATATATTTTCAGACTATCTTCTTTAGTCTTTCCATTAATTTAAGCGTTTTCTAATCATATAAGATGGTATACGTTATTAAAAATTCAGGATTTTCTCCATTTGAATTAAGATGATTAATATCAATTTCACAGTCAAAATTAATTTGTGGCTAATCTGATGGATAATCCACTAATCTCAATCTTTTAAACTCTTATAACATGTTAAATATCACTGGCAACCCATAAAATTACTCGTCATATGAAATCTCATTAACACGTGTTTTAGATATGTTTCATGAATTTTTAACACGTTCTAAGAATATTTGTTCGCTCTAAACATCAACACTCAATATTTCTCAATCAGAAATGGTAGAATCGTCCTGCATCATTATCAAACAGTCGTATAATTACTATATATATATATATATATATAGAGTGCTATTATTGTTATTATATACTAAAATAAAAGATTTTATGCAGATCGAAGAAAACGCTTCATTTATTTAGCTGTACACAACTTAGATTGTTTACTGAACAATCTGCTTTTTTTTTTGCACAAACTGCTCGTTTATATGCAGGCTGCTTCGAGCACGAGCATTGCCCGTGCGAAAATTGCACGGAAGCCTTTTCCGAAAGCATGTCAGGCAGTTTTTTCCGAAAACACGCCATCAAGATTTTTCTGAAAATCAGAAAATCATATCCGGGCACGTGCCCGGTATGCCTGCATGTGGGTCCGCCCTCGTAGCTGGATTTCACAGCTGCAACATCATCTGACGGGAGGGAAGAATGCTAGGGCTCGTCGCCAGCGTCCACTGGAGCAGCATCCTTCGTCGGGCGGTCAGGCGTGCGGTCGGGAGGGAGGGAAGAAAGGTAGGGCAGAATGAGGTCTAGGGTCAGCTCTTTAACTCCAAATTATACGTATTTTTACATAATATACCAATATTATGGTGGACACGACAAACAATGCAAAAACTAGTAAGCTTTGGAAAGGAAATAAATGTGAACAACATATGTGAACGCAAATAATCCAAAAACAAATCACTTGTGCTCCGTTCGTTTAGTAGGCTTTGAGAGATAGGAATTGATTTTAGCCGAAAACCTATGAGGCAGTGGTTTTGGAAATAGGCAAAAAAAAAATTCTTGTGTTAAGGTTTTTAGAGAAGAATTCTAAGTTGAAGCCATCGACCGATCTCAATAGGCGAAACTCCTGCCAAAATGATGATGAACAATGTCAAAACTGTCCCAAAATCCATCTAAATAAGTAAGTTTTGGGTACATAAGGATTTTTCAAAGAGCAAAACCCATGAATTTTGGGCCAAAACCAATCCCCTCCTTTAAAATAAGCAAACGAACGCTATAATTGATTTTGGTCAAACACTTTCCTCCAAAACCCAGAAGTTTTCTATGAATGTCAATTCCTTCCTAAAAAACATCAAACAAACAAAAAATTTGGAATTTTGATGCCCAATTCCAATTCCTTCCCACCAATCAGTGCGAAATGAACGGAGCCTTGGTGTTGACGCCAGGAAAATCCTGGCCCCAAAATTCGGATCAATGCAGCCTGAGGTTACTGATCCTGCGGTCTAACTTCACGGCTCTGATAGCTAAAATAGGAGAGAGAAAATGACTAAGCACACCCCAGGTGCTCCAGCAGGGAGGTCCCACCACGTACCCGGAAGTTTGGGAGAAACTTCCCCTCCGCAACCAAAAGCTGGGCGAGGTACTAGACGGGCATGGATTTGGCGAGTATCCAGCTTGGGGGGACCTCGACCACTTCCAAAAGTCTGCCTTTTCTAGTACCCCTGGGGGTCTATTTATAGAGAAATCCTAAGGGGGGGGGGGGGTACAGGCGAGTATACTACCTCTGCTCGCGAGTTACAAGGGCTACTCGCCCATACTCGCGAGATACTCGCCCATACTCGCGAGATACTCACCCAAGCTCGCCTCTGGTCGCCCCTTGCTCGCCTCTGCTCTCCCCTTGCTCGCCATACTCGCCCCTTGCTCGCCATACTCGCCCCTTGCTCGCCATACTCGCCCCTTGCTCGCCCAGCTCGCCCCTTGCTCGCCATACTCGCCCCTTGCTCGCCCAGCTCGCCCCTTGCTCCTGCTGGCTGAGTTGTCTTGCGTCTTGGACTGCCGGCTTCTGTGCTGACCTTTTGACCTTGACTTCTGCCTACGTGGCTTTGAATGGGTCTACCCTCGGAGAATGAGGGTTGTACACAATCCCCGCTCTTTGCGAGTAACGTAGTTGCTCGGAAAGAATCATCCAACCCTTATTCGACGAGCTGTCTTTCTGGCGAGTACTGATCTATAATCGGCACCTCGTTGGACTACGCCCTCACAGGAGCCGAGCTCGAGGGCTTCCTTGCCTCCAGAGAAGGTCGACACCTCACAGGAGCCAAGCTCAACTTGACGCGGAAGAGAGGTCGACACTTCACAGGAGCCGAGCTCAACTGGAAGCGGATACAAGGTCGACACCTTCTAGGAGCCGAGCTCAACTAGAGGCGGATAGAAGGTCGACACCTTCTAGGAGCCGAGCTCAACTAGAGGTGGATAGAAGGTCGACACCTCGCAGGAGCCGAGCTCAACTGGAAGCGGATACAAGGTCAACACCTTCTAGGAGCCGAGCTCAACTAGAGGCGGATAGAAGGTCGACACCTTATAGGAGTCGAGCTCAACTAGAGGTGGATAGAAGGTCGACACCTCGCAGGAGCCGAGCTCAACTGGAGGTGGAGAGGTCCAAGGGGACACACCATCCCGAGGCCTCCATCCAATTGCGTTTGCTGAATGCTGGTCGGTCAAATCGATCATCTCTTCGTCAAGCTGGGGGGTTGGCGTCCGGACTCTCCTCTGATAACCTCTCCAGCCGGATGGGAAGTGCAGTCAGGGGGTAACTCGGCCAACGTGCAAGGGGGGAGCTGATCTCGACCGTCAATGCAGAGGCTTGGTCTTAGGAGGACTCTCTCCCGAGGCGCTATCCCACCACCCGACTTGGGTTTTTACGAGAGTCGTGTCGAAGACCTATCCCCCAATTGGTCGCCAGGTTGCGAAAGAGTCTTCATACTGTCACTCAACAATCAGAGGGGATTAACCGCACCAACCCATATGATTGGAATAAACGACAAGAGATATTAGGCTTTGTAGCAAGAGGTCAAATGACACCTTTATACAAGGGTCCCTCAGTCAGGTAAATTGATCATCGCTTCGACGAGCTGGGAGGTCGGCGTCCAGACTTTCTCCTGATAATCTCCCCAGTCGGATGAGAGATACGGTCGGAGGGTAACTCGACCAACGTGCAAGGGGGGAGCTGATCTCGACCGTCAGTACAGAGGCTTGGAATTAGGAGAACGCACTACCGAAGCACCGTCCCATCATCCGTTCTGGGTTTTACGAGAATCAAGTCGGAGGATCGTTTCATAACCTGTCGTGGAGATCGGTTTTACCTACTTCAAAAAGCTCTTGCCAGAAGAGAAAAACAACTCTCGCGGCCCATGTTTCAGGGGGCGAGGAATTTTTATTTAAATGGAATAAACACAAGGAGGGGGAGAATAGACCTTCCCGCTCATGGATAGAACCTTTTCAGGTCATTGCCGCTCCAGGTATTCCCAAGCGATTCCCCTTCATGATTCTACAGGCGGTCTCTGCCAGTCTCGAATGCCTCTTGAACGATGAAAGATCCCTCCTAGTTCAGTTCGAGCTTCTTGATGACAAGTGATCTCCCTGTTGAGCCTTTAGGTGCTTTTGAGCAGTTCTTCATCTCATAGAACACACCATGAAGGGGACTGACAGTCGAGGAGGTTCTAAAGGAACACACCATCCCGAGGTCTTCATCCTACTTGGGTGTTGAATGCCGACCAAACCTGTTTCAATCTCCCATGCTTCAGGGAGGTGAGGGATATCAACTTGAAGGCTATACGAGTAAGAATATAGCATCGGGGATACCAACTGGAACACCTTATGAGTAAGACCCCTCATGGATCATAGCCGACGGAAGGAGATCATCGGGAGTATAGTACCTCGGGACATCAACGCGGGACATCAATTGGAATACCTCATGAGTAAGCATTCTCATGGATCATAGCCGACGGAAGGAGATCATCGGGAGTATAGTACCGCGGGACATCAACGCGGGACATCAACTGGAATACCTCATGAGTAAGCATTCTCATGGATCATAGCCGACGGAAGGAGATCATCGGGAATAAGGAGCTTGCAGAATACCAAGCTTGGAGACGTCACTAGTAAACATTCTCGTGGAACGTAACATAAGTCCTTCATGAAGATCATCGCGAGTAGGAGCTCGCGGAACACCACCTTGAAGACGTCACGAGTCAGCATCCTCGTGGAATGTAAGCCCTTGATGAAGATCATCGCGAGTAGGAGCTCGTGGAACACCACCTTGAAGACCATCGCGACTAGGAGCTCGTCGAGCATCAACTTGGAGGCCTTGCGAGTAGGTTGTTGAAGCAGTCCATCGCGACTAGGAGCTCGTCGAGCATCAACTTGGAGACCTCGCGAGTAGCTTATGTGCTTTCCCTTGGTTGCGAACTCGTCATGAATCATCATGTTTGTTAGTCAGACAAAAGCACTCGCGGGCTTTACCAAAGCACCCGTAAGCATATAGATGTATGGACATCACTGGCATTGAAGAAGGACGAAATTGGGGGGAGGAGGAGTGTCCCTTTGACATAAGACCCCTTACGCAGAGGGTTCGGGGGACCTTGAAATCGCCCTTCAGGAACTCGCCATCCTTGAACTAGGCACCAGGTTCTCACCACCTTGCGAGTAGAGAACCTGTCTATGGGCGAGTATAGAAGCTCGCCTATGGGCGAGTAAGGAAGGATCTCGCCAATGGCTGAGTATTGAAGAAGCTCGCCTGCATGAAATCGCCTCATTTGATGCTGCTCGCCTATGTGCGAGTAAGGAAGAAGTTCGCCTATGGGCGAGTATTGAAGGAGCTCGCCTATTGGCGAGTATTGAAGAAGCTCGCCTATGGGCGAGTATTGAAGAAGCTCGCCCACCTGCAAAAAGTCGCCTGCATGAACTCGCCTATGGGCGAGTAGGGAGGGCGAGTAAGGAAGGATCTCGCCACTACCCAGGAAGCTCGCCTCTCTTCCGAGTAAAGTCGCTGGTCTGAACTTATCTCTGGATCTCGCCTGCAGGAACTCGGGATCTCGCCTATGACGAGTATGGAACTCGCCAATCATGCGCTCGTCTTCTCGCCATCTTGGAACTCGCCTGAGGATGTTGCCATCTGGAACTCGCCTTGCTTGTCGAATGCTCGCGAGTTGCTGCCTTTGACCTCCATCTCGCCACTTTAAGCCATGAAGCCTTCTCGCAAAAATTTCTTCCTCCGACTACGATCCACGCTCACCGCACCAAAGTGTTGACGCCAGGAAAATCCTGGCCCCAAAATTCGGATCAATGAAGCCTGAGGTTACTGATCCTGCGGTCTAACTTCACGGCTCTGATAGCTAAAATAGGAGAGAGAAAATGACTAAGCACACCCCAGGTGCTCCAGCAGGGAGGTCCCACCACGTACCCGGAAGTTTGGGAGAAACTTCCCCTCCGCAACCAAAAGCTAGGCGAGGTACTAGACGGGCATGGATTTGGCGAGTATCCAACTTGGGGGGACCTCGACCACTTCCCAAAAGTGCCATTTCTAGTACCCCTGGGGGTCTATTTATAGAGAAATCCTAGGGGGGGTGGGGTACAGGCGAGTATACTGCCTCTGCTCGCGAGTTACAAGGGCTACTCGCCCATACTCGCGAGATACTCGCCCATACTCGCGAGATACTCGCCCAAGCTCGCCTCTGCTCGCCCCTTGCTCGCCTCTTCTCGCCCCTTGCTCGTCATACTTGCCCCTTGCTCGCCATACTCGCCCCTTGCTCGCCCAGCTCGCCCCTTGCTCGCCATACTCGCCCCTTGCTCGCCCAGCTCGCCTCTTGCTCCTGCTGGCTGAGTTGCCTTGTGTCTTGGACTGTCGGCTTCTGTGCTGACCTTTTGACCTTGACTTCTGCCTACGTGGCTTTGAATGGGCCTACCCTCGGAGAATGAGGGTTGTACACTTGGGGTTTGTTTGGGACAGCTCTGGCGAATTGAAAAGTTGTTTATCGAATAGAGATGGTTAACAGAGCTCTTTGAGAAACTGTTTTGAAAAAGTTGCAGACTATAAGGAGATTCTGTGTATAAGTGTGGATGGAACAAAACTTTTTAATTAAGGGATGTTTGGTAGAATTGAACAACTTTTTTGAGAGCTGTTTTTTCAAAACGTCAATATTGAAATATTACAAATTATTTGAACATAACAATTGAAAATATTACAAAATATTTAAACATAAAAAAAAATTGTTCCCAAACATAAAAAAAAAGTAAATTTTTCTGGTGCGTTCTTTCCACATCTTTCAATTATTTTTGCTCATACTGCGCGATAAATTTTTTTGATATTAATCATACTTTTGAATATGATGATTTCTAAAGTTTGTTAAAAAGATGCAGAGAAATTTTACTTGTGGACGCTGTACAATTCTTCAACAATGTTATCTCGTACTGTTGACATATGATCAGATCCCTCGACATCAAACATATCAGTCTCAATATCATCCTCTTTTGTAGGGTCATCATCCTCTGGGGGTATGAATGAGTCATCATCGTCGCAAGCATTAAATTTTGTGTCTCATCGAGACGAATGTCTACGAATGAAGTTATGCAATGTCATGGTGGCTAACACAATTGAACGTTGTTTCTTGAAATTATACTGAAATATTTTTTGAAGAATATGTGCCACTTTTTCTTCCTAACACCAAACGTCTGTTCTATCCCACTTCGAAGAGATGAATGTGTCTTATTAAAATAATCATGTCTGCCATGGATGGGACGACTCCCGCGCACAAAATCTGTCAAATGATATCTTATTTCTGAATATGATTTTAAATAGTCTGTCTTTAATGGATATTCAGCATCCACTAAATAATATTTACTTGTATTAATTAGTTAATTGATTTGTTAAACGTAATAACATGGTAGTGAATGATTATAGCATATACTATCATTTATTCAACAATTTGTCTTGAGAGGGATGCGAAAAATGCAGTCTATCGTCTATCAATGCGCGCGCGAAGATACGACTATCATGAGCAGATCCTTCCCATCCAGCGAGTGCAAATGTGAAGCACATATTAAAGTCGCAAACAACTATCACATTTTGCGTTGTTGTTGTTGGAATATTTTACTATATATTCCTATATTAATATATAAAATGATATATTTTTCGTTTCTTAAAACTTTAACAGGAACAACAGCAGATCTAGATATATGAACAACAACAATAATAAAATTGCATGAAGGGATGAGAAATAAAGGAGAGAAAATATATATAGTTTAGAATCGAGCCTGGGTAAGGCGTGTGATCACTGCCCTAAAGAAGTTGCACCACCCTCCGGCAGGACTTTCAACCGATGCTCACTCCTCCAAGGTACAACACCCAGCTAGATCCCGAAACTCCGATGTGCGCGGACACCGAAGAAGCACAGAGCACCCGAACCACCACTTGATGAAGCAAATGTAAAGAAAATGAAATCACGTAGAAGATCGTCACAGAACAGAGAGAACAGAAGAGCGTATATGAGTGTGTAATAGAGCGTATGTGAAGAACTGCAGAAAGAACGAGTATATATAAAACTCGGATAGCACGATCTCCTCCAAAATAGGATCTCAGAAAACGGCAATAAAATAAATGGCATATGTTGACGCCAGGAAAATCCTGACCTCAAGATTCGGATCAATGCAGCCCGAGGTTACTGATCCTGCGGTCCAACTCCACGGCTCTGATAGCTAAAATAGGAGAGAGAAAATGACTAAGCACACCCCAGGTGCTCCAGCAGGGAGGTCCCACCACGTACTCGGAAGTTTGGGAGAAACTTCCCCTCCGCAACCAAAAGCTGGGCGAGGTACTAGACGGGCATGGATTTGGCGAGTATCCAACTTGGGGGGACCTCGACCACTTCCCAAAAGTGCCATTTCTAGTACCCCTGGGGGTCTATTTATAGAGAAATCCGGGGGGGGGGGGGGGGGGGGGGGGGGGTACAGGCGAGTATACTGCCTCTGCTCGCGAATTACAAGGGCTACTCGCCCATACTCACGAGATACTCACCCATACTCGCGAGATACTCGCTCATACTCGCGAGATACTCGCCCAAGCTCGCCTCTGCTCACCCCTTGCTCGCCATACTCGCCCCTTGCTCGCCATACTCGCCCCTTGCTCGCCATACTCGCCCCTTGCTCGCCATACTCGCCCCTTGCTCGCCATACTCGCCCCTTGCTCGCCCAGCTCGCCTCTTGCTCCTGCTGGCTGAGTTGCCTTGTGTCTTGGATTGCCGGCTCCTGTGCTGACCCTTTGACCTTGACTTCAGCCTACGTGGCTTTGAATGGGCCTACCTCGGAGAATGAGGGTTGTACACAATCCCCGCTCTTTGCGAGTAACGTAGTTGCTCGGAAAGAATCATCCAACCCTAATTCGACGAGCTGTCTTTCTGGCGAGAAAAGGTCGACACCTCATAGGAGTCGAGCTCAACTGGAAGCGGATACAAGGTCGACACCTTCTAGGAGCCGAGCTCAACTAGAGGCAGAAAGAAGGTCGACACCTTCTAGGAGCCGTGCTCAACTAGAGGTGGAGAGAAGGTCGACACCTTCTAGGAGCCGAGCTCAACTAGAGGTGGAGAGGTCCAAGGGGACAAACCATCCCGAGGCCTCCATCCTATTGCGTTTGCTGAATGCTGATCGGTCAAATCGATCATCTCTTCGTCAAGCTGGGGGGTTGGCGTCCGGACTCTCCTCTGATAACCTCTCCAGCCGGATGGGAAGTGCAGTCGGGGGGTAACTCGGCCAACGTGCAAGGGGGGAGCTGATCTCGACCGTCAATGCAGAGGCTTGGTCTTAGGAGGACTCTCTCCCGAGGCGCTATCCCACCACCCGACTTGGGTTTTTACAAGAGTCGAGTCGGAGACCTGTCCCCCAATCGGTCGCCAGGTTGCAGAAGAGTCTTCATACTATCACTCAACAATCAGAGGGGATTAACCGCACCAACCCATATGATTGGAATAAAATACAAGAGATATTAGGCTTTGTCGTAAGAGGTCAAATGACACCTTTATACAAGGGTCCCTCAGTCAAGTAAATCGATCATCGCTTCGACGAGTTGGGAGGTCAGCGTCCAGACTTTCTCCTGATAATCTCACCAGTCGGATGAGAAATGCAGTCGGTGGGAACCGCGGCCAACGTGCAAGGGGGGAGCTGATCTCGGCCGTCATTGCAGAGGCTTGGACTTAGGGGGACGTATACCGAGGCATTGTCCCATCACCCGTTCTGGGTTTTACGAGAATCAAGTCGGAGGCTCGTTTCCCAACCTGTCGTGGAGATCGGTTTCACCTACTTCAAAAAGCTCTTGCCAGAAGAGAAAAACAACTCTCGCGGCCCATGTTTCAGGGGGCGAGGAATTTTTATTTAAATGGAATAAACACAAGGAGGGGGAGAATAGACCTTCCCGCTCAGGGATAGAACCTTTTCAGGTCATTGCCGCTCCAGGTATTCCCAAGCGATTCCCCTTCATGATTCTACAGGCGGTCTCTGCCAGTCTCGAATGCCTCTTGAACGATGAAAGATCCCTCCTAGTTCAGTTCAAGCTTCTCGATGACAAGTGATCTCCTTGTTGAGCCTTTAGGTACTTCTGAGCAGTTCTTCATCTCATAGAACACACCATGAAGGGGACTGACAGTCGGGGAGGTTCCAAAGGAACACACCATCCCCAGGTCTCCATCCCACTTGGGTGTTGAATGCCGACCAAACCTGTTTCACCTTATGAGTAAGACCCCTCATGGATCATAGCCGACGGAAGGAGATCATCGGTGATAAGAAGCTTGCAGAATACCAAGCTTGGAGACGTCATGAGTAAGCATTCTCATGGAACATAAGTCCTTCATGAAGATCATCGCGAGTAGAAGCTCGCGGAACACCAGCTTTGAGACGCCACGAGTCAGCATCCTCGTGGAATGTAAGCCCTTGATGAAGATCATCGCGAGTAGGAACTCGCGGAATCCTAGCTTTGAAAATCACCGCGACTAGGAGCTCGCCGAGCATCAACTTGGAGACCTCGCGAGTAGCTTTATGTGCTTTCCCTTGGTGGCGAACTCGTCATGAATCATCATGTTTGTTAGTCAGACAAAAGCACTCACGGGCTTTACCAAAGCACCCGTCAGTATGATCATGTGTGGAAATCATTGACATTGAAGAAGGAGGAAACTGAGGGGAGGAGTGTCCCTTTTTACATAAGACCCCCTACGCAGAGGGTTCGCCAGACCTTGAAATCGCCCTTCAGGAACTCGCCACTCTTGAACTAGGCACCAGGTTCTCACCACCTTGCGAGTAGAGAACTCACCCTCGCGAGTAGAGAACTTGCTTATGGGCGAGTATAGAAGAATCTTGCTCGCCTGCATGAAGTCGCCTCATTTGATGCTGCTTGCCTATGTGCGAGTAAGGAAGAAGTTCGCCTATGGGCGAGTATTGAAGGAGCTCGCTTGTGGCCGAGTATTGAAGAAGCTCGCTCGCCTGCACGAAGTCGCCTATGCCGAGTAACAAGGAAGCTCGCCTATAGGCGAGTAGGGATGGCGAGTAAGGAAGGATCTCGCCACTACCCAGGAAGCTCGCCTCTCTTCCGAGTAAAGTCGCTGGTCTGAACTTATCTCTAGATCTAGACTGCAAGAACTCGCCTATGGGCGAGTATGGAACTCGCCTATGAGCGAGTATGGAACTCGCCTATGAGCGAGTATGGAGCTCGCCTGACGATGTCTTTATCTGGAACTCGCCTTTAGTATGTCGCCATCTGGAACTCGCCTTCAGGATGTCGCCATCTGGAACTCGCCCAACTTGTCGAATGCTCGCGAGTTGCTGCCTTTGGCCTCCATCTCGCCACTTTAAGCCATGAAGCCTTCTCGCAAAAATTTCTTCCTCCGACTACGATCCACGCTCACCGCACCAAAGTGTTGACGCCAGGAAAATCCTGACCTCAAGATTCGGATCAATGCAGCCCGAGGTTACTGATCCTGCAGTCCAACTCCACGGCTCTGATAGCTAAAATAGGAGAGAGAAAATGACTAAGCACACCCCAGGTGCTCCAGCAGGGAGGTCCCACCACGTACCCGGAAGCTTAGGAGAAACTTCCCCTCCACAACCAAAAGCTGGGCGAGGTACTAGACGGGCATGGATTTGGCGAGTATCCAACTTGGGGGGACCTCGACCACTTCCCAAAAGTGCCATTTCTAGTACCCCTGGGGGTCTATTTATAGAGAAATCCTAGGGGGGGTGGGGTACAGGCGAGTATACTGCCTCTGCTCGCGAGTTACAAGGGCTACTCGCCCATACTCGCGAGATACTCGCCCATACTCGCGAGATACTCGCCCATACTCGTGAGATACTCGCCCAAGCTCGCCTCTGCTCGCCCCTTGCTCGTCATACTCGCCCCTTGCTCGCCATACTCGCCCCTTGCTCGCCATACTCGCCCCTTGCTCGCCATACTCGCCCCTTGCTCGCCATACTCGCCCCTTGCTCGCCATACTCGCCCCTTGCTCGCCATACTCGCCCCTTGCTCGCACAGCTCGCCTCTTGCTCCTGCTGGCTGAGTTGCCTTGTGTCTTGGATTGCCGGCTCCTGTGCTGACCCTTTGACCTTGACTTCAGCCTACGTGGCTTTGAATGGGCCTACCTCGGAGAATGAGGGTTGTACAGCATACTAAATATTAACGGTTGTAAATGGAAGGATCATAATCATAAGAATAAACGTTTGAATATTTCCAACGTAAATATTGGCGAGAAAGACGCGAAAAAGAACGGTTAAGAAAACGCGTAAAACGGCAGAACGCGTGAAGAGAAATCGACGTTGCGTCGACATCATATCGACGCTACGTCGAGTTCTATCGACGCAGAACTTATCCACGCAAGCCTTATCGATGCTACGTCGAGTTTAATCGACGCATGCGTCGAATTCCATTCGACCGCCACGCAACTCCAGCGGGCAAAACGACGCTACGTCGAAATCTATTCGACGCAGCTCCGAATTCTAATCGACGCATCTCCGAGTAAAATGCTATGAAACTATTTGGAACAAAAAATACAATTCAATTCAATTATTCCTCAAATCCCAAATCCGAAATCCGGATCCGGTCCGGTGCGGTGCGTGCGCGCGCGCGCGTGTGGTTCATAGTTTCTCCTTATGTTCTTTTGAACAAATAAGAAGGTGTGAAAACATATATAAACTCTTTGGCAAGAAAGCTAAAAAGCAAGGTGGGACTAAAGGTTCATCCTTTCATTCATGAAAGATTTCCCTCCAATTAATTTGGGTTCCCTCCAATTTTGGTTTTGGAGCTTTTCATCATATATGAATAGCCATACACCAAACACCAAAAGGCTATAATAAAACATTATAAATAAATGTTTATTTACAAAATTTCTAACAATCCCCCACAAAAGCGAAAAACCAAAAGCGAACTTCATAAATATGATATTACTAATAATAAATAAAATCAAATACAAATTTGCTTCATCAAGTTGTATCTAATGCAATGGGTATAGATGGAATGGTTACCTTGAATCTATACTTAGTACTTACTTCCTCTACCGAAGAGTATAATGTGCCAGAGGCTTTGAATTATAAACTTTTGACCGGTAAATTAGATAAGCACACAAAAGATTGGTTGTTCTTGGGTTATGGTGGTGGGCGCGTTAATGGTCATGCGCATTCCTTGATTTTTCATGAGAGGTATTTTGGGTTCAGCCCGGATCCCAAAGTTGCGGCCTCACAACAACCCCCACATAGGTGGTGCCTCAAGAGATAATCATAACCAATATCTCGCAAAGAAATATGCCTTTGGCAACCATTAAGAACTTAATTAAGTTCATCCTAACTTGTTACGTAGAGCACAACATCATAGGAATGGGGAGAAGGTTTTCTCAACCTTATATTTTGTGCTCCCAACTACGCTACATCAACGGCTTCGTTTCTACCACATTGAACCCACTTCATGGGATCTCCAATCACATGGGTTGGGTATCCACCGTTGACAGCAAATTATGTGGGCTTTAGCCCCATTCCCCTCGATGACAATAATATCTCCCTTCGGGACAATCCCTTGGTAAGATTATCAACCAGATTCAATTCTGACTTTACATAGTTAAGTGATATCACTTCTTTTCTTCTTTGCTTCACGGACTTGTACCTGATTCTCATGAACTTATTCATTTTGGAATTAGTACTATTAGAAGCAGTTAAATCAATAACACTTTTGTTATCACAATGTAAAGAGATAGCAGGCATGGGGTTTTCAATTAAAGGAATTTCACTAAGTAAATTTTTAATCCATTCTGCTTCGGCACATGTAGTGTCCAAAGCTATAAGCTCCGATTCCATGGTGCTTCTAGAAATAACTGTTTGTTTTGTAGACGCCCATGAAATGGCAGCACCTCCAAGGAGGAATACATAGCCCGTCGTTGACTTAACGTCTAACGAATCAGTTACCCAATTGGCATCTGAATATCCTTCTAGTACTCCGGGAAATCCCGTGTACACTAAACTATAATCTATAGTTCCACGAAGATATTTAAATATTCTATTTAGTGCTATCCAATGTTCATCACTTGGATTACTAGTATATCTACTAAGGCGGCCTACGGCATATGAAATGTCGGGCCTAGTGCGGTTAGCTATGTATAGGAGTGATCCTATCATTTGTGCATACCTATTTTGATCAACAGGTTCATTAGTATTTTTATAAAGTTTTACACTAGCGTCATATGGAGTAGAAGCGGGAATGGAATCAAAAAGGTTGAATTTAATCAACATTTTCTCAATCGAGTGTGAAAGAGATAATGATACGCTAGAATCATTTTTAACTAGTTTCATTCCTAATATAATGTTTGCTTCCCCCAAATCTTTCATATCAAAATTGGATGATAAATTATGTTTGGTTTCATTAATAATTTTAATTGAGTTTCCAAAGATTAAAATGTCATCTACATAGAGACATAACAATACAATTTCATTTCCGTTTTGTTTGGCATAAATACATTTATCAAATTCATTAGATTTGAAACCAAAAGTTAAGACTATGGAGTCAAACTTTTGATGCCATTGTTTAGGTGCTTGTTTTAAACCGTAAAGAGATTTAATTAATTTACAAACTTTGGTTTCTTGGCCTTTGACCACAAATCCTTCGGGTTGAGACATGTAGACTTCTTCATCTAAGTCTCCATGCAAGAAAGCTGTCTTGACATCCATTTGATGAATGATCATCCTATGGATCGAAGCCAATGCGACTAGAATACGAAGAGAGGTTATTCTAGCTACGGGAGCATATGTGTCTAGATAATCTATTCCTTATTTTTGGGCATAGCCTTTAGCTACAAGGCGAGCCTTATATTTATCTATGGATCCATCCGGATTTAATTTCTTTCTAAAGATCCATTTACATCCTATGGCTTTAGCACCGGAAGGTAAATCGGTTAGGATCCAAGTTTTATTTTCTAAGATAGAATTAATTTCTAGATTAATTGCTTCTTTCCAAAAGGGATAATCAGATGAGGTCATTGCTTCCTCATATGTATTAGGATCTCCTTCAACTAGATAAGTGAAGTAGTCCTCCCCATAGGATCTTTCGGTTCTAACTCTTTTGCTTCTTCTAGGTTCATCATTTTCTAATGGTTCAATAGAAGAAGTGGATGGTTGGTTTGAGCTAGTTGAAGGTTGAGATGAGTTATTTAGTTTATATGAAAATTTATCTTCAAAATAAGCTGCATCTCTAGCTTCTATAATGGTGTTGTTAGATATTTCACTAATTAGGGAATTGGTGATGAGAAATCTATTAGCACTGCTATCGGATGCATATCTTATGAAAATAAAGTCTAATGTTTTTGGTCCTATTTTCTTCCTCTTAGGTTCAGGAATTGCTACTTTAGCTAAACACCCCCACACTCGAAGAATTTGGAGGTTAGGTTTTCTTAATTTGAATAATTCAAAAGGTGTCTTATCGCTTTGTTTAGATGGAATCCTATTTAGGATGAAGGAGGAAGTGAGCAACGCTTCTCCCCAGAGATTTTCCGGGGCACCGGATTCGGCTAACATGGCATTGACCATGTTCATCAAGGTCCGATTTTTACGTTCAGCTACACCATTCGATTGGGGAGAATATGGAGCAGTCAGTCACTTGATGAATAATCACATGTTCTTGGCAAAATTGGGTTAGTTCATTCGAAGTGTATTCTCCACCTCGATCGGATCTAAGAATTTTGATAGAGGTTCCTAATTGATTTTCTACTTCCGTTTTGAAAATCTTAAAGTATGAAAAGACTTCATCTTTAGTTTTTAATAAATATATGTAACAATATTTAGTGAAATCGTCAATAAAAGTTACAAAATATTTATTTCCACCTCTAGTGGGTTGGCGGTTTGAATCACATACATCCGAATGAATTAGTTTTAAAGGTTTTGAAGTTCTATCAACTGATTTAAAAGGCTTTCTAGAGAATTTAGCTTCCACACAAATTTCACATTTAACACATGGTGCAATATTGATTTTGGGAATCAAATTTAAGGACATCATTCTTTTCATGCAATCAGAATTCACATGTCCTAATCTAGCATGCCAAAAATCAGGAGAAGAATTTGAAACTAAGGAAGAAGAAGAAATTTGATTTACTTCTAAATCAGCAATATTCAATTTGAATAAACCATCGCAGATATTTCCTTTACCAATAAAAACATCATTAAATGTTATTACAACTTTATTTGACTCTAAGACAATCTTATAGCCTTTCTTCACTAGCAAAGATCCGTTAACAAGATTCTTCCTAACTCTCGGCACATAAAGCACATCATGCAAGGCTAGTGTCTTTCCGGATGTCAACCTAAGATCCACTCGCCCGCGTCCAAGTATTTGTGCCGAAGAAGCACCTCCTAAGATCACGCTTCCTTCACTGATGTCCTGAAAGGTGGCAAAGCAAGAACGATCAAAACAAGTATGAACATTTGCTTCGGAATCAAGCCACCAATCTGATGAACAAGTGAGATGAAGACTTGGAGAATAATCTAACCTGAAGGTAGGTTGATCCAGTGCTTGGATCATGTTGGCCTGAGGCTTGGAGCCATGGGATTTGCCGACCACCGGTTCAGTCTTCTTGTAGAAGCATTTGGTAGACAGATGGTTTGTGCGGCCGCAGATGAAGCACCATTTCCCTTTACCTGGGTTTTGGTTAGAGGGACCAGGCTTGGGATGATTGGGTTTTTGATGGCGGGAACCTGGACGGAAAGGTTTCTTATGGTTCTTTCCTTTGGCTTTGAAGTGATGGTTGGAGGAAGGATTGTCATGAGATTCGGTTAGATTCACTTTAGGAGCAAGGTCTTTGGGAGCTTTGGAATTCTTAGACTTATGTTCCTCCTCTATGCGGATAGCATTTTGGATCTGAACGTAAGTAAGGTTTGATTGGTCATGCCTTAGTCTAGTGCTAAAGCCGGACCATGAATCAGGAAGTGCATCAATGAGACATGTCACTAAATAATTTTCTGAAAGGATTGAGTCATCGGCTCAGATCTTGGACAACATCTCATCTAGTTGATGGAGTTGAGGATTGATGAGCTTGGAAGCATCAATCTTGAATTTGTGGAGGTTGGAAACATTGTAGCGTTCTATACCCGCATTGTCAAGGTTATAGTGCGCTTCAAGTGCATACCATAAATCCTTAGTCGTACGATATTGGAGGAATACATCGTAAAGGCTGTCGGACAAGGCACTAAGAATGCGGTTACGACAATGATATTCAACATCTACCGGATCTCTATAAGGAAGACGTCTTACGTAGGTCCTAGTGGTGTTTGCAGTTGAAGATGAGGATGATGGTAGAGTCGAAGCAACTGCATTTGCAGCGCTAGGGATTTCAGATTCTACAGCGGGGGCATCGAAGATGGCAGACAAAAGGCCTAACGTATTAAGCCAATATTCTACTTGTGCTTGCCAACGACGAAAACTGTTTCCGTTAAATTTCTCGGGTTTGATCCCGGCAGAGTCCTCAGATCTAGATGCCATTAGTGATTTCTGAAATTTAAAATACATACAATAAATAACAGTACATGCAAACAATAAAACAGAGATAATCATTTTGATTATTTGATTTTATTTATTCTTTTGATGTGGAATTACAAACTTCTTTAGATTGTTGGAATATTTTACTATATATTCCTATATTAATATATAAAATGATATATTTTTCGTTTCTTAAAACTTTAACAGGAACAACAGCAGATCTAGATATATGAACAACAACAATAATAAAATTGCATGAAGGGATGAGAAATAAAGGAGAGAAAATATATATAGTTTAGAATCGAGCCTGGGTAAGGCGTGTGATCACTGCCCTAAAGAAGTTGCACCACCCTCCGGCAGGGCTTTCAACCGATGCTCACTCCTCCAAGGTACAACACCCGCCTAGATCCCGAAACTCCGATGTGCGCGGACACCGAAGAAGCACAGAGCACCCGAACCACCACTTGATGAAGCAAATGTAAAGAAAATGAAATCACGTAGAAGATCGTCACAGAACAGAGAGAACAGAAGAGCGTATATGAGTGTGTAATAGAGCGTGTGTGAAGAACTGCAGAAAGAACGAGTATATATAAAACTCGGATAGCACGATCTCCTCCAAAATAGGATCTCAGAAAACGGCAATAAAATAAATGACATACTAAATATTAGCGGTTGTAAATGGAAGGATCATAATCAGAAGAATAAACGTTTGAATATTTCCAACGTAAATATTGGCGAGAAAGACGCGAAAAAGAGCGGTTAAGAAAACGCGTAAAATGGCAGAACGCGTGAAGAGAAATCGACGTTGCGTCGACATCATATCGACGCTACGTCGAGTTCTATCGACGCAGGACTTATCGACGCAAGCCTTATCGACGCTACGTCGAGTTCAATCGACGCATGCGTCGAATTCCATTCGACCGCCACGCAACTCCAGCGGGCAAAACGACGCTACGTCGAAATCTATTCGACGCAGCTCCGAATTCTAATCGACGCATCTCCGAGTAAAATATTTGGAACAAAAAATACAATTCAATTCAATTATTCCTCAAATCCCAAATCCCAAATCCCAAATCCGAAATCCGGATCCGGTCCGATGCGTTGCGTGCGCGCGCGCGCGCGTGTGGTTCATAGTTTCTCCTTATGTTCTTTTGAACAAATAAGAAGGTGTGAAAACATATATAAACTTTTTGGCAAGAAAGCTAAAAAGCAAGGTGGGACTAAAGGTTCATCCTTTCATTCATGAAAGATTTCCCTCCAATTAATTTGGGTTCCCTCCAATTTTGGTTTTGGAGCTTTTCATCATATATGAATAGTCATACACCAAACACCAAAAGGCTATAATAAAACATTATAAATAAATGTTTATTTACAAAATTTCTAACAGTTGTACCATGACGTCCAATATATCTAACTTGATCTTCAATAGGTATCCTCGCATCAACATGTGCACCGTCAATTGCACCAACGCAATCCTTAAAGAATGGCATATAACGGGCATCATACCTTATTTCCGCATGTATATATCTAAAATGACGATCAAGTAGTTTTATAACGTCAACTGATAGTAGCAATACTGATTAAAGTCATCTCAAAAAATATCTACTTATAGTTTCAGTCGAGTGTTAGAATCGTTCTTTTGTTAATCTCACAGAGCCTCCATGTGCCAAGATATACAATGTAATTCCTAGGACTTCTCGTGAGCTTGTGCATTGCTATCCTTGTAACTCATGATCATGTTCTAGCTTTTGAAGTAAATCAATAAATATATGTTTGGACATTCTAAATGCGTCATGAATCTTATATGGGTGTCTTTCAAGTAACTCTTTCAACCATTTCTCACCTGCTTGAGTAGACGTCAAGCATGGTCATGTCTCGCGTATGCAATTATTTATCTCAGTAATTGTTGAAATAATTATATTACAGTACTATACATTTGCACACGTTTTGGAGAAAGACAGATAGATTCTCCAGAATCTTTACCGAAAGAGTTATGTGCTTCCATTACCTAATTTGCCAAAGAAGATATCATAAATGATGAAAACTTCATTTAAAAAACATTAAAAAAGACAACGTTTGAAAAGAAACCCTTGTTACCAAAATAACACAATGCTTCATTTAAAATTACGAAAATGACAATTACCAAAATAACATTAAATGTTTTCAAAACAACATTATTAAAAGTTTCAAAACAGAAATAATCATTTTTGATTCAACACAGAGCATATCATAATATAGAAACAACACAGAACTGCCTAAATAAATGTCAGAACACCCTATTCTCATAAGCATTTTTGATCCACCAAACTCGTATATCTTCTGAATTGCTCATGAAAATCTCTCTACTGTTTTTGTCTCTAATGTAGTTCATAGCAAAATAGTACAGCTGAGGTCTTCACGTATCTCTGGAATACTGGAGAACAATTTCAATGTCTCTTTGATTGTGATAATTGATGGCAGTTTCACTGCAAGTGCAGATTCACACAACTCTCTCATGTAGAAAATAGCCACTTCTTTATTCTTTCACATCCTTTTTCTTTTGCTCGAAGAGTTGGAGGCATTGCCAATGTTGGTTGATCCATTTCCCCGCCTCTTAAAGACCACATCGATGAATGTCCAAGTCATCTTCTACATTATCTTCTTTCTGCAGCTATGTGCTCCATATCGGGTGACGCACTACCAATTGATGGTGCCCAAGAATCTTCACCTGTTGCAACTACTTGACTAAACATATTATTCAGTTTCTCTTCTAACTCGGGTGCAATACCATCATATCGAAAAATTTTGACAGCTGAACCAACCTATACACAACAATTTTAACAATATTTAAAATCATTATTTAGAATTCAAAAAAGTAGAACATTATTTAAAATAATTTATTTTGATATAAGCTTGATTTTTTCATCTCATCATTCATCAAATGCAGCAATGGATCTATTTTTCCGGTCCCATCCCAAACCTGTCTCTCCATGTTTTATTTCTTTCCATAACTTCCAGTCTTTTTTGAGATGAACTCACTTATTCTTTATTTGCAATCGATTAGAGCTTTTTCCGGTGCGTTGTTTAAAAGCCAAGATCAACTTTTTCCAACAATCCTTGCTGAAGTGGGTGGTAGGTCGATTACCCAACCCGATTTATTTAATGCAATCATGACTTAGTTTGAATTAGTTTGACTTCCAACTTATAGTGGAGCAAGAGCCTTCGTCGTCGGCATCCACCAGAGCAACAACGTCCTTCGTCGTGGGCGTCCATTGGAACAGCAAACACCGTCGCCGAATTTCACAGCGACAACATCATCGTCGGCTTCCACTGGAGCAACAGCCTTCGTCGGGCGGTCGGGAGGGAAGAAAGCTAGGGCCGAATGAGGAGTAGGGTCACCGATTTAACTCCACATTATATAAGTGGTTTGCTAAAATAAATTATATGAATTTGAAAATAAAGAAAAATAATAAATTTTTATGATAATTTTTAATTTGCTAAAAGCCGAATTCGATTGGCTAATAACAACGCCCATTTTTAAAAGCAGATGAGAGGCCAAGTAAATTGACTTAATTAAACAAATGCTGGAATGCAAATTAATTAAATAATTAATTAATTAATTAATTAATTAATTAATTAATTAATTAATTAATTAATCAGAGTTTGATCCTAAAGTGCCTCCGCAACAACACCTCCAGGGGTGTGACAGTAAATTTGCTTTGAGCAGGCCAACCGTGCCGGATCTCTTCTCTCTTTTTAAAAAAACTATTCTACTGATTTAAATAATCTTATTGATTGGGTTACAAATATAATATAATATTTTAAAAATTAATGTATATTATCCTTATAATATAGTTATATATAATGGTGGGATTAAATTAGGAAGGTGCAATTGGCAATACGTTATTTTATGATTTTGACATTAATAAATTTTAATAAATAGTTCATTTAATTTTGCATGAGTGATATAAGAATATTTCACAACCAACCACATTTTAATATTTTATTATATATACAGATCCTTATAAATTAAATCAAATCGTTTTCAAAGTCAAAAATCTATTTTTTTTTTAAATTAATTAATTAATTTTTAATGTATATTTGAAAACCCCTAATTGTTGGCCGGAGCCAATAACCATGATGAATTGAAGAGATTGATTCCTTGGGTGTCCAATGGAATACTCTCAAAGCGAGAAGTTTGGATTTGTTATTCAAAATATATGTTTTATTAATAGTACGAGGAGTACGACCCACGACACAGTAGAAATAAACAAACAATCGGGTTTCTAAGAATTAATTTTAAGCTTCCAAAGATCATGAGAATGTGCTGAAGGATGGTTTATGGACAGACAGAAGTACTCGACAATGATTAAGTTCCAGCAATCGACGGAGTGTGTGAGTACACTCGAGCGGATGCGAGTATACGAACAAAAGCAGAGATTCACATTAGGGTTTGTGATGATGTTCGCGTCGGATTTGATGAATTTGTATAGTTATGTATTACACTTTTTTGGTGCAATAGGTTAGGGTTGACCTAATTGGGATCAACATGAACCATATGAATTTTTTTGTCTTGGTCGATCGGTCAAAGCTAATGGGTGAAACAGACACATTATAAACCCAATTGGGTATATGGGGATTCAGGTCGGCTATTAGGGTTTGGTTGGTGTCTCGTATACTTGTGTGAACCTCGCCGGCTTCACAACCGGGCCTAACTGCTTCGTCGCTTCAAATCAGTGACATCCCCTCCTACTTCTTGAAATCTTCATACTCCTTCATTAAATCTTTATTCCTTCCCCATGGAGGGTCCGAAAGTCTTGGATGAGATAGTTGACACGAGAGTTAAACAAATGAAGCTATTGTATCCCGTCGTCGTGTTTACGGGTTTCGCCCATAGCTGTCACGGTTCCGGTTTGGTTCCGACTTTACTAAAGTGGTTATGCCCAGAGCTGTCACGGTTCCTTGTGACGCCTCCCCGACATTCTTAGCTGCAATAAAGTGATTTCTCCTTCCTTCCCCTTAGTTGATTGATCAAGAGTCATTGAATTAGACCCTACCAAAAAGCGAACAATAACGAGTCCACCTATACTCATCTCTCTACATGAGCAGGTTGACGCCGGACGAGTTGCCCTCGAACTTACGAAGAAAATTACTTTGCCGAGCTAGGTTTATTTATGGCGCCAATTGGGCATTACTAGACTGCTTGGGCCGAACGAAAGACGGATTCTGACCTTAGTTTCTAGTTCAATTTGGCTAGGGATACCCCCCAATAGGAGTGCACAAAGCCTAAACAGGTGAGACCCAATACTTTGGACTCATATAAGGTCCAATTGGATGGTGGGACCCAAATGAGCCTTTCCATATCAAATTGATAGGACACGTGTCCAATTGGACATGGTCCAATCTCATATTGATGTATTACACACTCTAATACTTTCTTTACATTATTGTTTAAAATTTAAACAAATTAAATATAAAACTAAAAAAAAAAACAAAGCTGAATAAGAGATTATGATTTAACTCATGGTGCTACTGCCCCCAAACTATGAGATGGCTAGAACACTCGGGACATCTGTCGGCGAGTATGCTTAGGGGTCCCTGATGCATCTTCCATGTATCGTAGGGCATATTTAAGGGAAGCCGTCGCCGAGTTGTTGGGGCGGGCTAGACGAACTTCGGGAGAGTTCCCTGCGAGTTATGTGGGGTCTTCGTACTACGTTTCGAGATCAACAATATACTCTTCTGGGCCCACACCGTACTCGCCAAACATGGGTTGTATGCTGAGGTGGATCCAGAGGGGTCCCAAATGGACACTGACACCCTTGTGATTTGTTATAAACAAACCAAAATTTAGCTATTCGCAAATCAAATTTGACTCTTTGCAGACCGGTTTCAGCTATGTTCACCCCCAAAATTAATTTTTAACACTTGACCCGTGGCCCTCCAACTGACCTCCACCCAATGTAACATTTTATGTACAATTGTGTTTAGATTTTTGTTTTATGCACCCCTATTTATAATTTTCTGAATCCACCATTTGTACAATAATTTCCATATTTTAATAAAAAAATTAAAAGTTAAATAGTGTGTTTGATGACACAAAACTAACAAAGAAGTGTTGTATAAACATTTCTAAGGGTCTGTTCGTTTGGATAGAATTGGATCGTGGGAATTGGAATTGACTCAATTTCAATTCCCATGGGAATTAGAATTGAGCTAATTATAATTCCAATTCGGTTATTCGGCCATAATCAAGAATTCATCAAGTAGGAATTGGAATTGACAATTCTTCACACACAAAATATGGCATGAATCTCAAGTACATTCAGTTTAACAAATGTGAATAATCTGTATCAAAATATCAAAATATGTGCACTTTCATGACAATGATCTAGTGAAAATTAAACCCAATCGTGAAATAAGCCGAAGAAATGATTTGATTAGCCGACATAATCTCAATACAATCGCGAGAGATTCCGTAAACAACTGCGAGAGATGAAGGAAAAATATCAACTCCCAATATTTTTAGGGCAATGTTATAAGCACACCAGCTTTGGCTATTTTCGCACACCAATTTCTATGAGTTATTATGCGCCTTTTGAAAATGAGCCTTGTACATGCATTTCTAGAAAAAGTGTTCAACACGAAAATTGTAGATCTCGTCGAGATCTACAACTTTCGTGTTGAACACTTTTCCTAAAAATGCATGTACAAGGCGTATTTTCAAAAATTCGCTATAGTTACGATTATGACGACAATATGCCTTGTGCGTGTATTTTTAGGAAAAGTGTTCAACAAGAAAGTTGTAGATCTCGACGAGATCTACAATTTCTGTGTTGAACACTTTTCAAAAAATGCATATACAAGACATATTTTTAAAAGACGCGTAATAACTCATAGAAATTGGTGTGCGAATAGTCAAAACTGATGTGCTTATAACATTGCCCTATTTTTATGATCAAACTTCAAAAATAATATCTAAATCCCTATTAGAATTCATTTATTCAACAAACAAAATAACCTGCGGTCGACGATATTGCGCCATAGTAAATCGTCCCCGTCTTGCTTTGAGTACCCTAATCGGCAACGGATGATCAAAAATGGCCTTCGCCAGGCATGCCACCATGTTCGCCGGACAATTGCCCTGTATTTTTTTCGTTATTGAGCCGCTTCCTTGCCACTTCTAGAGGGAAGCTGATCGTGCTCGTCATGAAGCGCATTCAATCAGAGATGGAGAGGATAAGGAGCCATGAATGCGAGCATTGTTGAGACCGATGGAGAATGGCGGGAGCAAGATGGATGAGGAGCAAGACCAATGAACGACGGGAGCAAGATTGAATCAAAGAAGAGGCTTTACGAGTGGAGAGGATGGAATTGAGAAAGAATACCTCGTGACGTAAGAATTGGGGGGATTCCTATGGAAATCAGCCGAATTCCAATTCTGCTCGAAAAAAAGCGCGTCGAACATCAGAATTGAAATTGAGGGGCCAATTCCAATTTCCACCCCAAATTTCGTTCAAACGAACCGCCCCTTAAACTATGAGTGTACAAAAGGCATTTGTATGTGTGTGTGGGGGGGGGAATTCTAGGAGGACCTGATGACCAAGCCTAAATCAGGCTAGGCGCAGACCCAAACCTGATTTAGAAATAATGTTTTATATTAAATTGATTTTTTATTTAAAAAAATAAAATACATTTTTTTTAAAATTTGCTGGAGGCCTACTGCCACGACTCTTAGAGCCGTGGATCCAGGGCTCTAAGAGTCATGGATCTTCGCATGGCACTGCGCCCAGGCTAAGCCTGCGCCTGGCCCAGGTTAGACTTAGTGCTTGGGAGTTCTAAGAGGACCTGATGACCAAGCCTAGATCAGGCTAGGCGCAGACCCAAACCCGATTCAGAAATAATTTTTTATATTAAATTGATTTTTTATTTAAAAAAAATAAAATACATTTTTTTTAAAAATTTGCTGGAGGCCTACTGCCACGACTCTTAGAGCCGTGGATCCAGGGCTCTAAGAGTCATGGATCTTCGCATGGCACTGCGCCCAGGCTAAGCCTGCGCCTGGTCCAGGTTAGACTTAGTGCTTGGGCTACTGGCCCGGGCCAAGCACCATGACATGATTCTGGCCAAAACGAGAGCCTACTTAGGCCCCCCCAAGGCCTAGACTAGATCTGTCCACGTCTCCAGGCCTAGCCGAACTGTTTCGTGGCAAGACCCAAGCGGGCTTTCGCGGCCAAGATTTTTTGAACACCTAAAACATAATGGACAAAAATCATATTAGTCCCTCGGTTTTTATATCTATGTCAATTGAGTCCATGTAATTTTTTTGTGTGTCAATTTAGTCATTGAACATTAATTTTAGGCACATTTTGTTGATTTTTGAAGAGTAATTTAGACTTTTTAACAAACAGCTTTTTTAGGACATGTTTTCTCCTCAACCTAGATGCTCGTGTCCTTTCTCACGCCTGCAACTCCCCCTCTCCCCCGCCTCGGGCCGCCAATCGCCATCCCCCTCCCGACGCTTTCATTCTAGAGTCGTCGATCGCCACCCCGCCCCTTCATTCACGTGCCGCAGTTCGACACCACCACCCTTTCATTCAAGGGCCGGAAATCGCCACCCCACCCCTTCATTCACGGGCCGCATCTCGACATCAGCGCCTCTTTCGTTCAAGCTTTGCAGGTCGCCTCCTCAAAGGACCATTCAAAGGTGAGATATTTACGACAATTGCATTAGATACTAATTCTGGTATTTTTTTCCCAATTGCTATAATGGTTTGTGAAGGTGAAAATGGGGATAGTTGGAACTATTTTCTTGATTGTCTAAATACTTATATGCATGATGAACATGTTATAACATTCACGAGTGATATCCAGAAAGGCTTAAAAAAGGCAATTAGTTCTATTTTTCGGTAATGAGGCAAAGATATTGTGCTAGACACCTCTATGCAAATTTTAGCAGCATCTTTTCGGGTCCTAAATTAAGAAAACTATTTTGGATTGTTGTAAATGCATATACTGAAAAAGGTTTCATTGATGCCTTGGAGGAAATTCGTGTGACTGATGTTGGAGCACACAAATGGTTGATTGAAACTTGCAAAGAACACCCAAGTACTTGGTCAAAACATGAGTTTGAGGTAGCTTGTAAAGTTGATCATGTTACAAATAACATGACAGTCATTTAATGCATATCTGGATAAAATGAGGCAAAAATAAGTTATAACATTATTGGAATGGTACATAACTAAAATCACGAAAATATTTTTTATTAGATATCAAAAAGCTTTGACTTGGCAAACAAAGTTACCACCAAAAGTGATTGCCAGAGTGGAGAAAAATCAGAGAAAAGGTAGGAGACTAATGGTGGTTCCAACTTCTAAGATCATGTTTGAGGTATATGATAACATTAAATACATTGTGAATCTTGATTACAAGACCTGTGATTGCAAAGAATGACAAGTTAGTGGAGTTCCATGCAAGCAAACAATGAGTTGTATTATGATCCAACCAATTATGTGGATCATTATTTAACCAAAGAATCATACTTGTGAACTTACAAAGGGATAATAAATGCAATTCCACGTGAATCTAAGTGGTTGGATCACTCTCAAATCCCTCCATCACATAAGAAAAAAAATAGAGTCTTCAAACAAGGTAGACTGCAAATTAAGAGAAGGAAGTGAATGAGACTAAAAGCCATAAGAGATCTATTCATGTTACTTGCAAGAGATGCCATAAAATTGATCACAACATAAGAACCTGCGTTCGTAGAAAGACACAAGAGTTATGTTATTTTATTTTATTTTGTCTTCCCTTTAAATGCACTTGCAGATTTTGCAGAGGTGTATCAAGTTAATTATGGTAGTTAATTTGTGATATGCGTTTGCAATGTTGGGTGGTTGAAGGGCAAGGCTAATGCGTTATTTAGCCATGCCTTGTGCGCACGAGCAAATTCATCCAGCAAAACGTGCAACATTGATGATATCATGCTTGAATGAATAATGAGCCTAAAGAGAAAGGGTAGTAAAGTAAAATTAACATAAATTCTATTTTTAAGAACTAAATTGACACCAAAAAATTACGGGAACTAAATTGACATAGATATAAAAAGAGAGTTGATATTAACAGTCTAATTCTCACTATTCGCACCCCCAAAATTTGTAAAAATTCTAATTATATTCGCAGTCCAATTCTCGCTAATCGCACCCTATTGAATAATCTCCTGTCCATCTCTCTCCCGTTGCCTAAATCAGCAAATTGTTTCTCTTATTTGAGATGAGAGTGAGGTGCAAATATAATTTTGAGCTACAAATAAAATTTATGGACTACGAATAGCCTGGACTGCTAATAGCCCGTTCCGAACTGCTAATATCAACTCTCTGCATAATAGCTGTACTTATTTAAAAAGCGCAGGTATAATTTATGGATTGAATGAGGTTAATTTCTGTCTCTATTAATCTGACATTTGGCAAAAAGTGAGTGAAGAAAAAAAAATATAATAAATAAATAAATATTATAGTGAGAGACGTAGGGAATCGGAAAGCGCGGGACTGAGAATCGCTTCTTCTCTATTAAATTGACGCGAAAGCAATCATTCTTCTTCCCTCACATTTCTGCTCACAGTTTCTCTCTGCTCTGCTTTGCTGGACTTCGCCTTCCCGATTTTCCCGCCGCCGGGTTTCTTTTTCCAAGTACGAGCCCGTCATCAGAGCCGCATCTTCACTTCTCGCGTGTTCCGGAAATTCAAATTAACGGCGGCGGCGGCAATTGACCTAGATCTAAACCGCCGGGGATGAAGAGGGAGCACATAGATAGAGGGACGGAGCGGCACGATTCGATGGGATACGGGAAGATGGCGTTGATGGATCAGGAGATGGACGCCGGGATGGACGAGCTTTTGGCGGTGCTCGGCTACAAGCTGAGGTACTCGGACATGGAGGATGTGGCGCAGAAGCTCGAGCAGCTCGACAGAGCGATGGGAAGCAGCACTACGCAGGAAGATGCGTTGATATCTCACCTCGCCTCCGACGCCGTGCACTACAATCCTTCAGATCTATCCGGTTGGGTCGAGAACATGATGTCCGAGATGAATAACCCTAACGCTTTCGATCTCCCGCCGGCGGGTATGTCTTCATCCTACCTTCGATCCGATGCCGTCGTACCCGCGGTGGATTTGTCTCCTACGGCGTTTAGAGGAATTTCCACCCTGGATGCTCCCAGGCTTGCTCCAATCCAGTGCGGATTGGAGCAGCAGATAGAAATCGGGCCGAGAGGTCGGAAACGGATGAGGACCTCTTCGTCCTCATCTTTCTACACCGCTTGCAGAGGAGAAGTCATCCCGCCTTCGATCGGACCGATGCCCGCCCCCGCACTTCCGATTGTGATGGTAGAAGACTCCCAGGAGGCCGGAGTCTGCCTCGTACATGCCCTACTAGCCTGCGCGGAGGCTGTGCAGCAAGAAAATTACAAATCGGCCGACGCGATCATGAAGCAGATATCCGTGCTCACCTCCTCCCAACGAGGCGCGATGCAAAAGGTCGCAGGCTACTTCGCCGATGCCCTCTCCCGCCGGATCTACCGCTTCCACCCGAACCAAGACTGCTCGCTCGACTCCGCCTTCTCCGATATCCTTCAGATGCACTTCTACGAGAGTTGCCCCTACCTCAAGTTCGCCCACTTCACCGCCAATCAGGCCATTCTCGAAGCATTCACCGGCTTCCGTCGCGTTCACGTCATTGACTTCGGTATGAAACAGGGGATGCAGTGGCCTGCTCTGATGCAGGCGCTCGCCCTCCGCCCCGGGGGGCCCCCTTCCTTCCGCCTCACCGGCATCGGTCCTCCCCAGCCGGACAACTCCGACGCTCTCCAGCAGGTCGGATGGAAGCTCTCCCAGCTCGCCGAAACCCTCCAGATCGACTTCAAATTTCGCGGCTTGGTGGCCAACTCCCTTGCCGACATCCAGCCCTACATGCTCGAGTCCGGATCAGCCGAGCCGGAGGCGGTGGCCATCAACTCCGTTTTCGAGCTCCACGGCCTCCTGGCGATTCCGGGGGGAATAGAGAAGGTCCTCGACGCGGTACGAACCGTAGGCCCTAGAATTGTGACCATGGTCGAGCAGGAGGCGGACCACAACGACGGTAAATTCGTGGAGCGATTCACGAAGGCGCTCCACTACTACTCGACTCTGTTCGATTCGCTGGAGGGTGGCGATGGGCCGGCGGAGCAGGTCATGACGGAGGTATTTCTCGGCCGGCAGATCTGCAACGTGGTGGCGTGCGAAGGGGCGGCGAGGACAGAGCGGCACGAAACGCTCGGTCAATGGAGCGCGAGGATGGACCGCGCGGGATTCCAGCCGGTGCACCTCGGCTCGAACGCGTTCAAGCAGGCGAGCATGCTGCTCGCGCTCTTCGCCGGCGGCGATGGATACCGAGTCGAGGAGAGAGATGGCTGCCTAACACTTGGATGGCACTCGTGTCCACTCATCGCCACCTCCGCCTGGCGTGTTGCTGGCGCCGTCGCCAGCGCTAGCTCCGTGGAATCCGCCGCCGGTGCCGTGAATCCCTCGCAATGACATATGGCCGCATCTGAGACGGCGTGGTTGGTGTGATGGTGACGATGCTCACCCGAGTCTAATAATTCAACGGTGATTATCCACTTCGCGGACCGCCGGCCGGGTTCAGTTTTTTGACTTTTTTTTTCTCTTGTAAATTTTTATTTCCTTTGGTGGAAATATGGATCGCGGGGACATGATTTATTTAGTTATTTATGTATTTATTTGTTCATGATTGCCATTTTCAATCCTGCCATATAAAATCGGAATCATTATTGTGACGTCAAAATAGCAAATATTAGGCTGTTGACTAACAACCGGTCCTAATAGATAGATTATCATCCATAGAATAATAATAATAATAGAAATTGCCACTATTATTATTATTATTACTATTTTTATTAAAAAAACTTATAAAAAAAATCTAGTTCACTAAAAAAAAGAACAAGCAGTATCCATATGTGAGGTAGGCCAAATTTAGGCTCCGAGTAAATCAATAGCATTTTCAAAATCTAAATTTTCAAACAATCCGTACATAATTCTAAAAATCTGAAACCAAATCTAATCGTGTAAACCATTAGAACCGAACTGATTTATGGTTTAAAAAAATTAAAATATAAAGACCAAGAATAATAATTAAACAGCTAGATGATATGACTCCAAGTAAAAAACGAAACACAAATACATTTTTTTTATAATATTTAGAACAAATCATTTATATAAATAATTCTATGATATCTTATTATTATTATCATATTTTAGATTATATTGTAACATCTATATTAAACCGGGAACCAAACTGTGCCTTTTTTTCAAGGCAATTGTTATAAGCACACCAATTTTGACTATTCACACACCAATTTCTATGAGTTATTAGAAGCCTTTTGAAAATACACCTTGTACGTGCAATCTTAGGAAAAGTGTTCAACACTAAAATTGTAGATCTCGTCGAGATCTACAACTTTCGTGTTGAACACTTTTCCTAAAAATGCACGCACAAGGCGTATCGTCACTCTGATCGTAACTATAACAATTTTTTAGCGAATTATTGAAAATACGCCTTGTACATGCATATTTAGGAAAAGCGTTCAACACGAAAGTTGTAGATCTCTACGAGATCAACAATTTTCGTGCTGAACACTTTTCCTAAAAATGCATGTACAAGACATTTTCAAAAGGCGCGTAATAATTCATAGTAATTGGTGTGCGAATAGCCAAAACTGGTGTGCTTATTAAAAATTTAAACCATAACCAAACACACCGTGCGGCTCGGTTCGGTTGGTTTTACTTACAATTTACACCCCCAGTCTCTCCCCCTCGAAGCGAGAGGGAAACACAATATATACACTAAATGCACCATGAACATGGTGAAGCACATCATCAAAAGAACTGCACATCAGAATGTAGCCATTATGATTTCTAGAACTCATATTTCTAGAACGAAACAAAAAATATTATTACAAACTGCTACCAAAACACATCAGAAAAATAAATATATATATATATATAAAGTAGCAAATATAGCCTAAAGAGGCCCATCTTTAGTCTTTATTACCGTTATTGATGCAAATCAAAATAATAAGAGTAAAATACTGAATGTGTCTATTGAACTCCTGTGATAACATAGAAGCCAAAACTGTGATGTACCTACACTGCTGACAGATTGAAGAATCCAGGCCTGTATTCGAACACCGGCGGTGCCGATTAATAGCTGACTGGACCATTCGCAAGCGAAAAATTCTTCGAATTGGCGATGTCGGGAGATGCATGTGAGCACAGAAACAACTAGTACATTGGGCCGATCATCCGCAATTTCATTCAAATTTGTCACCGCGGTAAGCATCTAAGGCACACATTTCTTCAATCTATTGACAGCGCTGCTTGCCGTCTTGTTCGTCGGCTGCAAAACAAGAGCGTACCGAAAATCTGCAACATGGACAGGGATTAGATAATCGGAAAGGTTTCAAGAAGAATCCTCTAAAGTTTGATCAGAAGGATTTTGAGAAGAATCCTTGGAAGTTTGACTGGGAGCTCATGGTGGAACTAGAAAATTATTCTAGTGGCACAGATAACTTGTAAATAATATCAATTGCTATTTTAAAATAAACCAGCTTTGCAGCATCAAATAATTATCAGCCCTCTGATCGAATTCGAATCTCAAATCAATAAACACTCTTTTGGAAGTAAAATCTCAACCCTTGTACTCTCACCAGCCACCATCTCCCGCTTCTCTGGCTTATTACGATCTCCGTCGGTCGGTCTCGAGTACTCGGAGCACTTCCAAGCAGCAATCGGAGGCGAGTTCTGCTTTTCCTGCGGCATGGTGCCATTATGTGCTCTCCCTCGGGCCCAGAGCAATTCAAAACCCGTAACCGGTTGCCACTCCGCTTCTAAAACTAAGATGAAGCTTCTTTGCTTTCGCCCGCTACAAGCGCATCTTCACCATTTTCCCCTTCCCCAATCCATTTTAACTCTCTTCCCCGAGTTTCCTTCTAATTCCACACTTCTACGAGAAGATACGGCAGCGGCATTTGGGTTTAACACATAAAGGGCAGCCCGGTGCACGAAGCATCCACGCGTAGCGAGGGTCCGGGGAAGGGTCCCACCACAAGGGTGAAATGTAGGCACAAACCTTACCCTGCATTTTTGCAAGAGGCTGCTTCCAGAACTCGAACCCGTGACCTCAAGGTCACACGGCAACACCTCAACCTTACCCTGCATTGTTGGGTTTAACCCATGCTTGAACTAAATTTTTTTCTTGTTTTTCTTCTCTCTTGCTGATAATGCTATTAGCGGAGGAAGAAAGCTAGGGCATCAAATCTTATTTTTCGTTTTAAGATAAGTTCTTCCTTCGAAAATTTCTTATTTTTTGTTTTCCTTTTGTTTGTTTGTCTGTTAATGCAGAGAATAACATGCACTGGTGATGCCATTAATCAAGAATTCTTTAGATTGCATTTCTAACACCGAGGATAATTCAATGCGCCTGATAATTACATTATTTAGGTTACTAGACAAATCAATTGATTATTAAAATAGCAAAATGAAAATTTTTAAATGTCATTTGATGGATTTATTCTCCTGTCATTCATCAGTAATCCATATTAAATGGAGTTGTTTTTGGTGTAATAGGACAAATGGACAATTAGGCTTCGCCGAAAAATACCACTAGAGTAGTAAGGCCTTACTTTTTAACAATGGAGATAGTTACTAAGGCCTCTCCATTTCACAATAGATGTGGAGGTTGAGTGAATAAAACTGATTCTCCTTGTCACTTGAATTATTAGAAACAATTTTACACTTCTTACAACTTTCTGTGTTTTTGAAATTTTATTCTCAAATTTGTTGTACCATTGCGTCTGGTTTTTCTAAAAGATAACTATATCTTCACATAGTGACATCTAGATGACCAAAATGTGGCATCTAAAGAAGTCACTAAGTCGGGGATCGCGACACACATCGGCCTACAAGACGATCACAACAGTCCATTTTATGCGGATCGACGATCTGAGATTTTAGTTATTTTTCTGCATTTTTTTTAATTTTTATTTCATGAATCTTGAGGGCCGTCATGATCAGAGAATCATGACCGTCCATGATGGCCCCGTGCCATTGCGCCTGGTTTTTCTAAAAGAGAACTATGTCTTTACATAGTGACATCTAGATGACCAAAATACGACATCTAAAGAAGTCACTATGATGGGGATCGCGACACACATCGATCTACAAGATGATCAGAGCCGTCCATTTTATGCGGATCAACGATCCGAAATTTTGGTTATTTTTCTGTATTTTTTTATTTTTTTTATTTCATGTATCTTGAGGGCCGTCATGATCAGAGAATCATGACCGTCCATGATGACCCTGTACCATTGCGGCTGGTTTTTCTAAAAGATTACTATGTCTTCACATAGTGACATTTAGATGATCAAAATATGGCATCTAAAGAAGTCACTATGACCGGGATCGCGACACACATCGACTTGCAAGACGATCAAAGACGTTGATTTTACGCGGATCGACGATCCGAGATTTTTGCCGCCTATCTGGAATGAATTCTCCCAACCCCACGTGGAGCCACTTCCCACGCCTCCCCCTCTCCTAACCGAGCCCCCACTTCCCCACTCAGTAGCCCCCACTTCATCTATTCAGCAACCGGCCACAGCATCCCCTCCCCCTCTCCTAACCGAGCCCCCACTTCCCCACTCAGTAGCCCCCACTCCTTCTATTCAGCAACCGGCCACAGCATCCCCTCCTCTACAGAGCTTCCTCCACCTCTAAGCGCCTGTCCACGACTTCCCAAAATTGCTGGCAGTTCCTGGAAACTCCTCCCAAACAGCTCAATTAACTCCAAAGACGAAATCTGGCCTGGAATTTCATCCTTCCACCTCACCAGACAGCCCCCCCCCCCCCCCCCCCCCCCCCCCCCCCCCCCCCCCCCCCCCTAATCCCTCCACAGCCCCAGCCCACCTCCAGCCACCTTCAAGTCCTCCAGCTGTTGTTCACTGCTCATCCAGTTCCACAGCAGTGCGAAGTCAGCAAACTGAGCCTTCTCGGAGGATCTAATCCAGTCCCCAGTCATAGATTCAGCCCTAGACGTTTGTTGGAGGATCACCAAGCTCTCTGCTACCTTTATTGTGTAAGTTTCTAGTTTATAGTCACTTATTTTATGTTGCATTGTGTGTTAATTTCCTTCTCGAGGAATGCTTGCATCTTTTAGGTTGCACGCAATCACGAGTGTGTAAATGTTTTTAAAAGCAAAAACACGGAACCAAACACAATGTTCGACGCTGATCATATCATCATCTTAGATGTATAAAATGCTTTGTCAAATGTAAGTTTTATGTGTACAGGACAAACAGACACGATAAAAAAAATGCACAAACAACAGGGAGAGAGAGAGGACCTTCTATTGACTCGTTGTAATAGCCCAGCATCTCCCGTGCTGTCCCTCTTCTTAAAAAAGCTTTAACATTCTGCAGAGATTGATGACCATAAGATTGTACTCAGACATAAAATATGGCAATGGTATTGTGATGAAATCAAATAGGAAAATCATATGAAAGAAAAGGATCCAAATCAAACATTTAAAAGAGTTAGAGACCATAAGATTGAACGCCCAACTGAGAATTTGTGAATACAAACTACAGTTCATCCAATTTTAACCTAAAGGGCAAGGTTAAAGCCTTCTCAACACAATCTGAATTTTCTGAACGCTAGTCTTGTAGATCAACTAAATATACACACACACAAGTTAAAATAGACACCTTGTCTGCATTTTAAAAAAAAATGGAAGACAGCTAAAAGAAACAAAATGGGAGTAGCATTATTTCTAAATATATGTTTATTTGAATATTTTTGTCTACCTAAAATTTTGAACAGATTAGGTTATATTCTGACAAATCTTCACTTAGTTTGCAAATGGCCAATTTAAAAGAACAATAAATGCAGGATTCCAAACTTGTACAGATTGAGTAGGCATTCTATCAACGAGCTGTAAAGCAGTCAAGTGCCTGTGGATTTCTACAGTAAAGCAAACCCAGATGGGGCATTGAACATCTTAAGTGTCATCCTTTTTGCCAAAGAGTTCACTCAAGAATATGGAATTGATTTTGTTGGTACATTTTCCACGTGGCTAAAATTGAAGCTTGCTCAGCTCAGTATATTGCTACTTTTCTACTATTGATTGGCCTCCACATCAATCAGAGGTCAAAAATGCATTCTTACACGATGGGGAGATGGTTTTTATACACAACCCCGTGCATTTGAGCAAAAGGAGGAGAATTTGGTTTGCTCACTCAAGAAATCTCTTGATAGGGATCACGTCACCGAAGGGTCTACACGATGATCCAAGCCGTTCATTTTGCGCGGATAAGCAATTCAAGAATTTTAGTTATTTTTTGGGTACTTTTTCCGAATTTTATTTTAATGTATTTTTGAGGCCGTCATGTTTAGAAAATCATGACCGTCCATGGCGGCCCCTTAGTCTATAAATAGGGATAGAACGCTTATTCGAAGGCCTCTAAAATTAGAGAAAAAAATTCCTCCTTTCGATCACCGATGCCGAAGCCGGTGTGCGAAGCTTAGATATCTCCCTCCCCTCCCCCTCTTGGCCGGCCAAGCCAAGGCATCCTCCGGCCATCACCACCACCATCTCCGGCCATCACCACCACCATCTCCGGCCATCATCCACCACCACCGTCCACCACTAACTTTGTACGGCAACCATCACCACCACCTCCACCACTCCACTTTCCCATAACTACCTAGCAATCAACCCCACTAGGCCACTACCCATAACTACAGCCACAAACTTATTTACCCCATAACTACTGCCAATAACTTATTTACCACCCATACCCCCACTATCTCCAATAATAACTCCCAAACCACTTCCTCCTTCCCTTACTACAACTAGCAAACCCACTTGACTAACAAGCCACCACAAAATTCCTATCCGTGAATCCCCTGCAGCCCACTCACGTGAATCAATTTTAGTCATTGCCGCGTTAGAGGCAGCTATTAGCTTCCAGTATCCATTCCCAGTCCATCCTCCACCTCCCCTGGCAGTTACTCCTCGCCGCCCACGCTCATACTGCCTTCACCCTCATCCAGTCACTTAGCATAAGCACCATTTCCCTCACAATTCCACAACGGAGTAACACCCCACTCCCCGAACTTCCCCAAGCCACTGCCCACATACCCAACTCCTTTTCCTAGTTCAGATGCACGGCCAGAAGTCCATTCCAGACACAGGAAATCTGTTCCAGCCTAAAATCATCCAGAATTATAATATACATACTGGCCCCCTCTCTCTACCCCAATTCCCAGCCCTAGATAGCCCTGAGAACCCGATTCCATACACAGTGCAGCAGCAAGAAACATTTCCAGCCATTCTGGGCTGGAAATAACCGGACAACGAAATATAACAGGTTTTCAGACCATAAAGGCATTCTGGGCTGGAATCTGCTGCTGAAATCCCATTCCAGCCATTGAAATCCACCATTTCCCCATTTTACTGTAGCGTAGTACCAATTCCCCTCCACAAACATTCACCAACCTTTTCCCAACTCCTATACAGCCATACATCCCCTAACAGCTCCTGAAGATCAATCAAACTGTGGATATCTCTAAGGCCAGCAGCAAACCAGACACTATTGAGCCTTCCACCTTCCCTCCAGCTTCAAATTTCTCTCTCGATTACCAAGTCTTCTACCCTGTAAGAATTGTGTGTTTATCCTTTGGGTTGTAAATGCATTTTATTGAATTGCGTGATTGATTCGCTATTTTCTTTACGAACATTGGTTTCTAAAATTTGTGCCAAGCATCCCGAGACTTGCCGGGCTTTGTTCGTTCTAATATCTGTTTTCTAGCACTCTCCCACATGCAGTGCAATATTTGTTTCCCTACTAGAAACTCAACTTGAATGAGATTTGTTACGGGATTTGGGAGAAAAACTGAGTACCTCACATAGAGGTCTCACCCTTTATTTATACTAAGCATGAAGGAATATGATGTGGTGGTACAAGGTGTGGGACTAATATGTCTAATACGTCTCATAACACTCCCCCTCAAGTTGGATCATGGGAACTTCCCAGACCCAACTTGTTACATATATAGTTCATTCAAGTCCCTGTAACCCCTTTCGTAAGAATGTCTGCAACTTGATCTCCGGTCTTCACGTGCTTTAGTGAAACAAGACCTTCTTCATACTTTTCTCTAACAAAGTGGCAGTCGACCTCTATGTGCTTTGTGCGTTCATAGAAACACGGGATTCATGGTTATCTGGATTGCAGCTTGATTGTCACACCATAGAGGAGTGAGATCTTGAACAGGATACCCAATTTCACTGAGAATCTGCCTCACCCACATGATCTCAGCAACAATGTGGGACATAGCCCGATATTCTGCCTCAGCACTAGATCTGGCAACTGTGGTTTGTTTCTTGCTCTTCCAGGAGATAAGGTTGTCGCCCATAAAGACAGTGAATCCCGTGGTTGATTTTCGAGTGGCTAAGCATCCTGCCCAGTCAGAGTCACTGTATGCCTCTAGATCGGAATGGCCTCGACTTTTGTATGATATTCCCAAACCAGGATCCTTCTTCACGTATCTGATAATCCGGAGAACAGACTCCCACTGAGACATAGTTGGAGCCGCCATGAACGGACTGACCTTACCAACTGCACAAGCAATGTCTGGGCGAGTCATGGTGAGGTAGTTTAATTTTCCAACAATTCTTCGGTACTTTTCTGGTGATTCAAAAGGTTTGCTTTCGGCATGAAGACTCTTTTCCCCTGGTTCCAGCGGAGAATCCATATGACCACAGTTAGCCATCCCAAGGTCAAATAAAAGATCAAGAGCATATTTTCGTTGACAAATAAAGAGAGAGTGATCATCATGAATCATCTCAATCCCAAGGAAATACTGCAATGGGCCCAGATCTTTTGTTTGGAAATTAGAGTGTAAGAATGCTTTGAGATTTGATATTCCTGCCGAGTTGCTGCCTGTGATAACAATATCATCAACATATACCAGTAGCAGAATAGTACCAGCCGAGGAGTTCTGATAAAAGAGGGACGAGTCTTTAGTACTCTTAGTAAGCCCGAACTGGGTAACAACAGCTCTGAACCGAGCAAACCAAGCCCGAGGGGATTGTTTCAATCCATATAAGGACGCTAAGAGGCGGCACACCTTGTTACTCTCCCCCTCAGCAACGAACCCAGGAGGTTGTTCCATATAAACTTCCTCATCCAGGAGCCGTGGAGAAAAGCATTCTTAATGTCCAACTGGTGTAAGGCCCACTGGCGGAAGGCAGCAAGTGAAAGAAATATTCGAAGTGAGGACATCTTCGCAACAGGAGCGAACGTTTCATCATAATCCACGCCATAAGTCTGAGCATAACCTTTGGCAACCAGGCGGACTTTTAGGCGGTCCAGAGAACCATCTGCATTCACTTTGACAGAATATATCCATTTGCATCCAATTGCCTTCTTGCCGGGAGGTAAGGGAACCAGGTCCCATGTATTGTTTTGTTGGAGAGCAGTCAATTTGTCATGCATGGCTGTCGCCCAGCCAGGATGAGCTTTGGCCTCCGCCACGGTCGATGGTAGATGATATCGATCAAGAGTCGAGTTCAGCGCTCTATGAGAAGCAGACAAGCCCTGGTAAGAGTGAACATAGAGCGGTTGCTCCCGACAGGTCCGAACTCCTTTCCGGACTGCAATAGGAACCTCTGGGCTAGATGGCGGAATAGTAGTAGATATACTAGCAGGTTCTTCCGGAGGAACAGTCGTCGCATCATCGGTAACAGAGGTAGGCTGAGGTGGTGGCACCACTAAACTATCAGAAGAGCGACGGGAGTAAACTTGCCCCCACAGGGGGGACAACAGATCAGTCGGTGAAATGATAGCAGGTTCATGCCTAGGGACCAATAAAGCATCCAGAGAGGGATCAGGATGAGAGGATCCAGGAGAGGGATAAGGGTCGGACTCCCGGAAGACGACATCCGAAGAAAGGATGTATCGGTGGAGATCAGGAGAGTAACACCAATATCCTTTAGTGGTCTGAGAGTAGCCGAGGAAAATACATTTCAAGGCACGAGGATCAAGTTTGGAGACAGAGGGACGAGCATCCCGAACATAGCAGACACACCCAAATACCTTCAAAGGGAGGAGGGGACCGCGATGGTCAGGATAGAGACTGAGATAGGTATTCTCGACCATTATCAGTACGAAGACACTTAACACATACAGAAAATTGAGTAAATATTTCATTCCATAAGTTTTGAAAAATAGAAGGTAGCTCAGAACGATTTTTCATTAAATAGACCCAAGTCATACGAGAAAAATCATCAATAAAAGTAACATAATACTTGTGCCCTAACAACGTAGTAACAGGACACGGTCCCCAAACGTCTGAATGAAGTAAATCAAAAGGTGCAGAAGCACGAGCATCAAGACGAGGACTATAACTAACTCTGTGGAGTTTAGCAAACAGACAAGACTCACAACTAAGAGTGGAAACTTTCCCAAGCTCCGGATACAGACGACGCATGACCTGCATAGATGGATGACCATGACGATAATGAAGATCCAGGAATTTGGTGGAGGCCGCGGTACAGGCAAGGTGGGAAACTTCGTCCAGGACATAGACGCCAGCACGCAGCTTCCCTCTACCAATAATACGACTTGTCGACTGTTCCTGAAAAATGCAACCAGAAGATGTGAATATAGCAATACAATTCAAATCATTTGTAAGCTTACTAATGGACAATAGATTGTAAGCAGACTGAGGGACATGCGCCACTGAGGAGAGTGTCATGTCCGGTGTCACATTGCAGCTACCAAACCCAACAATAGGGACCGTGGAGCCATCAGCCACAGTAATTGAAGCTCCGCTATGAGGTTTGTATGAGTGTAAGATACCTGAGGAACTAGTCAGGTGATCAAAAGCACCAGAATCAGCCAGCCACTGGACCGGCCTCTGGGAGGTACAAACAGGCTGAATGGTTTGAGCCGCAGCCGCACTATGAGGTGGTGAGTCAATCTGGAGAGCCTGCATGCGCCGGTACTCATCCTCGAATATTTCAACAGTTCTCGATCCCGGAGGTACAGAAGTAGAGTCAGCCAGGTGTGCAGGCCGAGGTGGAGGAGGTTTGGTGGCCCAGTCTGGCTTCCCATGAATCAGCCAACATGTATCCTTTGTATGTCCTCGACGCCCGCAATGGGCACAATGCCTTGTGTCAGTGTCACGACCACGGCCAGAGCGGCCCCCCCGACTACTTCCCCTTCCTCCTCCACGTGAAGCAAGAGCCATCGACTCGTCGGAGGATGTATGTAGAGCGGATGACGAAGTACCGATGGAGCCAGCCTTAGTAAGCCGATGGTACACACTAGCAGTCTGAAGGGTAGTAGGACTTGCTAGCATTTCCGTCTTCGTTGTGGAGAAGTGTGGATCCAATCCATTCAAAAGCCAAAGAAGCACCAGGTGTTCACGTTGAGCCTGATGGCCTTCCCTAGTAGAGGGAATCTCCCAAAGGTCTAAAATCTCATCAGCCAGAACCTTCCATTCGGCAAAGTACTCGGTAACCGGACGCGCTCCCTTCCGCAGGTCAGCTATCTTGGGGAAGAGTTCACCAAGTCGAGAGAGGTTATTCGCCTGAGAGAACATCATGTGAAGAGTGTCCCATAGTTCTTTGGTGCTGTCGCAGTTTTTGCACATTTGCTGGACAGATGGATCCATGGAACTCAAGAGAAGAGCAAAGATACGACAATCATCACTATACCAGTCATCATATTCGGTACTCCCCACGTCATGAGTTGGGAGACGAGTAAGGTGGTGAGTACGTCGGATGCCTGCAAGAGACATAGTAACCCCCTTCTTCCATAATTGAAAATTGGAGGAGGTAAGGATAGTAGTTGCAATCCTCGCGTTGGGAGGAAAGGTATTGGTAGAGTCCCCTGCGGGGGCAGCGGTTGAAGGAGTGGGAGTAGTCGGAGGAGGAGTAACAGAGGAGCCCATGACACAGGAGTGGGAGTAGTCGGTAGAGTCCCCTGCAGAGGGAAAAAAAGAGCGGACTGGACGTCCTGAATCGGCAGCGTCAGGAGGCAGTCGACAGCTATTCTAGCAGCGCAGACGAGAAAGGACTGCAGGACTGCACCGTCGAGACGTGTCGAGGCATGGCACAGGAGTCGTCGGGCAGCAGGAGGCGTCGAGGCATCGAGGCAGAAAGCACGGGATCAAGGTCGGCAGGAGGCGTCGAGGCAGAACATTAGGTATCGCTGGAGCAGACGACAGTCGATGGCGGCGGCTTTACGCGTCATCGATGTCGACGGCAGGCGGAATCATGACGAGCCCCCCCTCCGTCGATGTCACTAGAGGTGCGCAGAAGGAGGAAAAGAGCGTGCGAGAGCGTGCGAGAGCGTGCGAGAGCGTGCGAGAGCGTGCGAGAGCGTGCGAGAGCGTGCGAGAGCGTGCGAGAGCGTGCGAGAGCGTGCGAGAGCGTGCGAGAGCGTGCGAGAGCGTGCGAGAGCGTGCGAGAGCGTGCGAGAGCGTGCGAGAGCGTGCGAGAGCGTGCGAGAGCGTGCGAGAGCGTGCGAGAGCGTGCGAGAGCGTGCGAGAGCGTGCGAGAGCGTGCGAGAGCGTGCGAGAGCGTGCGAGAGCGTGCGAGAGCGTGCGAGAGCGTGCGAGAGCGTGCGAGAGCGTGCGAGAGCGTGCGAGAGCGTGCGAGAGCGTGCGAGAGCGTGCGAGAGCGTGCGAGAGCGTGCGAGAGGCGAGAGCGTGCGAGAGCTGCGAGGGAGATGAAGCGGGGACGGAGCGGGCGAGAGAATCGAACGGAAAAAAAAAACTAACCGTGCTCTGATACCATGTTACGGGATTTGGGAGAAAAACTGAGTACCTCACATAGAGGTCTCACCCTTTATTTATACTAAGCATGAAGGAATATGATGTGGTGGTACAAGGTGTGAGACTAATATGTCTAATACGTCTCATAACAAGATTATTGTGTAATATTATTTATAAGTTCCTTTATTGCAAGTGTAGTTGTCAGTTACGTGTCTCATTCATATAGTCGACTTATACTTTAATAGAACCGTCTTGCATCATCTCTGTTATGGGATAAAGCGTTCTCTCCGGTAAGACGTTAGAAGTTTGCTAAGGTATCTTGCTCATTCACCCTATCATTGTCACTAGTGGTAATACTCACTAGTGTTAATTCTCACGGTATAGTTGCTATCAAAAAACACCTATCAAGGACTATTTCAAATGAAAAATCATAGATACCTCTACTACTCAGGGATTCACACAAAGAATGGATATCCCTATTGCAGTGAAAATAAGTCCTTGATCATTCAAAAACCAGATTATTGGGATGTCGACCAAGTGATATATCCACATATCAAATTACTACCTATTTTATACACCCTTTTCCAGATCCTAGTAGATACAGCCTTTTAGGTACCAAATTTGGCATTTCATAAGTAATTAGTTGCGCCAAATAATTTATGTAGGGCCCCCATTGTTAGTCATGGGAGGTTGTCCATATCCATCGTTACCTGAAGAAAGCTCATGAGCATGGTTTATTATTAAAACTAAAAAAATCTTTAATCCTGCTGGGAAATTTTGATAATATTTGAGCTCTTCAATGATCTAAGGAAAACTAGAGTGAGGTTTTACCTCAGTTTTACATTCCACAACTTCTTGGGCAAGCTCAGATTCAACAATCTCTCTGCTCCCAACTTGAAGGGGATTCTAATATCTTTTATTCTTGTAATTTATCCATGACCTCTCATATACTTTTACATCATATACATTTATTCATATATAAGGGTTTTGGGGATACTCAAAAAGATAAAATCATTATTTCCTACATTGTTGAAACTATGGCATTCACTCAAATAGCATCAGTTCCTTGGATATTTATGCAAAACGTCTCGTATACTTTTACCTCATATACATTTACTCATTATATAAAGGCCTTCTGGATATACTCACAAAGATTAAATCAGTATTTTCTACATTAAAGAACATCAGTTGGATACTGAGAAGGGAGCCTTGCACATAAAAGTAGTCAGAAATACAATATAGTTGGTGTTTTTCACAAATATTATGCACTTATGCCTTAATCTCAAACAACAAAAAATTTGGCTATTTTTGATCTTCAATCAAATGACACTAACACTTCTGCCTAGCAAAAAATGCTAATAACTCTATATAGATTGCATAAACCTGATTTAATCATAAAATCCAGAAAAAAGTATGCATAAGAAAATATCAACAAAAAGATTTAAAATCTTACCTTCGCATCTAGGTTGATGACAGTACTGCAATCAGCTTCAGCTTGCAGGTAGCTGGATGAACTCATATTAAAAAACAGCCAATCATAAAAATAACTATCTACAAACAAAAAGTAACATAACAGTACCTTCCCAATTCCAGGTAAGCAGCAGCTCTATTACTGTAGTAGGTTGCATTTTGGCCATTTAGCTTGATTGCTTCAGTATAAAGGTTGACAGCTTTCTGCCACTGTTTTTCCTTGTATGCAATGTTTCCCTGTCATATTAACATTGCAGGAAAATTTCCCAACAAGTGTTTAGAAACAGAAACAGGAACATTGTGTTGCAGACAATGGCAGAGTGAGATTTATACAAAATTTGAGCGGACTATAAAAATATTCATAAGATTATATCGAGAATATATTTAAGCATAAATCATGTCGTGACGGACTTAACCTAGAATATGACCAGGTATGAACATTGTTATTAAGCCCTTGCCAACAAGGCAAATGTCAATGAATGCTTCCAATTAAAAATGGGAGAGAACTTGAATGTCAATGTGAGGGGATTGGCAAAATCTTGTCAGCAGAAATTATTGATAAATCTGTCCTTCTAGATGACAGATTTCATAATCATCCCATCGAGTAAGTTTTTTTATATAAAATTATCGACACGTTTTTTTTTTTCTGTTGGAAAAGCCCATGTAGAGGGCCTGTATTTGGGCCCATTTAAGCTTCTCTCATTTAGTCCCACATCTTGTATAAGAATCTTTCTCTCTTTCTCCCTCCTATATATATGTACTCTCTCTTTGTATTTAGATACATAAGAAATATATACGAGCTAAGACTTTTATCTACATGGTATCAGAGCTTTCGGTCCTACGAAAGTTCACCTGCGCTCTGTGCCCTACAAACCGCTCCTTCTAACCGCAGTCTTCTCTCAAACGGCTCCTTCTAACCGCAGCCAATTCCTCAAACCGCTCCTCCTGCGGTCTGCCCCTCCCGTGGATCCACCTCCAATCCTTCCTCCTCCTCATTTTTCTTTTATAGGCTCTCCTCCTTCGTGGATCCCACCTGCTCGCCGCCTCTCTCAGCGACCTCGCCTGCTCGCCGCGGCCCATTCCCTGCTTGCAGCGGACTTTCCCTGCTCGCAGCGACCTCTTCCGCGGCCTCCTCAGCGCACCTCAGCGGCCTCCTTAGCGGCCTCTTCGGCGCCCTTCAGCAAAAGCCACGGCTTCCTCTCTCAGCGACCTCGCCTGCTCGCCTCGGCCCATTCCCTGCTCGCAGCGGGCTTCCCTGCTCGCAGCGACCTCTTCCGCGGTCTCCTCGGCGCACCTCAGCGGCCTCCTTGCCGACGACCTCCCAGCGATCTCCCTCCAACAAACTCTCCAGCGTCCTGGCCTGAAGAACAAGTCGAGCCTCCTTGCCGACCTCAGCGATCTCCCTGCCGACCTCCCAGCGATCTCCCTCCAGCAAGCTCTCCAGCAGCCTCCTTGATCAGCGCACCTCAGCGGCCTCCTTGCCGACCTCCCAGCGATCTCCCTCCAGCAAGCTCTCCAGCGGCCTGGTCTGGAGAACAAGTCGAGCGGTCTTCCTTGATCAGCGGCCTGGTCTGAAGAACAAGTAGAGCCGTCCTACCCTCCAGCAAGCCGAGCGGTCTTCTTTGATCAGCGACCTTCCCGTTTTTTTTTCCTTCTTCAATGGGATCATCTGTGGACTCCACCACGGTGCCTGCCCCTCCTCAGCCCGACCGCCTGGGTCAGCCTCCGGAACTTCGTGATGAGTTGCGGATAACCACAATCTCCCTCTCAGGAAAAGTAAACTTCATACAATGGGTACACTCGGTCCGGCGCGTTCTTCAGTCTAAGGGACTTTTAGGTCATCTCACCCAAGCACCTCCATCCCCCCTACGGAGGACTGGCTCAGGGATGACGGCCGAGTTCAGACTTGGCTTCTCAACTCTATGGATGGAGAGTCATACCAAATGGTGATGTATCACGAGACTGCTAAAGCTATGTGGGATGAGCTTCATTCTCTATACTCGGGCAAGGACAGCCTTCAACATCTCTACGACATCATCACAGATCTCCAGGCGTTAGATACGGTCGGGGCTGAGAACATGATCTCCTTCGTTGCTCGCACCAAGACTCTGATCGAAGCATGGATCCAGCATCAACCTTCCACCAATGATCATGATACTCAACGAGCTCGGTCATCATTGTTATGATCATGGCTCGTGTTCCTCCACACTTACAAAGCATCCGAAATCAGGTTCTGGCCTCGGCCATTACTTCGTCCCTCTCAGATGTGTGTTCCATGCTCCTCAAAACCTCAGCACCTCCGGCGGCTCCGCCCTTTCCTCACCAGCCCTTCTTCAGAATATTCTTGCTCCCTTACATCCTTTGCCTCCACCGGCTCGTGGTGGACGTTCGGCCTCTCTGGGAAGGGGGCGTGGTGGTTGTTCTCGACCAAAATGTTCATTCTGTGGGCGAGATGACCACTTTGAGGCGACCTGCTATCGGAAGCCTGGTAATCCTCCTCGTCCGACTGCCGCTGTTGCTGATGACAGCCCCTCGGCCTCCCGTGCCGATCTTGACGCACTCCGCCTACAGCTCCACCAGCTTCAAGGGATGAAGTCCCCACCTGCTTCAGTCGCCTCCGTCTCCAGTCCAGGTACAACCTGTCTCTTAACGAGTCCACGCTGGATAGTGGACTCTGGTGTTACTCATCATATCACCTCGCTACCGCCACCAAAGTATTTGAATGCTCCTCATCCGAAGTGTATCACCGTGGCCAATGGGGAGACTGTTCCGGTCTCCGGCTCGGCTGACCTCTCTCTTAGCCCCTCCATCTCTCTCCGCTCGGCTCTTCATGATCCGGGATCCCCGTTCAACTTGCTTTCTGTTAGCCGTCTTACTACTGACCTGGATTGCTCCCTAACATTTACATCCTCTTCTTTTCTGATAAAGGATCGGCAGACGCGGACTACCATTGGTAAGGGACAACTGCGTAACGGGCTCTACGTTCTCGACGACTCTCCCACTATCCTCTCATCGGTCTCCTCTGCTGAGTGGCATCAACGTCTTGGACATGCTCCCCTCCCAGTCCTCCAGAAGGCACTTCCCGATGTATCTTTTCCAACTTTCAAGTGTGAGTCTTGTATTTTGGGCAAACAACCGCATTCATCATTTCCCGCACATTGTACTCGGAGCTCTGCTCCTTTTGATCTAGTACATTCTGATATATGAGGACCTTATAAAATTACTAGTATTTCTGGATTTCGATATTTTATCACGTTTATTGATGACTATTCTCGGGTCACGTGGTTATACTTATTTCGCGATCGCTCTGAGCTCCCTCGTATCTTTCGGGCGTTTGTCCTTGAAACCCGCACACAATTCTCCGCTGCCATTAAAACGCTACGTACTGATAATGCTCGCGAATACACAAGCAACGAGTTTTCCAATTTATGTTCTGAGTTCGGGATTATTCACCAGACTTCATGTCCCTACACCCCACAACAAAATGGTGTTGCTAAACGGAAGAACCGACACTTGCTTGATGTCGCCCGCTCTCTCATGATTCACATGAACGTCCCCAAAGTTTATTGGAATTTTGCGGTCTCCACGGCCTGCTTTCTTATTAACCGTCTTCCATCCTCCGTCCTTAACAATGCCACTCTTTTCAGCCTCCTCTTTCCTTCTACTCCGGCCTTTCCCCTCACACCTCAAATCTTCGGGTGCACGTGCTACGTTCATATCCTGGGACCATCTACGGACAAGCTGGATCACAGGGCGGCCAAGCAAATTTTCGTTGGCTATTCACGTACACAGAAGGGCTACGTTTGCTATTCTCCTACCACCCGGAAAGTCTCTGTGCCGCTGGATGTTACCATTCGGGAGGATCAACCATTCTTCTCTGCTCCAGTACCCACACTAACACCAATACCTCTCCCACAGCCTGTCTTACGACCTATCATTCCCGTTCACACACCGGTTCTTCCTTCCCCAACTCCTGCTCCTGCCCCCTACAAGCCACCCCTTATCCGAGTCTACTCTCGCCGCACTCCTACTCCCGTTGCCCCTACGCAGTCGGCCTCGACCTCGGGTACTCAGCGTCTGGCTGATCCAGTAACAAAATCAACCGCTCATCCTATGACGAACTATGTTTCCATACATCGTCTCTCTCCCCAACTTCGGACACTTGCTACATCTTTGTCTACAATTGCTATTCCTAACTCTGTGCAGGAGGCTCTGCAACATCCTGGCTGGCGCGCCGCCATAGAGGAAGAAATGACTGCTCTTTGGGCTAACAAGACATAGACTTTGGTACCCCGTCCTCCAGGACAGAAACCCGTTGGGTGTAAATGGGTTTTTGTTATCAAGCATGCTCATGATGGCACAATTGACCGTCTGAAAGCTCGCTTGGTTGCTCGTGGCTACACTCAGCAACAGGGTATCGACTATGAAGAGACCTTCTCTCCGGTGGCTACACTCAACACTGTTCGTGTGCTTATCTCTGTCGTTGTACATTGTCGGTGGCCCTTATTTCAGCTGGATATTAAGAATGCGTTTCTTAACGGCGATCTCCATGAAACTGTTTACATGGAGCAACCTCCCGGATTTGAGACCACGGTGGAGTCTCTGGTCTGACGTCTATTGCAGTCTCTTTATGGTCTCAAACAATCACCTCGAAACTGGTTCGACAAGTTCAGCAAGGCTCTTCGGGAGATTGGCTTTACTCGGAGCTCGGCAGACTTCTCCTTGTTCACTCGCCAACAGGCAACAGGAACAATTATTCTGTTGGTTTATGTGGATGACATCATAATTACTGGAGACGACGCAAAAGGAATACAGGCGGTCAAACTACATCTTAGCTCTGTCTTTCAGACAAAGGATCTGGGCCACCTTCACTACTTCCTGGGTCTAGAGGTCGCCAGAAGACCAGATGGCCTTGTCCTCTCTCAGCGGAAGAACTATCTCGATCTCCTTCATGATGCGGGATACTCAGGTTGCAAACCAACTAACACCCCAATGAATGTCAATCACAAACTGTATGTTCAAGCCTCAGATCTGCAACTACATAACCCAGAATATTATCGTCGTCTTGTTGAAAAATTAATCTACCTAACGGTAACAAGACCTGATATATCCTTTGTTGTGGGTATGGTCAGCAGATACATGCACTCCCCTCGAAGATCTCACCTTCAGTCAGTCGAAAGGATTCTTAGATATCTCAAAACAGCTCCTGGTCAGGGACTGGTTTATAAAACATCTCAACTCCAAAATTGGTGGCATACTCTGATGATGATTATGCTGGGTCCCTAGACGATCGACGGTCAACCAATGGTTTTTGCACATACTTTGGAGGATACCTAATTACATGGCGGAGTAAGAAACAAATTGTTGTTGCGCGATCCTCAGCTGAAGCAGAATACCGGGCAATGGCATCTGTGGTCTCTGAACTCACATGGCTTGAGAGCCTCCTGACTGACCTTGGTGTAAAACTTCCTTCACCAGCTCTCCTCTTGTGTGATAGTCAAGCTGCTATACACATTGCCAAGAACCCGGTCTTCCACGAAAGAACAAAGCACATTGAAGTAGATTGTCATTCGGGAGAAAGTTCAAATGAAGAAGCTAGAGTTAAAGCATGTTCCGGGTACCGAACAAGTGGCGGATGTCCCCCCTATCCAGCACTCTCTTTTATCAATGTCTGTCCAAGCTTGGCTCCTACGACTTGTACGCTCCAGCTTGCGGGGTAGTGTTGGAAAAGCCCATGTAGAGGGTCCGTATTTGGGCCCATTTAAGCTTCTCTCCTTTAGTCTCACATTTTGTATAAGAATCTTTTTCTCTTTCTCCCTCCTATATATATGTACTCTCTCTTTGTATTTAGATACATACGAAATATATACGAGCTAAGGCTTTTATCTACAGTTTCAATTGAAGGTCGTATAGAACCCAATAAAACTTTCACAGGAATTTTTAACATGATATACTCAAATATTTAATCACAAGACAAATTTATCAGCATTTTGTTAACGATCACATGAACATAGACAGGAACTATCATTAAAATTTAGAAGCAAATATTATGAACCTTCTCTTTTGCAATTTCTGCAGATTCTTCCTTGCTTGTACTGATGCTTTGGACGGAAGCCTTGACTAGTATATCAGCTTGTTCTTGAAGATTGGAGTAAATGGCCTGAACAGTGTCAAGTAGAAAACGGTCACCTCCATGTCTCGCTATAAATGACACTGACACTAGGTACTTCTCGTGAAATTCCAAAGGCACTGTTATCTGCATAAAATAATATTCACAAATTAAGAGGTTATAGAAAACATTACAAATATGGCTTTTTGTACACTACAAAAATGTACATACAGTCAAAAAACAATATACATAACAAATTTGAAAGAAAAGGTTTACCTGGCAACAACCTGACATGCTTGAAATGGCTGAGAGATTTAATAAGCACATCTGATAATCTTCAGATAAAATTTCCTTTGAGTTGAGTTTTGGAGGAGGACCTGATACTGTAGGGAGAACAAGAATCCCATCATCCTGCATAGAGGTTGATAGAGACGTGATGTGTCACAAGGAAATGCTTAAGTAGACGAGCAGAGTAAAAGGCTCATATAATTTCAGTACAATGCATATTCCAGATGTTTCTTAAAATGTACATTCATTCTCTAGCTTTTCTGATTGTGGTTCAAAGAATTTCATTGCAATCAGTTGTGATCTTCCATCTGGATTTAAATTTATTAGAGCTAATATAGTAAATAAATAAGGCGCAAGTGAATACCAGCAGTCAGTTGAATGAAAAAGCCACCTGTTAAACCAATCTCGCCCAACCTAGACAAGGTCAAACTAATGATATTTTGGCTATTCCAAACAAAAAAAGAGAAAATAGAACCAAAAAAGGTATTTTTCATCGTTCATGGTTGTCTATGTCTAATAAATATTATATTCCTTCTTTTACCATTTTAACCTTATCTTGAAGCAGAATAAGTTTCATGCTGTAGGCTTAACATATAATGATGCCTTCAATGAAAACTGAAAGAACAATAATATCCAATATAAGTGGAAGATGTACTGCCTTCTACTAAATATTAGAACAAGAAAATAAAAAACCAAGAAAAGGCATGCTCGTGACTTAAAGATTTCATGCATAGTATATGAAAGAAACCTAAAATGTAACAAATCTGACTCGAACAAATTCATTTTCAACCATCATTAGCATCATCATCAATAATAAACCCTATCCCACCTATTTGAGTCGACTATATGAATCATTCTTCTTCTTTCTTTCATGTTGAGGGTTGTAGAAGATGTTAAACCTCAACTAATCACTTCTGTTATGCTATTTTGTATCTCTCTTCTCCTATCTAATCCTTTGACACTATCTATATACTCATATAATTGATGCATTTTCCAACCTTTTGAACAAGCCCAAAGTTTAAGTCTATTTTGTTATCTTATCTATAAGAAATGGCACCATCACAATTTCTCTAAAACAGAAATTCTTTCATTTATATTTTCTAGTTTCACCGCACTTTTACCATGCATTCGCTTTAGCATCCTCATTTCTCCCGCATTCAACTTTGATAGCAAATATTTTTTACTGTCCAAACACTCAGATCAATACACCATTGTCAGCCTACTTATAGTTTTATATTTTCCGTTTAAAATGATATTGGAGATGACACAGGTGATTGCATGGGAAGCAGACCACAACCAAAACTCAAGGTCGAGTTCTACTCAAAAGGAAGGATCTAACATAAACAACCTTAGAATGGATGATGCCATTGCATAGAAAACCTATTGAGATAGTAATTATAGAAGATTCACACCTAAAGATGTTTTTGTCAAAGATCCTTTGCTACACCAAATGAAGTATTCAACGAGTAATTCTGCTGAATATCGCTGTTGAATAAAACATTGTTAAGTGTCTCTCCCCAGTAGCTCTATCAAGACGATTTGCCAAAATCACAAGAAGCAAGGACTTATGCCACGGTGTGTTTCATACGTAAGCGCATTCTTCAGACTGCGATACAAATATGTGTGTTCAAATGATCCAATTTACATCGAGAGAAGATTCGGAGTCGTCTGTCCAAGATTATCATTTCTTATTAACATTGTATTTTTTATTAGTAATTATACTTTTTATATTTTTATATTTTTTATTTTATTTTATTTGTCTCACGATTGTACCAGGTATTAATGTTCTAGGGCAATCACTCTTCTTTCTGGTTTGTATCATTTAGTCTGACTTGCTGCTCCTTCAGCTGTCGAGAACTAGCCATCACATAGCAACCATGCTCCTTTGACATGTCCACCACCGTGGCATCCATGCACACATGGACTAGGTGCTCATTGGCATACTCACAATGACTAGTCAGATTGACTTTTGCCTTCTCCCTATCTTCACTGACTTCCGCACTACCATCTGCCTCGACCCTCCCTCTCAATTACTCGTTTTCCCCAGTACAAGACGCTGCCCCCACCTCGCCCAGAAAGAAGCCACCATCTGTCACATTTCTGCTGCAACACCTTCCTGATCGCTTCCTCCAAAATCATCTTCCCTCCATTGTACTCAGCCACCCCTCTAGACGCGACAAAGCTCCCCTCTCCTTCTCCATCTCCAGCTCTCAGCAACGACCCGCTACATGTCCCTTGCTCCCAACATTTCTTTGTCAACCCCATACCAGTCCCAAAATCAAACCATGCATTTCCCAACTCTTCAAACTAGAAACTCCAAGAAACCCACGGCCCCTTCCCCGATTCACCGTCCCCGCCATACTACCACGTGTTTCCCCAACAATGTCGTCGACCAAAATTCACGATTTCAGCACAAAACAATTGCCTAACCTCATCAACAACTTCACCCCGCCGCTGTCGAGTTCACTAACATGCAACACAGATTAATACGGTTCCTCTCATGAGCAATATATGTTGGTGGCTGCTTAATGCAAACTGCTACCGAAAGATCACTATAAAGGAAATAATTATTGACAAGGGAGGAGAGTAATGATAAATAGTTAAGGGTGATTACTGACAGAATTCCAGAAGCTCTTTAAGGGCATAGGGAATATCAAAACCTTTATAATTTGATCATTATACCTTAAGCAATAGTTGTGACTAAATTGAATACTCATAAGCTCACTTGTTTAACTTTATGGAAACAAGATTGTCTTTAGTACCATGATTCCTACTACTACAACTATACATTTTGCAATTTTACCCACTATGGGAAGCGACATTTGTTCATTATTGGCTACACAATGATTCTTTGTGTGACTAATTGCCATACACATTTTACTTGGTGTACCTTGTTACATGGATCATCAGTGAAACTTAGTTTATTCATCATATATTGGTCAAAAAAGTTTTTTTGATGACATGCCTTTAGAAGTATATAGTACTTTCAATTTAATATTTGTATTTTGATAGTCATCGGCTCTATCTTCAAAAAGCACATGAATAAACATCATATTTGATGTACTCGTAGTTGCACCCGATGGGTTGAATTCGATGCAAATACGATTTGAAATGCAATTTAAATTAAGATGAGTGACAGTAGTTTCAGAAAAGCAAATTTGAAGTGTAAACCGCAAAGAGTAGCAATTTCTTCAATTGCTGTGACACAATTCATTCGGCAATAGTCAACCATTCAATAATCAATAATCATCAGAGTAATAATAAATGTGCGGAATAATCCAATTAAGTGGAAAAAATACAATTGCATAAAATTTCCCTCGGATAAAGGTAGTCTAAATACTCTAAACTAGATAGAGGCAAACTAAAAATTAGGAAAGATCTCACCGTGTATGAAAAGAGTCGGGTAAGATGGTAGGTGAAAGGTCCGGTGGAAGACAGGAGACTCAGACAATCAGTGTAAAGACCGTGGCGGCTCGCAAGGAGGACGATGCACTAGAAAGAGTACATGTTGGATAGTGGTTGGAGTCAAGTTTTACACGCTTCTATTTATAATATGATACGGTTTAGTGATATAAATATATATTATCTTCGTTTAATATATATTATGTGAGATATAATAATTTAAAAAAATGAAGATGACGTTAATGCCACACATGTTTTAATATCAATGTGTATTTATATTTAAATAATTATAAAATTCAAAGATGTATCTCGTATCCTTTTTTTTTTAAATCACGAATCTTGTATCCGTATCGAATTGTATTCCTTATCACATACGTTGACGAGATAGAAGAGGTTGGATGACAATGAAATCCGCAGCTCAGGGGCGCAGTCGCAAATTTGCCCCACGGAAAATAGGCCGCGCCAAAGTGGCTAATAGAGAACATCCAATTTTTAGTTATAGTATATTAGACAAATTGCCGTTGTAGTTTAGTACTCCAAAAAGTATACTGTGTAGAGGAACCAAGGAAAACGAAAATTTTAAATATGAGATATGATATTATTCAAAACACACAGGCACTATTGAATCATATTCATACTCATACTCGGGATCAGGTTTAGGAACAAGTGGAGTCTCAGCCTAGATTAAATGAATGGTAGAATGTCATTCTTGAGTGAATCATCCTTTAAGTCTAAATCAACATCTAAAGGAGGCATAGAAATTCCATAGATTATAATATCCTCAATAGAATCAAGCACCCCTTATTGTGATGCGATATATTTTTAAAATTTTGACAATCAGCATACTATGTTCTTTCAGTCATCAAAATAGCAGTTAAACTAGCTGGAGAATGCTCAAGATGCAGCCAGCATTTCATCGTTAGTTTAACCAAATCTGCTGCGCCTTTGAAAAGTCATTTGGTACTTTGAAAAAATATCATTTAAATCAGCTTGCAAGTCTAGCAAAGTATTATCACTATGTGAATCATGAAAACTAAACCCTAAACTTTAAATACAAACTATAAATATTGCTTAGGAAAGATAATTGTTTCCTTAAAAATGATCTCAAATTATTTAAATAGTTCATTGGAGTAAGACAATAATATCTAGTGAATGATAATACATAACATGGGTATGTGCTCATTAGGGAACACAATAATCTCTAGTGAATGATCTACCAGATCATCCCTGTGAAAGAGTACGAGGCATTGTAACGGGTGATAATCTCAATGTGAGATTAGAGAAAGAAATTATATTATGAAGTATTTTTTATAATGTCTAACAAAATGATTCTCCATATGCAAAAATAAATAAGTGAAAGTCCCCACATGAAGTCCTAGTAAGGGACAGGTAAGAGGCATAACAGCAATAGTCTTTCAACTAGTATAATAGCCATTCAAGAGAATACCTTTAGAAGAGAATCAACAGCAAGCTGAGCTTCATATCTTGCCGTTTGGCAACAGTCGATAAGGAAGCTCTTTTCTCCTTCTGAAGTGCTTAAACTATCTGATATGCAAGAAGTAATTGTTGGTTTGGCAGAGTGTATCCAATTCTCATAATTACGCCCGAATTCATACCTACATATAATAGATGCATAGAAGTCTGTCAAGGATAAGACCAAAAGAAAGAAAAGTAATTGAACCAAAGGCTAGTTAAGGTTTAATTAACCCAAGGAAATAGAAAAAAATGTAATAAAATTTATTTGGAGGTCAGGAAAAAGTAACAAACGGAGCTCAGATATAAATGCTGAGTGACTAAAGTAAAACGTGGGCTAAAAATAATCATAGACTAAACAAAGCAAAAACATCACAACTAGGTCTAAATAAAGTTGAATTCAAGTCCTCTTTATGTTTTTATTTGTTCTTTACCCGCTTGAGGGTATTTCTGTCCGCCTCTGTATCTTTGCCCCTTACTCTATATATATGAGTATAGGGTTAGTTTAATGAATTAATCGAGTTTCTCTCTTCAACTTGGTATCAGAGAATCGTGAAGCCCTAATCCCGTTCCGTGCTTTTTCCGCTACTGCGCTTCCGCTCCGCCGTTCCGCTCCTTCGCTTGCCGTTTTGTCGTCTCCGACGATGGTGGCCCGCGGTTCTCTAATCGATGGCAGTGCACGCTGAAGGAGCCAGCCACCCCTCCTCATGATACGTGTTCTTTCTCCGCCGTCTTCTCCTTTGTTCTGCTCTGGCTTCTCCCGTGTCGTCTTCTGCGATTCGAGACGTCGGCTGCGTACAGATCTCTATTCCGCTTCTTCTTCATCGACGCCGGCCTCAGAATCGACGGTTGCGTGCGTGATCGTTACTCTGTGCTGATTCCCGCTGATTCTGTGTTGATTCCTCATCGACGGCGGCCTCTTCTTCGTCGATTGCCTCTTCTTCGTCGATTGCCTCTTCTTCGTCGATGGCCTTATTTCGTCGATTGTCTCAGCGATTCAGTGAATGATCCAACAACGATCCTTTCGTCGAATGATCCAGCAGCGATCCAACTACAGCTCTTCTCTCATTCCGTGAGCTTCCCTCTCCTGTAGTTCCTCATGGCTGATCTATCCGATGCGGTTGATTCTCCATCACCAAATGTGGTGGCTCCCCGGATAAGCGACCCTCAACGCTCTTCTGGCCACTCTGGGTCCCTCAAGATCACCATTGTTTCTTTGGATGGGACCAATTATTTGGAATGGTCATGGGCTGCTCAACATGTCATTCACAGTCATCAGCTGTTTGGATACATCGATGGGACGAAGCCACGAAGGTGGCACCTTCTCCGGATGATCCCACCTGACAACGATGGGACTGAAAATTCCCTGGTTGTCTCCTGGCTCCTTCACTCTATGTCTCCAAAGGTGTACAGGAGTTATATGTTGATGGATTCTGCCTACGAGATCTGGACTCGGGCAAAGGAGACGTATTCTCAGATTGGCAGTTCCACTCAGACCTATGAGCTGACACGACGTGTGCTGGAGCTTCGTCAGGGAACTATGACGGTATCCTCCTATTTTTCGGAGTTCGAGCGTATCGCACAAGAACTGGATTACTTTGATCAGTTTACCCCCGCATGTACCGCCGATGCAGTTCAACTACAGAAAAGAGACGAATGATTTCGTCTACATGTGTTTCTGATGGGGTTGAGCATGGACATGGACATGGTTCGCACAAATATTCTTCACTGCTCTCCTCTTCCCCTTTGGGAGGCGTTTAGCATGGTTCTTGGCGACGAAGACCGCCGAAGGTCCCTCAGCACAGCTTCTCTACCAGATCGTTCTGCCTTGATCAGTGTTGGTCGTGGTAGCTCCACTAATCCTAGTGGGGTTCCGACGTGTGATCACTGTGGTCGCAGGGGACATACTCGGGATGGTTGCTTCAAACTTTATCCTCATCTTATTCCACTTGTATACGGTCGTGGTCGTGGTCCTGGCCGTGGTCCAGGTCGAGGGAGATACCGCCAGACTGGTGCTCGTCCTCACGATGTTGCTTACTCCACTGAGGTGCACGACGACCATCAGGGTCAGTTCCCAGGACATTTCACCACGTCGGAATTGGACGCTCTCCACCGTCTTCTACACTCTCAGTCTGACACTTCCCAGAACGGTACCTCTACTTCCTTTGCTACTGCTGTTATGCCCAGTGCCAATGTTGCTGTCATATCTCAGTCTGAGTGGATTATTGACTCCGGACCCACCGATCACATAACCGGCTCCTCCTCAGATTTTTTCTCTTACACCCCCTTGTCAGGTAAGGACAAGGTGATTTCTGCTAATGGCACGTTGTCTCCCATTGCCGGGAAAGGAACCATTTCCTGTTCCCCCTCTTTTTCTCTTCCGCCTGTCTTACATATCTCTTCCTTTCCTCGAAATCTTCCGTCTATTAGCAATCTTACTCGGTCACTTAACTGCTCGGTAACATTCTTTCCTAATTCTTGTGTTTTTCAGGAACTGGGTACGAAGCGGACGATTAGCAGTGGTAGGAACCGCGGCGGATTGTACTATCTGGATGCTTCCCCTCCGTCTATGGCTCTCTCCTCTTCCGCTACTACTACTGCGGATGCTCGACGCTGACACTTGCGGCTTGGGCATCCTTCTCCTGTTTATCTTTCGAAAATGTTTCCTACTTTATCGCATATTGTTAAAACTTTAAAATGTGATGTGTGTGATATGTCTAAACATGTTCGACATTCGTTGTCCCATGTTTCTTCTCCTAGTGCTACCCCTTTTGCTATTATACATTCTAATGTTTGGGGACCTTCCACTGTTGTTTCTTTAAATGGCTATCGTTGGTTTGTTACCTTTATAGATTATTTTTCCCGTACTGCATGGGTTTACCTTTTAAAGAAAAAAAAAGTGTTTCCTGTCTTCGTAGTGATAATGGGGTGGGGGGGGGGGGATACGATAATCGTGGAGCGTTTGGATCGTATCTCACAAGTCATGGAATTATTCACCAAACTACTTGTGTCTACACCTCCACCCAAAATGGTGTGGCGGAACGAAAAAAACAGGCATCTCCTTGATGTTGCCCGCTGCCTTCTCCATACCATGCATCTCCCAAAATCATATTGAGGTGATGTTATCCTAACAACCACTCATCTTATCAATCGTCTTCCCTCACGGGTTCTCGATTTTTCTACTCCTCTCGCTCGTCTCTCTACGACCTCCACTGTTCATACTGCTCATCTTCCACCTCGTGTGTTCGGGTGTGTTTGTTTTGTTCACGTCCATCAGCTTCAGCGTGACAAGCTTGACCCTCGAGCTCTACGTTGTGTCTTCCTTGGTTATTATGCTACCACTAAGGGGTATCGATGCTATCACCCCCCTTCCAGACGTGTCTTCTACACCATGGACGTGACATTCCGTGAGGAAGAATCCTACTATGTGGATTCGCCTCACTCCGTTCGTCAGGGGGAGATTGAGGCCATCGACTCGGTTCCTTTACCTTTGATTCCTCCTCTACCTGTGATTCCTCCTACACCTACCACTCCTTCCTCTCCTATTTCTCATTTACCTACATTTCCCACGTCACCTATACCTACATTGTTTTCCCCGACATACCAACATCTGCCCCTTATCTCTCCTCTTCCTCATATATATCGGCGGCGGCAAACAGGTGAACAGTCCTCTGTGGTTCCGTCGCTGCCGGTGCCGTCTTTGGACTCAGATTCTGATGCTGACCTGCATGTTCCCCTTACTATGCTACGAGGTAAGGCTAGGTGTAACGATCACCCTATCTCAAATCATGTTGCTTATGGTCATCTTTCACAGCCCCATCGGGTTTTTATTTCCTCCTTGTCCATGATCACTATCCCTAAGACGTGGCATGAAGCAGTTGGTATTCCGGCATGGGCTCATGCAATGGAGGAGGAAATGTTCGCCTTGGAGAAAAATCACACATGGGACGTCTCCTCTCTTCCTCTTGAAAAGAAAGTCGGTTCTAGATGGGTGTTCTCTGTTAAACAAAATCAGGATGACAAAGTTGAGCGGTACAAAGCCCGCTTGGTGGCTCGCGGTTACACTCAGACTCAGGGAGTCGACTACCAGGAGACTTTTGCCCCTGTTGCAAAAATGGACACCGTTCGTGTTATCCTATCTTGTGCGACATGCTTGGGATGGGATCTACATCAACTGGACGTCAAAAATGCCTTCCTGCATGGTGACCTCGATGAAGAGGTTTACATGTCCTTTCCCCTGGATCTGTGCAGATGGGGCAAGAAAGCCTTGTCTGTCGCCTAAGGAAGTCCCTATACGGGTTGAAGCAGTCCCCCAGGGCTTGGTTTGGCAGGTTTCACAAGGCCATGGTCAAGTTTGGATACCAACAGGGACATTCTGATCATACCTGTTTGTCAGGAAGAATGAGGGGAAGATTGTCGTCCATATTGTTTATGTGGATGACATCGTGATCACCGGGGATGACTCTGATGAAGTCTCGAAGCTGAAAGCCCTCCTATCTGCAGAGTTTGAAGTAAAGGACCTGGGAAGACTCCGCTATTTTCTGGGAATTGAAGTGACTCGCTCTGATCAGGGTATCTTCATCTCGCAATGCAAGTATGTGTTAGATTTGTTAATTGAGACTGGGATGCTTGAGTGTGCTCCTGCTAACACACCTATGGAGGAAAACCATAGGATTGATGAGGGCACGGATGGAGACCGCATGGATGTTGCAAGTTACCAGAGATTGGTGGGCAGATTGTTATACCTTTCACACACACGCCCTGACATCATATATGCAGTTGGAATCCTAAGCAGGTATATGCATGCCCCCCGAATCAGACATCAAGATGCTGCATGCCGTATCCTTCGTTACTTAAAGAAGGCTCCAGGTCGAGGTCTGATGTTTTCAAAGAACAATCATTTAAAGATTGATGTCTTTACCGATGCCGATTAAGCTGGATGTCGTGATGACAGAAAATCTACAACAGGTTATTGCACTTTCGTTGGTGGAAATTTAGTCACGTGGCGTAGCAAGAAACAAAATGTGGTAGCAAGATCTAGTTCTGAAGCCGAGTATCGGTCTATGTCTCAAGGCCTCTGCGAAGGATTATGGCTGCGCACCTTATTGAAAGACCTGGACCTTCAGATTGATACTCCTATCTCTTTGTTCTGCGACAACAAGGCCGCTATCAGTATTGCTCATAATCCGGTCCAGCATGACAGAACAGAGCATGTCGAGGTTGACCGCCATTTTATCAAAGACCACCTAAAAAAGGAAATTTAGTTACCTCTTTTGTTCAATCCAGAGATCAATTGGCCGATGTCTTCACCAAGAGCTTGGGGAATGATGTCTTTACTGATGATATCCATAAACTTGGAATGATAGACATCTATCGTTCGACTTTAGGGGGAGAGTTGAATTCAAGTCCTCTTTATGTTTTTATTTGTTCTTTACCCGCTTGAGGGTATTTCTGTCCGCCTCTGTATCTTTGCCCCTTACTCTGTATATATGAGTATAGGGTTAGTTTAATGAATTAATCGAGTTTCTCTTCAACTAATAATAATAATAATAATAATAATAATAATAGAGCTCATAATCCAATATCAATTGAAAAAATATTTTAGCATCCAACAGCAAGAAGGGTACCAATTGCTCCTATATACACCCAAGAAAGTTTAAAAATCGAAGCCTTAATGCATGTATATAAGCTGTCATATTGTTATTTTTAGACGTTATCTAGATAAAGCATAACAAAAACAGTTTTCGAAGATGATACCAGGTCAAGCAGGAATGACAAACTCTTCAACCAAAAATTTTATGCTCAGATTTGTACATGGCTATTACTAATTCAACACCGAAAACCAAGGATGAAGGTCGCAGAAAATTAGATTTCATGTAGCCATAATGTTCTACAGCTTCTGAGCAGGGAATGTGTAATTGACGGATAACTGACCGTGCAAAAATTATTTTTTGGTAGATAAAAGGCTCTATGCATGCAGCGCTAGTCAGTTAGTGCCTTAATACCTCATGTGTTGAAGTAAGGTTAGTCATCTTTATGTATTCCTCAGAGATTCAATTTACAATGAGGAGCAATTTGGTAGATCCAAGTATTAGCAGCTGAAAGAGATAATCAACGAAGTGAACGAAAACAAGTCCTACAAAAACACCATCCCTTCAACCCCAACAAACCATAATTGGTGTGTTTTTGGAAAAAGCCCGCCTATGGGGTGATGCCCTATGATAAAAACAAAACAAAAAAGCTTTATTCGGTTATTCCCCTCTTCCATCTCCCCACTTCGGCAACACAATTCCAACTCTCCAAATGCACGACCTTCTAGTTTCAGTTGTAGGCATCCAGTCGTCCACCGCCTTGTTGATCACCATCTCAACGGTCACAGCCTTTCCACCTCACCCCTAGCCACCTCGCAGTCCCTGCTTTCTATGTTCAGTGCTCTGCTAGACTGCACATCCAGTTTGTCGGCTTCGTCTTCAAAAGTCTAGACTGTTTAGTCCTCACTGGTTTTCCACCTCGCTGTCTAGCCGCCCCAACTCTCTATTCTCTGCAGATCTAGCTTCTCTGTGCAATAGAGACCCGGCGTCCGCATCCAAAAAAAGAATATTTGTTGGAGGTAATTTCATTTTTAATGTCCCATGCTATGAGTTCTCAAGCATCAGTTGTAGCCATTGGGCTTAAGTTTGGACTCTGATCAAGGGTTGTTGTTTCTGAATCAATTGAAATTATTAGAAGTCTTTTATATTAACCGACTGCTTTGATGAATGAATCTTAATCGAACTATACCGGCAACAAAATCTTGAAACTGTAGAGATCAATTAGATTTTCTTTTTCCTTAGCAAAAATTGCACAAAGAAATTCATTGTGTTGATTTTTGTCCTAGTGTTCTATTGTTTTCTTGGTTAGATCACTAGAACAGCTATGTCCCAGACATTACCTCCAGCGAGAAAGAAGAGGTGTAAGTCCGTTACAACAAATAAGTAATCCAACTAATATTTAGGTTTCAATCTACTTGTTTTTTTTGTTCTACAGATTCAATTTCCAAATCAAACTCATGGAGTTATTCTAAATTGTAACTTTGGCTAGTTTTATTTTTATCTTGCTCAATGCATGTCATAGTCTCAGAGCCATAGATCCATTACTTATGTTTTACTCTTGCATTACATAAGAGCTAAAAAAATATGAAATATTTTTAATAATTATTTTTAGTTTTAATTTATTGTGTGCTTACTGAAAATTCTAGTTCCGCCCTTGCCTGTAATACAACCTTCTGACTTCAACTATAACCCCATTGATTGCTCCTCATGCTTTGGAGATAATCATGTAGCTTGCGGCATATACCCTTTCTCTGGTGTGGATTGTTAAGGTAGTCACAACAAATCTTAGAAACAGAAGTTAGTGATACAGCATGTTGAGGGGGAGCTATAACAACATGATTGTTGCTTGCTGCTAATGTTGAGTGATTTTGTGAATAAGAGAGCGTCAGCGATCTGATTCTTGCTGAACTAGATTGAAGGTTATAGAAAGGAAATGAGCTAGCAGCTAGTATGTGCATTATAGTCAAATATAACTTAAGATTCAATCCCTGAAGTAACGTAAATACTCGGTATCGGTCATTCATTTATTGAATCATTCTCATATCCTTGACACGATTTAGAACCACATCAAGTAATCATATTTTCTACTCGACAAATTATAAATAGTACAAAGAGAAGGGCAAATCTCAATGAGTCATCAGAGCACTAAGGGAAAAAGTATGGTAGGTTATTGGATTGGTTCGACACCGGAGGAAGAAACAAAAGCAGAGATTTGTTGAGGGTGGTACCAAGAGACCGTGGAAGTACTACGGAAGAAGCAGAAAACATAGGTAGGAAAAATTGCTCGCATGCAGAGTCGCTCACAGGAATGAATTGCTTGTAAAAAGGAAGTAGCGAGGATGAAAGCAGTTTGAAGGTGTATCTGGAAGCATAGTTGGAAGATGAAGGTTCTAAGATCATCATTGGAAAGCAAAACTATAGGATGCATCGAAGGAAATAATTGGAAGTTTGCAGGTCAGAGCTCAATGATCGGAGCCAACAACAATTAGAAGATAGAAGATGCAAAAGAAACGGAACAATGCTTTGATACCAAGCTTGAATAATACCCGGGAGCTTTCACTTGCGTCCCTAAGCTCCATGTCTTATGTGTCCTAAAACCGAACTAGACAGACCTCAATTAGACTATTAATATGAATCAATACCCTAATTTTCTTATTTGACTTCCTTAGCTTGGAGAACAAATAAGCAGGGTAGGTAGGAATTAGTTATTTGGTATTGCAACTCTTGAAGAAGGGAAAAAGATATCTTGTAGCAGACAAGAATCCCTGCAAATTGCTTAAATCCATAAAAAATTACAATTATTTAGAAGAAAAAAAATCAAGATACCAATTTTAAAAGGGAACATTGGTAGATATAGTTGCACTACCACTTAAATACCATGCAAGTTCCTCTTCTAAATTGTGACAAGAACTCAGGTTTGAAGAGTTATAGTTGCAGTATTTATCCCACGAAAGAAACATTTTAAAAGGAAATTAAAGCAACTCTTACTTGCGAAGCAACCTCATGGCACTCACAAGTGATGTTGATGATAAATTTTTCAAATCACCATTTACAATGCCGACTTGAAGCTTTTTTAGGCTAGAAACTTTTGACACAAGATATTCACCAACATTGGCATGGCTCAATACTTGCTCTGAAATCACCACAACACAAGAAATCAGTTATAAGCAGCACAAAGTTGATACCAAAAAACAATTTCATGATCTGAAAATATAGCTATCCACAATGTGTTAAACTTACTGCCAAACAGAACCTCCACAGTTTTTGTGACCACTTGAGTTATCTTTCTAGAAGAAACATTCATTAACTGAAAATAATCATCCGCTATTATAATACGTCTAGGTGGGCGTATATCAGCATATGGAAGCTTGAGTAATACATGCGCAGCACGGCGCAATACACTAGGATCCTTGGCAAACAACCCTATGATAAAAACAGGAGAAATTATTGAAGATACCCTGAAGATATTTATAAAAGCAATGGAAAATGTGTGCAGCATACTGCTATATTAAAGAGGACATCGCACTTATTATATCGAAGGTGTGGCTTTCTTCTTTGCAAGAGGTTGAAAATGAAGATGTTGCTAAGTTTCTGGGCATATGAAATTAGGTCCAAAACCAACTTAATTAGAAACATAAGCAAACCTGGAGAGGTGAAACTTGAAAGCATATAGAGTTGAAGAAAAGATTGGAAAAGGAACAAGAAAAAGTACAAGTACTGAGGGTGGAGAATTCAGACCCAATGGTTTCTGGGTTTCCATGTAAAAAGTGTGTAAAATCAGTACATCAGTACATATTTTGAAAGGCCAAAGGAGATGGGTTGGAAATATGACAGGGATCACGCCACACTTCGGGTCTACAATAACGATCGAGATCATTCATTTTGAGAGTAACATAGATTTAAGATTTTATATCTTTTTTAACATATACTTCATATTTTATTTTAGCATATTTTGGAGGCCGCCGTGATCAAAGAATCATGACCATCCATGACATTTCCTTTGTCTATATATAGGGATTCAAGGTTCATTGATGGGTATTAAAAGTTAAGCTAAAAATTCTCCTTTTGATCACCCGGTGCCGAAGCAGGATCCAAGAGCGAAGAAGCTGGGAATCCCCTCCCATCTTCCCATTCCAATTTCCTTCTAATTTTCCTCTACCGGGAGTTATTTCAGCCTCACCCCCACGTCTCCCAGGCGGTACCATCCATTCCACCCACAATTCATCCTTCCAGCCACCAAAACGAACTACCCCCTTCAGCCAATTCTCGAACCAGCCACCTCCCCTGTTAATCGACTCTCTAACCACTACAATCTCCCCTACCAATAGCCGCTAATCCCACTCCAATCATCTTCATCCCTGTAACCCTTCCGTCAACCACCAGAAAACCCAAAGCAATCCTCTACCACCTTACAGACAGCCAGCTCATTTCCATAAGCACACAGAAATTTCAATTTCATCTCCCGAAATTGCTTTCCTGGACACTCCATCCCTACAGCCACTCCTTTAAACTAAACCAGTACCTCTACAACTCCTACCTCTGACATCCAGCCCACAGAAAACACCAACCAGCAGCCCAACATCCCCTTCCAGCTTTACGATTCCCCCTCCAACAGTACGAATCAATCGATCAATTGTCTGTCCGGCCACCGGCACCTCACCAGGCATCCTCAAAACCTTCTAATCCATAGTCATTGTATGTTTACTGTTGATTGTAATTTCTTTGTATTGAATATTGTGTTTATCTCCAGATTCATGAAATATTGTACTATAATCTTTATGTCAAGCATCCAGTGAGTTGTCGGCGTTTGTTTATTAAAATGTTTATTTTTCTAGTACTCTTGCATGCGTACTACCCCGCTTGTTTCCTCACTTGAGAATCTACTTGAATGTGGTTATTATGTTATTTTATTTAGGAATTTTCAATTATTGCAAGTGTAGTTGTCAGATTATTGTTTAGCACATATAGTCATTCATATTAGCTTCCAGAGTCTCTGTTATACCCTACCCTACGTCAAATTGTCTGTATTCGAGTACATGAATGAGAAAGGTTAGTGAACAATTCCGCTTGTCAGGACAAATTAGTTCTACTATGCATGTTCAAAGAACTGAGCAGAATCTGAAACCAGTATGAACAGACCAGATCTAGTAGGGAAGTTTGCCTATTGGGTTCTACTGTCTGACTGCATATGATAGAAAATAGATCAAGTATACAGCGAAATTTTTTCGGGCTTAAGTTTTGATCAAATGATTTAATTTGTCTCGAGATAAATTAAAATAGTTGAATAAATGGACAGAAGAATCTAACAAAAAGGCCCTGTTGAAATGACTTTGGCAGTAAGTTTGTTCAAGATCAGAACATCCATTACCCATGCAATCATACAATATCACGTACTTCAGACAAACGACATTAATCGTGGATAAAAAAATCACAATGAAATAGTAAAATTAATTGCTCTAAATTGATAATATAGTACAACAAACAAACATATGATATAAAATTCAAAATACCTCAAATAAAACCAACCAAAATTGTGACGCCATGAATGAAGTCAGAAACAGATACAAGGATAGAGGAGGGAGAGGAGGCATGTAACTCATCCAAACATACCAGGTGCGTCCAAACTTGGGGAGACCTGAAGAACACCATTGTTCAATGCAGAATCATAAGAAGGTCGAAAGCCCAGAATTCCGCAAAATGCTCCTGGAATTCTCACACCACCAGTAGTGTCCATACCTGCATGTCTGGGAGTCAAACAAACTATAGTTGTATATGACATCATATCTTTGTGATTTTGTTGGACTTTGATAGGCCCTTGCTACTTTGATACTACCCGTATCTCAGTATGAGTAATCAACCCCATATATTTATACAAATAGAATTTGATAAAATCATTATAAGATAGTAATCGGTGACAGAAAGATTATCGTGTTCAATTGTGGTCTGTGGATCTCAGTTTAATCCATAGATAACTGCAGCGTCAAATTTCTTAAAATAAGTTTGATGAATTCTACCATATATCTCTAGCAGTAGGAAGAAACACTAGAGCACATCTTGGTCTCTGGTTGATATTGTGCTAAATGGAATTCCACAACCATTCATGAAGAATTTCGGAATATCTAATTTTGCTTTTGATCAGCATGTATTTTTAATTTATAAGGACATTATGGTAATGTGTAAGTGAGCCCCCCCCCCCCCCCTCCCTATATAAGGAGGAGGCTTGGGAGTATTAGGAATCTTTTTATGCATCGGGTTTTGGGATCTCTCATTGTGAAGGGGACTTCAAGGAGGAACCAGCCTCCTACGGTGAGGCAAGGGTAAGCCTCGTGATTATATTCAGTTCTTCGAGTTTTATTGCAAGCTGATTCTCTGTTGGTCACAATGCAGTCATGCTAGTCCTTTCATCAAGTGCATTACATTGCCTTTAAGGAATGCCAACCAATTTTGACCAAAGAAGAAATTTCTAGCCATGCTGGTAACGAGAAGGATTCAATATAATTGCATTTTTTTTCAATTGCTCCACTTCATCCGGGACCCAACCAAGAGCAATTTTTCAATAGCATCCAGGACACAACCGAGCGCCTCAGTCATGACAGCAGAAGATGATCTAGTCACCATCTAAGACACTTCCTTCATAATTTTAACAATGAAGTTTGGGTTCACAGTGAAGAAGGACGAACAAGGAAGCCAATTTCTAATAGAATCCTATACACACAGTCACAATTTCAGATTGATAAAATCAGATCCAAATCAAACCCCACAGGTGAAGGGATATCAATACAAGGAAACAGTTAACTATTGAAACTAGTCAAGAGCAACACAATAAGGAATAGAAACTAGATCATAACACACTATATACACAATATATCCCAAAATGGTAAGGACAGGGGATATTACAGCAATTAAACGATAAGCTTGTACTTTCTGTGGCTCAAACAGAAGGAATTCAGGTGAGAAATCTTACCCAATGCAAAATCTACTATTCCACCAGCAACAGCTGCAGCAGATCCACTTGAACAACCTCCAGGCACCCGGTCAGAAGCCTTAGGATTCGTTGGCGTGCCAAAATATTTATTCTCACCACTTAAGCTGAAAATATTTATGTAAAGATATTCTTCTTAGAATGAAAAAGAAAATAAGTTGGCCAACCAAAAAAAGATGGATATAAGAAAATCCATCACGCTGGATAAATAAGTAGAAAGACCAATAACATGCAAAAAAAGGAATTAATTCTAAGTAGTAAGACCCGAAAAAAAGGTAATCTAATCTAGTGAATTGTCTCACCTAAAAGCCATGTCATCAATGACTGTCTTCCCAACACATGTAGCACCTCCATCTATGAGGGTGGCAACAACAGGGGATGTCTGTATTGCAGGTTCATGTGTTTTAGCCCAATCTGGATTGCCAAACCCCGTCACATATCCTTGAATGTCAAATCTACATACAAGAAATCAAAATATGAGTAATTCCAAGATAATAATAAATTGATTTAAAAAGGCCAGAAATAGAATTTTATGTTTAAAAAAAACAGGAAAAATGCAAAGAAAAACATATATCATTGTTACTTGGAAAAAAACAGCTGACGAGACCATAAAACACAAGCTAATTGGTAATTAAAAAGTAAGTACATACCTATTTCAAAATGCAATTACCAGTGACGGAGTCGAAAATAAAATATCTTCATATTAGTAAAAATAATGAAATTATAACTAAGGACTCCTGATACAGTTTAGTTAACTATCTGCATATAGAAAATTAACTTCAAGAATATGAAACTAGACCAAACAATTTGTAAACAATAAACTTAACAAAGCAAATTCTTCATCTAGTCTTTTGTTTTGGCAGCATATTAATAATTTGGTCGGTGATAAGATACCTGCTGTGCAAATTTAGTAACTCCTTTTGCTCCCATAAAAAATATATAGCCATGACAGAAATTAAAAAAACTCTTGTTCGTAAAAAAAAACTGAAATTGAACAAGGACGTTGTCCCAGGGCAAACAAAACAAAAACAGCAAAAATGACCCTTCACAGTAAAAGAAGAAGCCAATATATTTAAATACCTCAGAAAGAGGAAATTACTTCAGAAATTCTGTGGCATCTACAGATTGAAAACAAGATTAGACTAACTTATTACACATGCTAAACAATCAGCTACTTCACATTTATATCAGTACCACAACCACTATGCCTTTGCCTCTTGAAATTTATTCCGAGATTGCTAATTGCATTGCTGCTCCTCATGCATATATGCCTTAATGCCAAACCACTAAGGTTTGGTATTAGAAATTTCTTTGCTCTTCATTGAAGCATTTGGCACTTCCCTTTCAGCTTGCAACAGTATCCTCATAACTCCTCATCATGCTGCTTCCCAGCAAAAGCACCACCATGGACAAACGCACAAATCCCTCCTACTAGTCATTTTTTCAGTGCAATGCTGGTGATGGCGAACACGAATCGCGAACGGACCGATATTTATCGGAGCCCACACGAGCCCGCATATGCGAGAAGCAGATATAGGATCACGGTATAGACGGTCGGAGCCAGTAGCCACATTTATAACGACGATGGCATATTTTAATGTATTCTTAGTATTTTTATTTCATGTAAAATTAGTGAATTTATGTTCCGGACAATCTTAGCCATATGTAGTGGATTCTAAGTAAATAAATAGGAGTCTTGGGGCTGATTTTCAGAGATTGCTAAATTTGGACAGATCTTCGGGTTCTTGTGATCACGCAATGGTGCCGATTCCGTGGAATTCTAGGTGCCGAAGCCAAGAACACCCCATTCTTCCATTTTCCCGGCCACCACCGCCCCTCTGCCACGTCTACCTGCAGGCAACCACCCATCTAACCGCCATCAGACATGTTTAACCTTACCTCGGCCATAACTGAACCACCCCTTCTACAACTTTCGCATTTGTTCCTCTCTCTCACTGCATCCAGGAAACTAAGCATGCCAATTATAATTTCTTGCACTGTCTTTCATCCCTGCGTCTCTTTCTCCCACCCCAATCCACTGCCAACCTGCAACCCTCAAGCCAAAGGCTCAATAACTGTCAATAACTGCCTCAGGGTTATCTGTGCTTCCAATCCAGAGTACATTCATCCTTGCCGACAATCTATTTCCTTCCCAGCAGCTCCCACACTTTCCCCACCGCTCCAAACAGCCCTCCTACTACAGCCAAGACCTCCTCCAGCCCCTCTCAAATTAACATGAGCCTGGAATCAGAGACATCCTTTAATTACAGCATCGTCCTGGCCCCAAATCTAACCCCCTTTCACTTCCCAAGGCTCTCATTACTTGTGTAAATTCTTGTACGAAGCTTTTACTACTTGTTGAATATTTGGGTGAACAATCATGTTATTTTGGATATAACTTCGCATTTGTTTGTTCAATACTTGTTATATTTACCGGATTTATTCTCCTAATATTTAATTGGAACATTCTCTATTTTAATTCAACTATATCTTGCTTGTTTATCTAAAGTCTAATCTCAATTGAACTCTATTAATAATTTAAGAATTTATTGTAATTAAACAATAGGCAATCGTATGTGCATCACATCATTCTTAGATTCCTAAATTACTATATGAACACTCACTCATGAGAGCTCCTTATGACACATGTAGCATCCCTGGCCTGCAAATAGTATATAGCATGGGTCCGTCCGGGATCTCATTGCATACAATATCCACAAACCTAAAATGCTAGTAAAAGACGACAGAAAAAACTAACCAACACCGCAGAGTTCATAATTAAAAATGCGGTGAAAGATCCAAATAGAAGTCTCACAGCATGAATGCCCACTAATACAGAAACTAGGACTGTAAAACAGTTCGTCCTTAAGGCCTTACATGACTTTCAAATAAAAATACTCAAAAGAGGCGGAAACTCCACCGCTACAACACAACTTAAGCTCTGGCCCACTAAGCTCCACTACGGGCTACTCCACCTGAAACTAAGAACACACGGGTGGAAAACGAAGGTTAGCATGGGGCTGACCAACACAACGTAACGACCCCTCCCCCGACCATCCTAGCGGACTCGGAGGTGAGTACATCGCTCTCCAGTAAGTAAGCACGAGAACCAAAACATAAAAATAAAGAACAAAGGGACACACTAAGCGTCACCTTAACGCATCATGCACGTGTCGTGGACACCCAACAATCGCACGAACTAAACTCTAAAGATAAGTAAAACAGTATAACCGCGACGCGATGCATGAGATCGCCTTTCGTCATCAATCGTAGCGACAGAAGGGGCAAAACCTACAACTGCCCTATTAGAAGTGACAGGGGATTAGTTTGCCCCACGCCCTCAAACATAGCGACAGAGAAGAATCATACATACAACTGCCTCATAAAAGGTGACAGAGGATTGGTTTGCCCCACTGCCCCACACCCTCAAATGTAACGACAGGGGGGAATCAGAACCTACAACTGCCCCATTGGAGGTGACAGAGGACTGGTTTGCCCAACACCCTCAAACGTAATGACAGGGGGGAATCAGAACCTACAACTGCCCCATTAGAGGTGACAGAAGATTGGTTTGCCCCACACCCTCAAACGTAACGACAGAGGGGAATCAGAACCAACAACTGCCCAGTAGAGATGACAGAGGACTGGTTTGCACCATACCCTCAAACGTAACTAACAGGAGGGTCAAAACCTACAATCGTCATATCAAACGTGATTGGGTGCCTATTTGGCATGTGTCCTCGAACATAGCGACAGGAAGGTCGAAACCTACAACTGTCATATCAAACGTGACTTAGGCCATATTTGGCATGTGTCCTCGAACGTAGATCCCAAGCCTAGCCTTGCGCGACTCTAACATACACAAACACGAGTCGTAAGCTAAAAAGCTCTTAAACGCAACTACAAGGTGACAGGAAACTCGCCCATCCTACGAAATCCCTCAAAATCGTCGTTCTAGAGCCCAGCGTGGGCCCACCTATAAACGTGGCTTCCACGAAGAAAGCACACACATTCCTGCAATCACTACGACAAATAGCACGGGACATTCTCGTTTGCACACCAAGGGCTAAACGCAATGCACATCACAATAAACATCACCGATTCAGGCTTATCGCCACAGGTAGGTTCCATGCAATATGCCTAAATTTAAACTCACATGTTGGCTCACTAATGCACATTTATGTCGGGGACAGACTCAATCGACCTCATGACTTGCAATGAGCCGAGGGAAACACTCACCGTCCCAAATTAGCGACAGGTGATCCTCCTATGCAAGCAAAAACTTTAAAGCTACGTCGGGGTCACAATCTCACGCCCTGGCGGAGTCCCCACTCTCTACTGCGTAGCACGAGAGTGGCTTTGCGTGCAAATCACACAAAGCATACGCCGAGGTCGCAATCCCACACCCCGACAAAGTCCTCATCCTCAACCGAAATGGCGCGAGGGGACTCTCATAGCACGAAAACAACGGTCCTAAGATCGGAGAAATGAATCGTTACCCTCAAAGCGTGTTTTGGAGCCATTGGAACTTGCACAAACTTGACGACGAGCAACTGTAGCGGCTCCCTCTTTGCATATCCGGACTCCCTTAGACGATTCAAGGTCCAATTCGTGCTTCCACAATAGATCTCGGCAAGTTATCCTCCGGGCACGACTTCTCAGATTTGGATCTCTCTAGACAAATCAAGCCCCAACTTGACTCAGCACGGAGGGGGGGGTCACGACAAGGATGTCAGCAAGCCCTAAAGCAGCAAAGTTTCGGCCTCCTTTCCTCCCCTGGGTGGATGTAGGCGACGGAGAAGAAGGGTAGGAAGAGCTTCAGAGCTCGGCAAAAGGGGCAGCTCCTCCCTCACAGAGCAGGTGACGGGCTCGTCCAGGAGATAGCTCGGCAAAGGGGCTTCCTCTCCTCTCTCTCGGACGCTGGCGTAGCGATGGTAGGGATCCAGCAGGGAGGTGGTCGGCGACGACAACAGGGATCTCAGCAGACCTCCTCTTCACTGCTTATGACGGCCCACAGCAAGAGGCGACGGGCTCCACTCCGGCGGCAACTCACGACAAGAGAAATGGGGGGGGGGGGGGGGGGGGGGGGGGGGGGGGGGGGAGTCGATCTCCTCCATCCACTTCTCTCAGGCGGTGCCACAGAGATTGCAAAACGAAAGGGGGCTCGGTAAAATGGGGTTTGTTGGGAGGGGGAAAAGTAGGTTTTAACCTTTTATTTTAACCTAAAACAAACTCGCTAAATGCACCTCATATTGCTATTCACACACCGTTAATTTAATTTAATTATTGGGGCGTTACAGCACAATGCCACAATTGAACATTTACACACATTTACATTCGTCTTGAGTCAATTTGGTACCAGAGCCCCGGGTCCGGGCATAGTCTAGGACTACACGAGACTATAGTCTATATATCAACCATGTCATATTATAGTAGTCGTCGTTACTCCTCTCCTCAATTCGAGGATTCAGAGATTGTTTATGCTCAACCCTAAGAAACTCATCAAGGGTAGCACTCGTACTATCACAAGGGATACCATTTTTATTCTTCTCCTCTATTTGAGGATCCAGATCGTCAGTACGTTCGACCTCAGAGAGCTTCTAATAAGAGGTCATCATACATTATGATTAACCTCACCCACAACCAAAAATTAGTAGGGACCGAGTTAATTCTCCAACACAAGCGTATGATTATCAAAACACCCAAATAGGTCACCACCCCGAGAATGTCATTAGCACGGAAATGTTGATGACCGACTTCCATACAATTATGTTAGCTCAATTTGATTACGTAGACACATACCTTGATCACATTCAGAATGGCTTAAAGAACATGAAAGCTAATGTAAATCGCATAAACACGAGCTTCGACATTATATAACTTAGGAGTTTGGGTCAAAGTGTCAAACCATTCCTTTTATAGCTCAGTGCTCTGCAAAGAACACACATTTGGATAGTCAGAATGAGTCTACCCCTGACCGAATAATACAAACTGAGAAATATAACAATGTGATTATCATGATTGTTCCCGAGATTGACATTATCCTAGAGTGTCTAGCATTCGCGCGGTACGCCTAGTCTTATTGGAGATGAGACTCAAGAAAGAGACTTGCTACGAGAATAAGATATGTGAAATCCCACCCATCTCTGAGGATGCGGGATTTAGTATTATGTATGAATGACCCATTTTTCACACAAGCACACTCACGATTTCTCGAAAACCTATCTTAGTGCCCAACACATACCCAGTAAGTCACCATGCGAGTTTTCTACACTTCAAGAGATTTGACACATCCAAAACTGAATAATAGTGTCAATGTTTCGGCATTTATTCAAGTAATCGCCGCATTCGTAACTAATTTCCGCATACACCCTCTAAAGAGCCTCTGAATAAGCCATCATTCATTGGGAATGTATCATTATTAGTTAGTCATTATCGCCAACACTCTTGGAGACATTCAACATAATATATTGTTACATCTTACCACTGATGTCTCAGGTGATTATTTAAATGATCATCGCACCCGCGTAAATTTTTCTATGCTCCGCATACTGATCCTCTTGACTATGTACCCATCTTAGGAGTTCCTTAAAGCACCATAGAACCACAACATAGGGAGTTGTACATGTATATTATTCATCTTTTAAATCAGTTACATGATCATTACATATATTGCATGAATCGTCTGTGTTGCATGATTCAGAGTTATTGTATGTTTTGCATCATTTGAATGAAGTCAATGAACTGCATGAATTTGTCTGACGTAAACTTGCAATAAGTAAAGAAAATTATAAAATTTGCACAGGCATTCACATGAGAGAGCGAAGTTTTAGAGAAGGCGAGTAAGTGATAGTTAGAATTAAGGCTGAGACATTCCTTCTCGGAGCAGCGACCAAATTAAATGTTAGGCAAATGAGTTCATATACAGTAATACGAGAATCGGGTTGAATGTCTATAAATTAAATATCCCTAGAGTATGAAAACTCATACATTCAACATCGAGGATTTGACTTCACTTTATAAGCACCATTAGTATACGAGATTCCCTAATACCATCTTTGAGCCTTATACACCACTTTCATTAGAAACTCCTCAGGATCTGATATCACATTTGCAATGTTCGATCCACCTCTTCGACCTTAGCAGACTCGGGAATGTAAGTAGTTGTGGAGGATAGTGCCCAAACATCAATCAAAAAGGTTTCGTGGGCAATGACGTGTAATTAGGGTATTGCAGCAATGCTCTACCCATGGAATCCAACCAACCCAATCATTAGGTTTTCTCCATTTACGTACCACAGTACATTTTTAAGGTCTTGTTGACCACCTTTATTTGGCCATTGGACTATGGGTGCGAGATGAGAGTGTTAATTTGGTCCCACTCAACCTGAAAAGCTCATGCCAAGAACATCGTCAAAGGAGTTCTTGATTTCTTCAACATCAAACGAGTAAATGGGGGAATATTAAGCAGTTGTCGAAATGACGTCTTGTGCTATAGTGGGTTTCTTTAATGTAGCCAATGCCAACATTGCTGGTGAGGTGGCTGTAAGGATCCTACTAAACTTTCTTGATTGGTTTCTTGAAGGGGCTTCTTAACTGATCCAAGCTTTTGAAAAGTGTCATCGACTCTTTCCTTTCATTTCAGGGGAAGGGTTTGGAGCTCTAATATGAAAGATTAGTGATGTTCAATAGATATTAAATTACAACACCCAACCTGTCGATTCGCTGAAAATGAAATTGCATACATTGCTCTTTGTTAAGCTCCAAATCACAGAGAGCTTAAGATACCTCACAACAACACAGTTAGATTCAATCCACAATCTAATTACAATCAACTGAATTGCATTGATGTAAAGAATAACAAGGAAAAACGAGGACAATCTTGCATAATGGAATTGTTCTAAGAGCGATGCTCTGAACGGAACCATCCTTCCACACCACATACTATCTCCGGAAACAACATAAAAGACATAACTATGGCATCCTCCAACTATTTAAAGAAGAAGAAAGCTAGCACAAAGATCAAAATACCCCTTATTTCGAAACAAATTAAACTGCCACTCAATTTCTACTTTTCCAGACAGCTACTGAACCGGGTTCAATGCACTGCTTCCATCTGATACACATCAATACCCTCCCCTTCACAGCTTCCTTGTCCTCAAGGAAGAAATTCAGGAAAGCGTTGTTTGAGGGACCAAAGGTCCTCCCACGTAGCTTCCTTCTCGGAACCCCCGCACACTTGCACAAGCAGTTGCGTGACCACCTTATTATTGCGTTGAATAATTCCGCGGCCCAAAATAAGCAGGGGTTCTACTAGTAAATTACCCTTTGCATTCACCGTTGACGGTAATGGCGCGTCCAGTAATGGCGCGTCTCTGTTATACTCCCGCAACTGAGAGATATGAAAGGTAGAAAGCATTATAACATCCGCCAACAACTGTAATTTATACGCCACCAATCCAATACGTTCCAACACTTTGAAAGGGCCAAAGAACCGTGGTGAAAACTTTTGGAAGCAGTGAGGTCGCAAGCTAGTTTGCCTATAAGGTTGAATCCACGCATACGCCCAGGACCCTATCTCCAACTCCTTTTCTCGCCTATGTTTGTCAGTCATAACCTTCATACGATTTTGAGCGTGTGCCAAATTTACTTTCAAGGCCGAAATAATTTTCTCCCGTGCTGTAAGAGTCCTATCAACCGCTTCCAGGTTGCTCGAATCTTCAATGTACGGCACATGCAAGGTCGGTGACCGCCCATATAACAATTTCATATGGTGTTATCTTGCTTGCGTTGTGGAACGTTGTATTATTACCACCATTCCGCTAACGGAAGCCAATCAACCCAACTCCTAGGCTTGTCGAAACACATACATCACAAGTAATTTTCCAAACATCGATTTACCACCTCGTTTGTCCGTCGGACTGAGGATGGTAAGTTGTAGATAGATTGAGTTGCACCTTCACAAAACGAAAAAGCTCCTGCCATAATTGACTTATAAAAATGGCATCACGATCGCTTACTATGGAGGCAGGTATACCGTGGAGACGAAATATTGAATCCAAAAACACATGTGCAACCCCTTCTGTCGTGTAAGGATGGACACCAGGTACAAAATGTGCATATTAACTCAAACTATCTACCACCACAAGAATTGTAGTCTTCCCCTTACTCTTCGGTAACCCTTCAACAAAATCTAAGCAAATGTCCTGCCACACTCTCTCCGGTATCGGTAAGGGTTGGAGAAGACCCATTGGCTTCTGATTATCCGCCTTACAAGTTTGGCAGACCCCAAATTTCTGTATATACTCATATATTTCAGCTTTTATTTTCTTCCAAAAAAAATACTCCTCAAACGATGATATGTAGTTCCCATGCCCGAGTGCCCCCCATGGGACTGTCATGATAGATCTGGAACAGATATCATGACATAGCATTCTCCCTCGACTCTTCAAACTTCCGGGACAGTCCATCCGCACAAGTATTTTCCTTACCCTTTTTATAATGTATAAATCATATCCCATCAATTTAGAAATATATTTATGTTGTGTCGGTGTTGCAATGCGTTGAACCAATAGGTATTTAAGACTTTGGTGGTCAGTTGAATCACAAATGAACCACCCACTAAATTGCCATTACCACATCAAGTTCTTTCTCGTAAACAGAATGCAATTGGTTTACCCTCTTGCATGAGCACTGCCCCTACACCTCTTTCTGAAGCATCTGTTTCAACGACGAATTGCTGATTGAAATCTGGAAGTCTCAATACCGGCGGGTTGGTTACAGCCTTTTTAAGTTGATTAAAAGTTGTGCCAGCTTCTGGAGGCCACTTGAATGATTTCAAGTAGATCGATCAGCGGTTTAGCTATACTGCCATATCCTCTTACAAATCGTCTGTAATAACCCGTCAAGCCCAAGAATCCACGCAATCCCTTCAAGTATGAGGGCACTGGCCAGTCCAACATAGCTTGGACCTTGCTGGGATCAGTTGCCACTCCTCTGCTAGATATAACGTGACCCAGATAGTGAACTTGTTGTAAGCCAAATCCACATTTACTCTGCTTCACAAACAGGCGGTGTGGTTGTAAGATTTCCAAGGTAAACTTCAAATGTTCGATGTGTTCCAACCAAGATTTGCTGAAAACTAATATGTCATCGAAGAAAACGAGTATGAACTTCCGAAGTTGAGCATGAAAATTTTTGTTCATAAGACATTGAAAGGTGGCTGAAGCAATAGTTAACTCAAAGGGCATAACTAGAAACTCGAAATGGCCTTGATGAGTCCTAAAGGCAGTTTTATGAACATCTGCCTCCACCATCCTCACCTGATGGTACCCAGCACGTAGTTCTAGTTTGGAGAAATACATAGCTCCATTCCGTTCGTCAAGAAGTTCTTCGATCACTGGATTTGAGAAGTTATCCTTCACTGTATACTTTTTTAATAGCCGAAAATCAACACATAATCTCCAGGATCCATCCACCTTCTTTATGAGGACTACCGGGGAGGCAAACGAGCTACGCGGCGGTCGAATTACTCCACACGCCAACAACTCCTTGATTATCCATTCAATCTCATTTTTCTGGAGCGGTGGGTACCTATATGGCCGTAAATTCACCGACATTTTCTCATCCTTTAGTATAATTCGATGTTCATATTGTCTCCTTGGAGGAAATACTCTAGGTTCTGCAAAGACATTTTTGAAGGATTGCAGTAATTCATGTAGTTCCTGATTTTGATCTTCACTCAACTGTTCTTCAGTCAACTTGACTACACCCACTGGCACCCTTCTTGCCCCTACCTCTGCCAAAATAACTTCCTGAATGTTGCATACAACAAGCATATTGAGTTGTCCTTCTTTACTTAGCAAATTCTCCATCCTCTTCTGCTTCATCCAAGTCCCGGAAATATTTTTGAAACCTCTCAAAGATATTTTCCTCCCCTGCCTAGTAAACTCCCTTTTAAGGTTCTGAAAATCCCAATTCACCACACCTAAAGTAATAAACCACTAGATGCCCAACACCACGTCACATCCCCCTAGCGGAAGCACAAACATCTCCGAAGTGAACATCACACCTTGCATCCGCCAACAAAAGTCCACAACCTTCTGAGAGCTAGTTATACTCTTCCCATCAGCGACAACTACATTGAAAGCAGGAATAGGAGTAAGCTTACATTGCAATTTGATCGCAGCATCCAGATCCAGAAAGTTATGGGTACTGCCTGAATCGATCAGAATTTGAATTGACTGTCCATGATAAGAAGTTGAAACCCGCATCGTATAGAAATTGGTGATTCCATTAAGAGCATGCACCGATACGCAGGGTTCATCAACACTCTCCTCCAGTTCCCCCAATACTAATTCTTCATTATTAGGTTGCTCGTCTTCTTCCACCTCCTCATTGTCCGGAAGTAGCTCCAGTGCATAAGATTGTCGCCTTTCTAAGCAGCGATGACCAGGTGTATACTTGGCGTCACACCAAAAACAAAGTCCCTTACTGCGCCTCTCATACATCTCGGTAGACGTCACTCGCGACCCACTCCGCCGTGATGAAGATTGGAATGGAGCTAATCTACTTGAAGAAGGAACATCCAACCTTCCCGGATTAAAATTCATCGAAGCCTTGGACTCTGACACCGCAAATCGTGAAGGAAATTTCCACCGAGAAACCACCAACTTATGCTCCTGTAAGCGCGCAAGAGAAAAAACTTCATGTAAGGATTTCGGTTGGAACATCCTTATTGCGTACTCAATCTCATCCTTCAACCCAGCTAGGCAAAAATTAATTGTGTAATCATCTGAAATTTGAACACGGTGGAGAAGTGAATCGAACACGGCAAGATATTGTTGGACACTGTCCCGTTGGCGCAAGTTCTTCACTGCACTCATCGAATCATCAAACAGCACCGATCCAAAACGAAGAGATAAGGCCTTACAATATTCCTCCCAACTAGGTGTCTGCCGAGTCAATCGAGTGTGCATATAAGACTGATGTCAACATAATGCCTTGCCTTCCACATGAGCTGATGCAATTTTAACCTTCATTTCTTCTGTCGTGCCGTCAATGTCGAAGAACTGATCACATTTGAAGATCCAATCCATGAGAGCCTCTCCAAAAAACCTGGGAAATTCCAATCGAGAAAACCTTGTTGCCTGATGGTGAGTAGTAGGAGGTGAGAATCTGCTATCAACAGAAGAACCTACCCCACCTTGATCAATAGATCGTTCAAATCTGAAGTTAGCAAGCATAGATCTAACCTCATCCAACATCTTCGCCATCGCTGCCTGATTTCCTTTAAGACCTCTATCTCCGATTACATATCCTTCGTGCGTGTATTATCTGTCGGGGCCATTCCCACAGTTACCAGGATTATGCTCTAACACCACTGTTAAGCTCCAATTCACAGAGAGTTTAAGATACCTCACAACAACATAGTTAGATTCAATCCCCAATCAAATTCCAATCAACTGAATTGCATTGATGTAAAGAATAACAAGGAAACACGAGGACAATTAATCTTGCATAATGGAATTGTCCTAAGAGCGATGCTCTGAACGAAACAATCCTTCCACACCACACACAATCTCCGGAAACAACATAAAAGACATAACTACGGCATCCTCCAACTATTTAAAGAAGAAGAAAGCTAACAAAATGACCAAAATACCAAATGTACCATCCTTTGGACTTGTAAACCTATGGGAAGAGGGAAACTAAAAGAAGAAGCGACCGAGAGGAGACATGGGGAGAGACTCGAAGAGGAGAGAAGGAGCAAGAAGAATGATGTATTGCTTCTGGCGTGGATTTTCAATGGCGCTTAAAATTGTGAAAGAAATTCTCACCTAAGGCTTTTGCCTGAACAACTAGAAGTTGAATCCCTGTGAGGAGGTCTGGGAGAGAAATCGGGGAGGGAAACTAATTGGTATTCCGAAATATGAGAACTTTTGTGAGTTCCTACACAGGTACCTGTATATATAGTGCTTCAGTAACCCGGCAATTACTTAATTATCCTTGATACAGTTTATGATTTACTACTGATACAACACTCTAACAATGACTCTCATGATAGTGTTATTATTATTATAAGGATTTATCAAAGAACTTTGTAAAAAAGAAGGAAAGAGAGAAACCATTCATTCAATTCCTCCTTCACAGCTGCCCTCCTAATCTATAGGCTTACCCACTCATTACCACTATAGTATGCAAAATACTGTTACACTACAAACCTCAAATGGTAAATTATATTCTAAGCCTAGGTCAAACCAGCTCCAGTATCCAACAAAACCACTCAATTGACACTCCTTCCCTCCACTTTAACAGCAACAGCAACAAAAGAATCCACATAAAAGAAATTCAAACCAGCAGACACTTACACATCTGCGACGGCGAAGGTGAGACCACTGAGCGGATGACGTGCTTTGGGCGGGGCCGGCTGTGGAGGAGGAAGAAGCTCAAACCGCTCTACGAACGCACCCAAATCCTCCTTGACAGCCCGCTTCAGCCTCCGCGTCGCGATGAGTATGCCGGCGATGCCGAGCCCCAGAAGAACCCATAGATTCGAGCTCGCAGACATCACTCCTCTGGTCTCTATCCGACTAACTTCAGATAAAGACAGATACAATTCTTCTTCCTCCCCTCTTCTTCTGGCGTTCTGGACGAGGCGAGAGCGTAGAGAGACGGGACAGGATAACGCCGGAGCTTCTACGGAAAACCTAAAGGTGGTGTTATTAGGTATTCATATCCAATAATTACAAGCAGCGAATTGTTAACTGCACTGAGATTCTGACTATATATATATATATTTTTTTTTTTTTTTTTTTTTTTGTGATTGTTATCCTCACTACAATTTTGGCTATTCGCACTTTTTTAAATGAGTTATTACACGCCTTTTTGAAATACGTCTTGTACATGCATTTTTAAGAAAAATGTTCAACACGAAAGTTATAGATCTCGACAGTTACGCACATATTTCAATCAGGACGACAATACGTCTTGTGCGTGCATTTTTAGGAAAAGTGTTAAAAACGAAAGTTGTAGATCTTGATGAGATCTACACCTTTCGTGTTGATAATTTTTCCTTAAAATGCTTGTACAGGACGTATTTCTAAAAGGCGCGTAATAATTCATACAAAAAAGTGCGGATAGCCAAAATCAACACACTATGATATGGGCATATATAATTGCTAGAGATATCACATTATTATTAACAACAAATCAACAAGAATAATTTGGCATATCAATGAACGGCAATATGATTTCATCAAAAAAGGAGTAATAGGACACGTCATAGATTACATCAAAATGACAAAACTAATGCCAAAAAATGACATCAATTAACAACAACATGATTTCATTAAAATGAAATAACCAAATAGTAAATAGATCTCTGCTTTTATTGTCAAAATGTATCCTCATTTGTCCATATTCCAACAAAATTAATAAGCCAAAATATTTACACATAAGATGCAATATAGTAATGAAATACACACTAATTAATGATTGCTCACATTGATTACCGTACTCCATATTCTTCAAACCAATAATCGCACTATCCATCTTGTTTGTTTTGTGGAAGTGTAATCCTTGACATATATAGAGATGTCATGTGTCGACATTATGCTTGTGAAATCTACTCCATAGCGAGAATATTAGTGCCAATGGACAATTTTCACTAAGAAATACGAGTGCCCGACACAGGGCTCCGCCCCTACGACCAAGCGCGACAGTACCCGGCCGGCGACTGCGGGCTTCGCCCGCCCCCGACGCGATGCTGTCAGGCGGCCTTTGGCCGCATCTAGGCGGATTTCGCCCGCCTACGCACGGGCTTCGCCCGTACTCGATGCGTCTGCGGGCTGCGCCCGCGACATATACATATGAGTACTCGAAATTGTTTGATCTGTAGGCGCCCTTAGAGGGGGGTGAATAAGGGTTTTAAAAGCTTTAAACTTTAATAAAAAACTTTTGATATTTTGGTCGAAGTTAAATCAAAAGTAAAGAGATAATGAAAGTAGAAATGAAATCAATTTTATTAAACAAGAAAAGACATGATTATCATTTATAAAATTGATTACAAAATCTGATTTCAATGACGCTACAAATCGAAGCGAATAATATGAAAACCCTTGATGAGGGCTCATATCATAGGCTCATATCTATAAGAAAACCGGATGGCAGTTACTCCCATAAACCACTCCCCTCACTACTTTAGTGGAAGAGAGTGGGAGAGCAAAGCCAGAACCGTCATTCCCGCCGCCAACCACTAATTTGAAAATGCATGATCATAACTCCGCCGAGCGCGAATTTCACGCCCGGAGCAGCGCCGAGCGAGGCCAAATACCGCACCCCACTACTGGGGCGCGGTTAGTCTGCACCCCACTAAGTGGGGTGCGGATAGCCCCATACCCCACTACGTTGGGGTACGGCCAAGCCGCACCCCATGGAGGGGTGCGGCCAAGCCGCACCCTTACCCATGGGAGGTGCAACCCCCCCCCCCCCCCCACCCCCCCGGGGGGGGGGGGGGGGGGGGGGGGGGGGGGGGGGGGGGGGGGGGGGGGGGGGGGGGGGGGGGGGGGTCGCGGGGGATGCAGTTGAAACCGCATCCCCCCTTTCTAGGGCAAGCGGAGCCTGTTTCTCCTCCCTGGAGGGCTTCGGTTCCCGCCTTCCAAATAGACGCGTTCGCTGGGAGCCACAACTCGACCGCATGACGATTGTGTTCCAGCACCGCTCACCTGTTCACTTAGAACGCCTTCGTGCTCGCTGCGCGCTCAGAACGCCTCTGAGCGCGCTCAGAACACTCTCGTTCGCTCAGAACGCCTCGCAGCATGACCAGGACGCTTCCATGATCGTTGCACGCTCAGAACACCTCCGCGCTCATGCGCGCTTGGAATGCTTCTGAGCATTCTCAGAACGCTTCCCCAGTCGCCTAGATTGCTTCTCCATTCGTTGCGCGCTCAGAACGCTTCTGAGCGCGCTCAGCTCACTTTTTGTCTCTCCGACGCACTCACTTTTTGTCTTTTCCGACTTCTCACATTTTGTCTTTCTAGCATGCTCACTTTTTGTCTTTCCAGTTTCTCAGATTTCAGGAACAGCTTATCGCCTTTTTCGCCTCCAACAAAACTGCCCGAACTGCCCGAGGGGCAAGATGGCCAATTATGAAAAATGGCGATCCGTGTGCTCTGAACCGGAGAATATGATTCGTCCGCCAGGTGGTTACGGTGGTTACAACGGCGAAATTACCGGGCTTCCCCCGGCCAAAGCTATAAAAGGAGCCCCAGGGCTTCATTTCAGGGGACCTGGCCTTCTGGACCCGGGAGAGCTTCTTGCAGACTTTCGCGGAATTCTCCTTCGGGACTTGAAGATTTCCTTCGTCTCGAAAGGCGACTCAGCATTCTCACTTTTGTTCTCCGGAGCATATCACTTTTGTTCTCCCGGAAGGCGACTCAGCATTCTCACTTTTGTTCTCCAATATTCTCATAAGGAAAAAGACTTAGTTTTTCTGGAGGTCGCCTGTCACCTTCGGAACTCTCTCCCTCTCTCTCTCTCTCTATATATATATTATTGTAACGAGCAGCGACCTGTCGCGCTCGAGTTCTAAGTCTCTAATTGTAACCCCCCAGAAGATAGTGGAAGTTTGGTCGGCACAGCTCCGGCCGCGTGGTTTTTTACCCTTTCCTGGTTTTCCACGTTAAAAAGTCTCAGTGTATTTAACGAATCTCTAATTGACTGTTTGCGCGCTCGGTTTGCTTCCGAACTAAGGTGGTTCAACTCGACCGGTCTACCAAAGCACCCGAGCGACCCGCAACAGTTTGGCGCCGTCTGTGGGAATGGATTCCCAACTACCCAGCAAAGGATTTCCGAACGCGGTGCCCGCTTTGCTTGAGTTCATGGAACCAGCGAGAGTGGGCACCTCCCCCGAACTATCTGACGCATGCAGTTCCTCAATCCCTGGAGGCCCGACGAAAAGAGCGCTCATCGCTGCACCCATCCAGCCCAGTGGATTGGATCAACTAGCAAGCTGGCCCCTCTCATAGCGGAGCAGGATCCGAACGATATCACGCACCAGCAAAGGCGATCCCCCCTGTCAAAGTCAATTTTGTCATACCCAGTACCGTCATGGCTAAAGATCCTGCACTTCAAGGAGTTTCACGGAGCAGAAGACCCGTACGTGCACGTTAATCACTTCTTGATAACGATGCGAACGTTCGGACTTCCCGACCAAATCAGCTGCAAATTCTTCACCGAGACACTGCGCGGAGACGCCCTCCGCTTGTATCGATATCTGCCAAATGGAGCGATTCACAACTTCACCGAGTTGTCCCAACTGTTCGTTGAATGACACGAAGCGCGCGCGCCAAGGATCCAAGAAGAAGATCCCGAGGCGGACGAGTCGCCCCACCTAAGGAAAGCGGAGCGGAGCAAGCAGCACGAGAAGATCTACACCAGCTTTCACCGAGAGCGTCCCCGTGGATGGTTGGACTTCGCCTTAGACGCAAGCATAGGCAATCCATCCTGTGAGCTAAGAAGGGCGTTGATAACCCATCGCATCTCGTTCAATATCCTATTCGTGGCATCTGTGGTGCGGCTCAAACTCCTAAGCGGGAACCTTAAGCTCAGGGCCAGCGACGCAGAGCTCCCAGAAGGAACTATGGTACCCACCATAGGAGTCGTCACCCTCCCCGTCCAAATAAGGATGCATTCGGAACCAGTCCAGTACGACGTTCAGTTCGTCATCGCAGCGGCAGACTCCCCCTACGATGCAATATTTGGGAGTCTCCTACTCGATGCCCTAGACCACGACGTTTCCATGTCTGGACGCATGACCAACAAAGGGAGAATCCTCAGGGATGCAATTCGTGGTTTCGACACGGCCGCAGCCGAGCTTCCTTGGATCAACTACGACCCGTCACCAAAACCAAATTCTGAAAAGCAAGGCGTGCGGGAGGACCGCGCAACCCCCACATTGGCAGAAAAAGCTAACCTTTCGGCACCGGCGAACTAACTACAACTTGGGGATATGCGTTGCAAGAGAAAGGGAAGCAACGTCAACTCGAGAAGGTCGTACCGCCCATTCAGAACCAAGCAGACCGCTCCCGAGGACTAGCAAATCAAAGCTCCCGGATCTACACCCCGTTAAATGCCCCTCGCGAGTATATACTGTCCATAATCTACAACAGCAAAATCATCAACTGGCCCAGACCACTCCCCCAGCGTAGGGGAGATCAATCCCCGTTCTGCAATTTCCACAAAGGCCGAGGACACCGTACGGAGCACTGTGCCAGGTTGAAAGAAGAAATTGAACGCCTTGTCCAGTCAAGACACCTTGAGGCTTTCCGCGAAGAAGCACAAAAGGATGCCACCGAGGGTTGGCCGCCGGGTCACCGTCGTCCGCCATGCTGAACTACCAAAAGAGCTCGAGCCAGCACAACACAAAAGGAGCGCAATGTTACCTTTTCTCTCTCGTCAAACTTGTATCAAGAAACTTATTAGCTCAAAAGCCGCAAGATTGCACTTGCGCATGTACCAATGTTCATTTTCTGATTATGTTTTACCTGTCCTAAACTATTATACTGCAGGAACGCACTTTGGGGCCCTGCCCCGGGGACTTTGCACCGCCGTCGATTGAAGGTTCGTCATTCTCCTCCGTCGTCGAGTCCCAGCGTCGTAGGGGTCTGCCCCCCCTTACGTTCGCCCCCGGTTTGAATACACCAGCTATTCACCGGCCACTTTGGGGCCCTGCACCGGGGACTTTGCACCGCCGTCGATTGAAGGTTCGCCCTTCTCCTCCGTCGTCGAGTCCCTGCGTCGTAGGGGCCTGCCCCCCTTACGTTCGCCCCCGATTTGAATACACCAGCTATTCACCGGCCACTTCGGGGCCCTGCCTCGAGGACTTTGCACCGCCGTCGATTGAAGGTTTGCCCTTCTCCTCCATCGTCGAGTCCCGGCGTCGTAGGGGCCTGCCCCCCTTACGTTCGCCCCCGGTTTGAATACACCCGCTATTCATCGGTCAAGTCTATATTGTAAAAGTCGCGAGCACAGACTCGTGCAAACTAATTTTCTATTATGTAAAAGCCGCGAGCACAGACTCGTGCAAACTAATTTTCTATTATGTAAAAGCCGCGAGCTCAGACTCGCGCGAACTCATCCGTAATTTTGGAAATGTCATCAAGCTACGCAGGTATCAATAACCAGAACAACAGAATCACCCAAGGAAATATGTACAATAAATGCAATAAAGGAACACAACAACATCAGCGCAGCGCTGCACGCAAACAAACAACAATACGGAAAGCAGGAAAGTGGAAGACAACCAACATCAGTCATCGGCACAGTTTTGGCTATTCGTACTTTTTTGAATGAGTTATTACACACCTTTTTGAAATACGTCTTGTACATGCATTTTTAAGAAAAATGTTCAACACGAAAGTTGTAGATCTCGTCGAGATCTACAACTTTCGTGTTGAACACTTTTCCTAAAAATGCATGTACAACAAAAAATTCTCTATTGTTACGCACATATTTCAATCAGGGCGGCAATACGTCTTGTGCGTGCATTTTTAGGAAAAGTGTTAAACACGAAAGTTGTAGATCTTGATGAGATCTACAACTTTCGTGTTGATAATTTTTCCTTAAAATGCTTGTACAGGACGTATTTCTAAAAGGCATGTAATAATTCATACAAAAAAGTGCGGATAGCCAAAATCAACACACTATGATATGGGCATATATAATTGCTAGAGATATCACATTATTATTAACAACAAATCAACAAGAATAATTTGACATATCAATGAACGGCAATATGATTTCATCAAAAAAGGAGTAATAGGACACGTCATAGATTACATCAAAATGACAAAACTAATGCCAAAAAATGACATCAATTAACAACAACATGATTTCATTAAAATGAAATAACCAAATAGTAAATAGATCTCTGCTTTTATTGTCAAAATGTATCCTCATTTGTCCATATTCCAACAAAATTAATAAGCCAAAATATTTACACATAAGATGCAATATAGTAATGAAATACACACTAATTAATGATTGCTCACATTGATTACCGTACTCCATATTCTTCAAACCAATAATCGCACTATCCATCTTGTTTGTTTTGTGGAAGTGTAATCCTTGACATATATAGAGATGTCATGTGTCGACATTATGCTTGTGAAACCTACTCCATAGCGAGAATATTAGTGCCAATGGACAATTTTCACTAAGAAATACGAGTGCCCGACACAGGGCTCCGCCCCTACGACCAAGCGCGACAGTACCCGGCCGGCGACTGCGGGCTTCGCCCACCCCCGACGCAATGCTGTCAGGCGGCCTTTGGCCGCATCTAGGCGGATTTCGCCCGCCTACGCACGGGCTTCGCCCGTGCTCGATGCGTCTGCGGGCAGCCCGCAACATATACATATGAGTACTCGAAATTGTTGGATCTGTAGGCGCCCTTAGAGGGGGGTGAATAAGGGTTTTAAAAGCTTTAAACTTTAATAAAAAACTTTTGATATTTTGGTCGAAGTTAAATCAAAAGTAAAGAGATAATGAAAGTAGAAATGAAATCAATTTTATTAAACAAGAAAAGACATGATTATCATTTATAAAATTGATTACAAAATCTGATTTCAATGACGCTACAAATCGAAGCGAATAATATGAAAACCCTTGATGAGGGCTCATATCATAGGCTTCTATCTATAAGAAAACTGGATGGCAGTTACTCCCATAAACCACTCCCCTCACTACTTTAGTGGGAGAGAGTGGGAGAGCAAAGCCGGAACCGTCATTCCCGACGCCAACCACTAATTTGAAAATGCATGATCATAACTCCGTCGCGCGCGTATTTCACGCCCGGAGCAGCGCCGAGCGAGGCCAAATACCGCACCCCACTACTGGGGCGCGGTTAGTCTGCACCCCACTAAGTGGGGTGCGGATAGCCCCATACCCCACTACGGTGGGGTGCGGCCAAGCCGCACCCCACCATGGGGTGCGGCCAAGCCGCACCCCTCCATGGGGGGTGCGGCCAGGCCGCACTCCATGGTGGGGTGCGGCCAAGCCACACCCTTACCCATGGGGGGGGGGGGGGGTGCGGGCAACCCCCCCCCCCCCGGGGGGGTCGCGGGGGATGCAGTTGAAACCGCATCCCCCCTTTCTAGGGCAAGCGGAGCCTGTTTCTCCTCCCTGGAGGGCTTCGATTCCCGCCTTCCAAATAGACGCGTTCGCTGGGAGCCACAACTCGACCGCATGACGATTGTGTTCCAGCACCGCTCACCTGTTCACTTAGAACACCTTCGTGCTCGCTGCGCGCTCAGAACGCCTCTGAGCGCGCTCAGAACACTCTCGTTCGCTCAGAATGCCTCGCAGCACGACCAAGACGCTTCCATGATCGTTGCACGCTCAGAACACCTCCTCGCTCATGCGCGCTTGGAATGCTTCTGAGCATTCTCAAAACGCTTCCCCAGTCGCCTAGATTGCTTCTCCGTTCGTTGCGCGCTCAGAACGCTTCTGAGCGCGCTCAGCTCACTTTTTGTCTCTCCGACGCACTCACTTTTTGTCTTTTCCGACTTCTCACATTTTGTCTTTCTAGCATGCTCACTTTTTGTCTTTCCAGTTTCTCAGATTTCAGGAACAGCTTGTCGCCTTTTTCGCCTCCAACAAAACTGCCCGAACTGCCCGAGGGGCAAGATGGTCAATTATGAAAAATAGCGATCCGTGTGCTCTGAACCGGAAAATATGATTCGTCCGCCAGGTGGTTACGGTGGTTACAACGGCGAAATTACCGGGCTTCCCCCGGCCAAAGCTATAAAAGGAGCCCCAGGGCTTCATTTCAGGGGACCTGGCCTTCTGGACCCGGGAGAGCTTCTTGCAGACTTTCGCGGAATTCTCCTTCGGGACTTGAAGATTTCCTTCGTCTCGAAAGGCGACTCAGCATTCTCACTTTTGTTCTCCGGAGCATCTCATTTTTGTTCTCCCGGAAGGCGACTCAGCATTCTCACTTTTGTTCTCCAATATTCTCAGAAGGAAAAAAGACTTAGTTTTTCTGGAGGTGGCCTGTCACCTTCGGAACTCTCTCTCCCTCTCTCTCTATATATATATTATTGTAACGAGCAGCGACCTGTCGCGCTCGAGTTCTAAGTCTCTAATTGTAACCCCCCAGAAGATAGTGGAAGTTTGGTCGGCACAGCTCCGACCGCGTGGTTTTTTACCCTTTCCTGGTTTTCCACGTTAAAAAGTCTCAGTGTATTCAACGAATCTCTAATTGACTGTTTGCGCGCTCGGTTTGCTTCCGAGCTAAGGTGGTTCAACTCGACCGGTCTACCAAAGCACCCGAGCGACCCGCAACAGTTTGGCGCCGTCTGTGGGAATGGATTCCCAACTACCCAGCAAAGGATTTTCGAACGCGGTGCCCGCTTTGCCTGAGTTCATGGAACCAGCGAGAGTGGGCACCTCCGCCGAACTATCTGACGCATGCAGTTCCTCAATCCCTAGAGGCCCGACGAAAAGAGCGCTCATCGCTGCACCCATCCAGCCCCAGTGGATTGGATCAACTAGCAAGCCGGCCCCTCTCATAGCAGGGCAGGATCCGAACGATATCACGCACCAGCAAAGGCGATCCCCCCTGTCAAAGTCAATTTTGTCATACCCAGTACCGTCATGGCTAAAGATTCTACACTTCAAGGAGTTCCACGGAGCAGAAGCCCCGCACGTGCACGCTAATCACTTCTTGATAACGATGCGAACGTTCGGACTTCCCGACCAAATCAGCTGCAAAATCTTCACCGAGACACTGCGCGGAGACGCCCTCCGCTGGTATCGATCTCTGCCAAATGGAGCGATTCACAACTTCACCGAGTTGTCCTAACTGTTCGTTGAATGACACGAAGCGCGTGCGCCAAGGATCCAAGAAGAAGATCCCGAGACGGACGAGTCGCCCCACCTAAGGAAAGCGGAGCGGAGCAAGCAGCACGAGAAGATCTACACCAGCTTTCACCGAGAGCGTCCCCGTGGATGGTTGGACTTCGCCTTAGACGCAAGCATAGGCAATCCATCCTGTGAGCTAAGAAGGGCGTTGATAACCCATCGCATCTCCTTCAATATCCTATTCGTGGCATCTGTGGTGCAGCTCAAACTCCTAAGCGGGAACCTTAAGCTCAGGGCCAGCGACGCAGAGCTCCCAGACGGAACAATGGTACCCACCATAGGAGTCGTCACCCTCCCCGTCCAAATAGGGATGCATTCGGAACCAGTCCAGTACGACGTTCAGTTCGTCATCGCAGCGGCAGACTCCCCCCTACGATGCAATATTTGGGAGTCTCCTACTCGATGCCCTAGACCACGACGTTTCCATGTCTGGACGCATGACCAACAAAGGGAGAATCCTCAGGGATGCAATCAGTGGTTTCGACACGGCAGCAGCCGAGCTTCCTTGGATCAACTACGACCCGTCACCAAAACCAAATTCTGAAAAGCAAGGCGTGCGGGAGGACCGTGCAACCCCCACATTGGCAGAAAAAGCTAACCTTCCGGCACCGGCGAACCAACTACAACTTGGGGATACGTGTCGCAAGAGAAAGGGAAGCAACGTCAACTCGAGAAGGTCGTACCGCCCATTCAGAACCAAGCAGACCGCTCCCGAGGACTAGCAAATCAAAGCTCCCGGATCTACACCCCGTTAAATGCCCCTCGCGAGTATATACTGTCCATAATCTACAACAACAAAATTATCAACTGGCCCAGACCACTCCCCCAGCGTAGGGGAGATCAATCCCCGTTCTGCAATTTCCACAAAGGCCGAGGACACCGTACGGAGCACTGTGCCAGGTTGAAAGAAGAAATTGAACGCCTTGTCCAGTCAGGACACCTTGAGGCTTTCCGCGAAGAAGCACAAAAGGATGCTACCGAGGGTTGGCCGCCGGGTCACCGTCGTTCGCCATGCTGAACGACCAAAAGAGCTCGAGCCAGCACAACACAAAAGGAGCGCAATGTTACCTTTTCTCTCTCGTCAAACTTGTATCAAGAAACTTATTAGCTCAAAAGCCGCAAGATTGCACTTGCGCATGTACCAATGTTCATTTTCTGATTATGTTTTACCTGTCCTAAACTATTATACTGCAGGAACGCACTTTGGGGCCCTGCCCCGGGGACTTTGCACCGCCGTCGATTGAAGGTTCGCTCTTCTCCTCCGCCGTCGAGTCCCGGCGTCGTAGGGGTCTGCCCCCCCCCCCCCCCTTACGTTCGCCCCCGGTTTGAATACACCAGCTATTCACCGGCCACTTTGGGGCCCTGCTCCGGGGACTTTGCACCGCCGTCGATTGAAGGTTCGCCCTTCTCCTCCGTCGTCGAGTCCCGGCGTCGTAGGGGCCTGCCCCCCTTACGTTCGCCCCCGGTTTGAATACACCAGCTATTCACCGGCCACTTCGGGGCCCTGCCTCGAGGACTTTGCACTGCCGTCGATTGAAGGTTCGCCCTTCTCCTCCATCGTCGAGTCCCGGCTTCGTAGGGGCCTGCCCCCCTTACGTTCGCCCCCGGTTTGAATACACCCGCTATTCACCCGCCAAGTCTATATTGTAAAAGTCGCGAGCACAAACTCGTGCAAACTAATTTTCTATTATGTAAAAGTTGCGAGCACAGACTCGTGCAAACTAATTTTCTATTATGTAAAAGCCGCGAGCTCAGACTCGCGCGAACTCATCCGTAATTTTGGAAATGTCATCAAGCTACGCAAGTATCAATAACCAGAACAACAGAATCACCCAAGGAAATAGGTACAATAAATGCAATAAAGGAACACAACCACATCAGCGCAGCGCTGCACGCAAACAAACAACAATACGGAAAGCAGGAAAGTGGAAGACAACCAACATCAGTCATCGGCTACATCCGAGCAATCATCCCCTGAAAGATCCCCAACTCCAAGGCCAGCAGTGTCACATCCAAACTTCCTCCCCATCATACGAAGAGTCTTCTGAATGCCTCGCTGCAAAGAAACTTCGCGCTCGTCTGCTATCATAGGCTCAACCTCCTTCATCATGACCTCAGCACGAATCTCCTCCGCCATCTGAAACTGCTCCTCTACAAAGGCAAGAGAATCTTTGTACTCGGTCACCCCGACTACCTTGGCCTCCTCAAGACTGCGCTCGATCGACGACAACAGGTCCACCTCGCTCCTCAGGATGCCCAGCTCCCCCTCCAAGCGGAACATCTCCCCCTGAGCTTCTGACAGCTGACGAAGCGCATCCTGGGCAAGCGCCTTGTCATCACCGTACTCCACCCGCAGCTTCTCGACTTCAGATCAAGAAGAAGAGATGTCGGCCTCCAACTGCTTGATGCGAGACGAGTCGCGATCCCTCTCCCTTTGCAAAATGGACAAATCGCTCCTCGCCACGCGTAACTCCTCCTGAAGAGCGAAGTAGTTATCCTTGAGGCCCACATAATGATCGTTCCATGTAAGAGCAACGCTAGTCAAAGCCTCCGCCTGCAAACAAAAGATAAACGGTCAAAGAGATAACGGAGAGGAAGGGCCAAGATTAGAGAAGAAGAGCTTCACTTACCGCAGAAGCCATCGCCTGAAGAGAAGAAGAAACTCGCCTCGTCGGCAAGAGGGGAGGTGGCGGCAAGTCACCCTGCGGGACCCGGTCGGTAGTAGGATGCGCCAAAATCTCAATCTCCGGATCCGGTGAAATCGGCTCTCCCCTGCGACGGCTCGGGTCGGCCTCGCAATCGTGACTCATGGGCGTCGACGAAATAGAACACGAACTAGGAGCTCCGTTCTTAAAAACAATCCTCCTCTTTTTCCCGCGGTCTAAGGGAACAGCGGACTCTCGCTCGGCATCCCAGGAAAGCCCCACCAAAAGCAGTCGGTTTTCCTCCACGCAGCTAGAAATACAGAATAGGGCCTTCGACAGCCCTTCTCGACCAGGGAAGCCCGGGATAGGAAGGAACTCGTCTTCCCGTCCAGTCTGCCGGCGACAGCGTCCAGGGAGCGCCCTCCATAGCTCCGGCAGCTCCCATCGATTATGCACATACCCATAAAGAGTATTCTCGTGGCGGTAATCGACCTTCTCCCCAAAGTGAAACCAGCTCTTGTTGCTTCGAACTTCAATACGACCTCCCGAGTCGGTAGAAACCTCGCACCAGTCCTTAAAAATCTCGAGTGAAAAGCGAGCACTGTGTTCCCGAAAAAACACCACCATCCCTATGATGTTCGCCATCCCGGCAGGCGTAAACTGGGTAATCGGGACACCACAAAATCGGAGTATCTCAACCACCTCCTCAGATGGAGGAATACGAAACCCGGATTTCAGACAGCTTTCAGAAAGGGTCATAAAACCGGTGGGCGGGTTTTGAGCGCGTTTCTCCACCCGCGGAATCTTCACCTCGACATTTGAAGGCAACCCGAACCGCTTACGCCATATGTCAATCCGCACACCATCAAGAGAAGAGCGTAGGCGCATCGGCCTCGACTGGCCTCCCCGTTTCGAACCCTGAAAATAAGAAAGACGTACACAAACACGAACGTCAGAAAATAATAATAAAAAGTCCAAAGGGGCACGCAGCAAATGCACGCCCCCGGTCATAAAGGTACGAGTGCACCCACCACTCCCGCAAGACGCGCGGCCATCCCCTCGGCCAACACCAACTGCCCACTCCCTCAGCCGGGTCCGTCCGAACGCAAGGACGCGCGGGAGCCGGCCGCCCGCGCCCTCGGACGACCAAGGCCGCGCGCAAGAGCGCACGAGCGCTGGCCGCTCGCGCCCTCCACCGGCTCACTCCGCGCGCAGGCACACACGGGAGGCGGCCGCCACGCCCTCGGCCGGCCAAGGCCGCGCGCACCCTCGGACGGCCAAGGCCGCGCATGCGAGGGAGGGCAGGCGCCGGCCGCCCGCGCCCACCGCCGGCCTTGGCCGTGCGCGAGGCCCGCGCGTGCCGGCCTCCCGCGCCCTCGGCCGGTCCCGGCTACACGCGAGGGCGCGCGGGCGTCGGCAGCCCACGCCCTCGGCCGGCCCCGGTCGAGCGCAAGGGCACCCGGGAGCAGGCCAATCAGACGACCGGCCGCCCGCTCTCCCGGACGCCACCCGCGCGCGCAAACTCCGGTCGCCCTCGCGCACGTACGCGCTCCCCTCTCTCTTCTCTCATTTTTTCAAAAATAAAAATAACTTACCTTTGGCATCGTTCAGCACGCCGTGCGGTGATGACGGTCGGACCCGCTATGGACTAGTCAAAACCTTCGCACTCCTTCACACGGAAGATCGGACTCTGAAAGTTTCGGGGGCTTATGATGAGGGCTCATATCATAGGCTCCTATCTATAAGAAAACTGGATGGCGGTTACTCCCATAAACCACTCCCCCCACTACTTTAGTGGGAGAGAGTGGGAGAGCAAAGCCGGAACCGCCATTCCCGCCGCCAACCGCTAATTTGAAAATGCATGATCATAACTCCGCCGCGCGCGTATTTCACGTCCGGGGCCGCGCCGAGCGAGGCCAAATACCGCACCCCACTACTGGGGTGCGGTTAGTCTGCACCCCACTTAGTGGGGTGCGGATAGCCCCCTACCCCACTACGGTGGGGTACGGCCAAGACGCACCCTACCATGGTGTGCGGCCAAGCCGCACCCCTCCATGGGGGGTGAGGCCAAGCCGCACCCTTACCCATGGGGGTGCGGGCAACCCCCCCCCCCCCCCCCTCCCTCCCCCCCGGGGGTCGCGGGGGATGCAGTCGAAACCGCATCCCCCCTGTCTAGGGCAAGCGGAGCCTGTTTCTCCTCCCTGGAGGGCTTCGGTTCCTGCCTTCCAAATAGACGCATTCGCTAGGAGCCACAACTCGACTGCATGACGATTGTGTTCCAGCACCGCTCACCTGTTCACTTAGAATGCCTCCGTGCTCGCTGCGCACTCAGAACGCCTCTGAGCGCGCTCAGAACACTCCCGTTCGCTCAGAACGCCTCGCAGCACGACCAGGACACTTCCATGATCGTTGCACGCTCAGAACACCTCCACGCTCATGCGCGCTTGGAATGCTTCTGAGCACGATTCAAGAAAAGATCTTGAATATCTGTCTATGTCAGAGGCCAATTATGACAGTTATCGTAGTGCAGCTAGGAGAGACTTCGCTCCGCTCGCCTTGCCAAAGGGGCGAGCGAAAACCCGTCCTCAGTTCGGATTGCAGGCTGCAACTCGCCTGCTCCCCCTTCCCCTATCTTGTTCGTTCTGGAAACACGTCTTCCTATTCCATCTTTTCATCTCCTTTAAAGGAAGAAAGAGAAGCTCGAGAAGGGAGCAGCAGCCTCTGTCCAACTCCACCTCCGGAACCGCTCCGTGGGTTAGTTGCTTTGTCGGTGCCCTTCAAGCTCGAGAACAAAACTCTTGAATTGCTTCGCTGATTCGGAATTGTCTTTCTGGCATAACTTGTATTCATGCGCTTCATATTAGCCTGGAGTTCGCAGCACCTCTGATATATTCTCTTCTTCTATATTCTATTCAAAGAGGACGTTGACCTATACCTATACGTGCTACGGCCGGGTCGGGTAACCAATCTTCAAAGTGAATTCGACCACGAAAACGCATCAATGTTATGAATAACAATATCAAATTTATTTCTCGTCGCGAATTTAATAGTATAACATAGGAATAGCCTAGGTGTCATACGCTCATCTCTGTTCTGCAGGACAAAAACTTTTACCGCTACGTGGGAATTTCAGACTAGTCTCTGCCGTAGCAGGTCCTTCTCCTTCCTTCGCTATCGCTCGCCTCTTTTTTTTCTTTTCCGCGGCACGAAAGAATGAAGAAGCTGGAAGAACTCAGAAAGAGAGTGGCGCCTAACCGTTGAGTCCCAGATTTCTTTATTTGAGAGAGCTGGCAAAGCGCAGGCTAACAACGCGCTCAGTGTCCGAACCGAAGGAAGGTCAATTGCTTCTTTTCCCGCTGCAAGAGCCTGACGCTCCAGAGCTTCTTTTCAATAAAGGAGTTCCCCGCTAGAGCACGGCAACCATCTCTGTAATAGGTAAATGCCTTTTTTTCTCCTGAAGTTGTCGGAATTATTCGTAATAAAATATTGGCTACAATTGAAGAGGTCTTATCAATAAAATTTCCGTGGTCTATATAGATTCTAGAACACTCTCAACTTCAACCTCGAGTCTGATTTCTCAGAGAGAGTGAGTGAGAAGTGTGTGCTGCTGTGTAAACGTTCGTAGGATGTTCGAGATTCATTCTCATAACGCTTCCCCAGTCGCCTAGATTGCTTCTCCGTTCGTTGCGCGCTCAGAATGGTTTTGAGCGCGCTCAACTCACTTTTCGTCTCTCCGACGCGCTCATTTTTTGTCTTTTCTAACTTCTCACATTTTGTCTTTCTAGCATGCTCACTTTTTGTCTTTCCAGTTTCTCAGATTTCAGGAACAGCTTGTCGCCTTTTTCGCCTCCAACAAAACTGCCTGAACTGCCCGAACTGCCCGAGGGCCAAGATGGTCAATTATGAAAAATGGCGATCCGTGTGCTCTGAACCGAAAAATATGATTCGTCCGTCAGGTGGTTACAACGGCGAAATTACCGGGCTACCCCCGGCCAAAGCTATAAAAGGAGCCCCAGGGCTTCATTTCAGGGGACCTGGCCTTCTGGACCCGGAGAGCTTCTTGCAGACTTTCGCGGAATTCTCCTTCGGGACTTGAAGATTTCCTTCGTCTCGAAAGGCGACTCAGCATTCTCACTTTTGTTCTCCGGAGCATCTCACTTTTGTTCTCCCGGAAGGCGACTCAGCATTCTCACTTTTGTTCTCCAATATTCTCAGAAGGAAAAAAGACTTAGTTTTTCTGGAGGTCGCCTGTCACCTTCGGAACTCTCTCTCCCTCTCTCTCTCTCTCTATTATTGTAACGAGCAGCGGCCTGTCGCGCTCGAGTTCTAAGTTTCTAATTGTAACCCCCCAGAAGATAGTGGAAGTTTGGTCAGCACAGCTCCGACCGCGTGTTTTTTTACCCTTTCCGGGTTTTCCACGTTAAAAAGTCTCAGTGTATTCAACGAATCTCTAATTGACTGTTTGTGCGCTCGGTTAACTTCCGAGCAAAGGTGGTTTAACTCGACCGGTCTACCAATGCACCCGAGCGACCCGCAACAACCCTTTTTGCTATACCGACTCGTATCCCCATAAACCGGTTGGCTTTAGCCGGTCTCTCCCCAGATACGACCTCAAGCCGCTCAAGCCAATCTATCACCAGAAAGGCCTCGAGCACCCCCTAGATCTACTCCTTAGACCCAGTCGCCAACACGAGGCGAATTCCTCCCTAAGTCCTACCTAGACCTAGTCGTCAACACGAGGCGAATTTCGTCGAACACATTTCGTCGAATGGGCTTCATCATTCGTCGACCGAAATTTCGTCGAACGCAAGACCGTCGAACGCAGTTTCCATTTCGTCGAACCCAGCTTCCGTTCTCAGCGGCTTCATTTCGTCGATCGCAGCTTCTAGTTCGTCGAACGAAAATTGCGTTGAGCACATTTCGTCGAACGTCGTGGTATGCATTTTGCCGAACGCCGATTTCGTCTAGCGCTAACGCCCAGCGTTAAGCTTAACGTCTGGCGTTAACCAGCTTTCAATCCTTCAGCTTGTGGTTAGTGTCAGACCATTGTTTCAGCAACCTGGTGTCATAACTGTTCAAACCTACATGCTAAAAACACAATGCCAACAAGATCAAATACAAGTAGGATTTGTTATTCTCAAATCAAAGGGATGCGGAAAACCATGTTCCAACAATCTCCCCCTTTTGATAATAACAAATCCAATACAGATAAATAAGATTCATATATAAAGAATTTGTGTTTTTATAAAGATATATGACACTAAGTAATTATAAGATAATGATAAGAATTTTAGATCATTTAAAAGTGCTCCCCTACACAAATGCTCCCCCTTAGTGTATACTCTCATATACTAGATACATGCTCCCCCTTAATCTAGTGAATCCTACTCCATTAATCATTACGATTTATCAATTTATTCTCCCCCTTTGTTATTAGGATTAAGAGTTTTGTGTAAACATAAAGTAAGTCATGATCGAGCTAAGGGAGATAGTAGCACATCAGAAAAATATATGATAAGCGTGAAAGAACATCATTCAAAGATTATACCACAGGAAAGTAATCACTTGCTTTGCAAATTAATTTTTTTTAAAAAGAATATTACTTGTTGGAAAAGATGCAATAATGTTTTACAAGCACAAGTGAAGAAAGACCAAAGAAGTGAGCATGACAAACCATGGTAAACGAGAGAGATGCGGAAAATAAAAACAAAACAAATAAGAGTAATATTTTTGTTATAGTTTGACCATTTCAACAATATGTCTAGACTTTTCCATTTGAGCATTTTAACGTTGAAAATTTTCATAGCAAATAGGCAAGCATGAATTAACATATTCAAAAGGATAATAACTACAATGTAACCAATTCGTATTTCAAGTAAAGAAAATATTGTAGAAATCATGCATTGCAATCTAGTGCTTTTACTTGAGTTTTTAGAGAATTATGTAATTTTGCATTATGATCCAATTCTCATGAGTAGAAGCTTTATGAAAAACAATGATGTGTGCATTAGGTGTTTTGATAAAAGTATACAAGTGAAATAATCAAAACACATGACATATGTGTTGGATCTTACGGCGCCCTTAGAGGGGGGGGGGGGGGGGGGGGGTGAATAAGGGAATAAAATTCTTTCTATAATTTTCAAGATAATTACTAAATTGTTTTATAATGAAGGAGATTGAAATAAACAATTTAGATTTAGAATTGAAAACTTAGAACACAATATAATAGAGATTACACCAAATGATACAAATCAAGTAAACACAAAAGAGACATGATTATATATATGAAAAAGTGTTTACATAAATTTGATTTATATATCGCTAGAAATCGGAGGCGTACAAATGTAAATTTCTTTTTGTTTACCAATCCTTCTCCCAAGGATCGGAAGGCTATCACTTGTCTCTCCCTAGACCAAGCCCAAGCCTATCCTCTAGATCTTCCCAAGATCTAGACGTAGCACACAAGGCCACGATTTCCCACCAAGCCACGCAAGGACTTGGACGCTCCGCACAAGAAAGCGATTTTCCCCTAAGCCACGCAAGGACTTAGACGCTCTGCACAAGGAAGCGATTTTCCCTACCAATACAAAGTAAAATGTATATAAATGAAAATACAAGATAAAATAAGAACTCCCTAGAAATTCAGATCTCTGAAAGGAAGGTTGAAGCCTCGAGATGATCCTTGATGTAGAAGCGCGTCCGATCTCGTCTTCAATTTCAAACCTTCTCAGCATAAATGGGAGTTCATGAGGTTCTGGAGCTCTCTGGATGGAATGCACTCAGGAAGGGACTTAGAATCTTTAGTGGTTGAAATGCACGAACACAAGGTGTCAATTTATAGAAAATCGCTGTCGGAATTCCGAGTTTGACTGTCGGAATTCCGACAGTGACTGTCGGAATTTTCCGACAGCGCAAAACTGCCGGTCGTGGTGCTGTCGTGGGCAGTTGTTGTAACCTCCGAGCTGTCGCCTGGGCGACATCGATGTCGGATTTCCGACATCTCAAAACTGCTTTTCGTCGTGCTGCCGTGGGGGAAAGTAGTTGTAACTTCTCTGTTGTCGCCTGGGCGACATTGACTGTCGCCTGGGCGACATTGACTATCGCCTGGGCGACAGTGACTGTCGCCTGGGCGACATCTCCTCTTCATTTTTGCCATCCGAAACTTCTCCAGACTGTAGATTGAGTCGTTCTCATCTCCGAAATGGGGTGGCACATTCCGTAACTCTTCCTGGATTGAAAGTTATGGCCATTTTAAGATCAGCACACAAAACTCATCCAACCTGAGACTTGTCGTTCTCGGATCATGCCCATGAACGAGGACTTGTCTCCTCATTGAACCTATACAACCTGGCCACTATAAACACACAAAAGACTAGATCAAATACAACACGGTATTTGTTATTCTCAAACCAAGAGATGCGGAAAGCAAGCTCCAACAATCTCCCCCTTTTGATAATAACAAATACCCATATGAGAAATTAGTGAGTTTATAGATAAGTGCGATAAAAGATATGCATGAATAAAAGGTTTACTGAGTGACAGATTTTACTCCCCCTAAATATATATGTCACTAGATTTCTCATTTTATTCTCCCCCTTTTGTTATTACCAAAAGTGGGTTGTCATGATCGAGCAATAGACGCTTTCCATGAAAACTTTTTAATATACTCCCCCTAAATTGTATTCTCTCCCTAAATGTATGCTCCCCCTAAATGTTATAATTAATTGCAATGGTGCATTATTTAATTATTCTCCCCTTAATCTTCTAGATTTCTTAAATTAATCTCCCCCTTTTGGTATTATCAAAAGAAGGTGGGGTGAGGGTAGTAAGGAGGCATTTAAATAACAAAGCATGATCGAGCTTTTAAATATATGAAATGATAAAGAGTTGAAGCATAGTATATAAAAGAGATTTCAAATAAAAAGATAAGAGTTGTAAGCAAGCGGAAGATTATAAGAAACATCATTTTTGTAAGCATGAAAAGCATAAGTAAAAATATGAGTTTTAGTTCAAAATTGAAAGATGTTTTAACCTTTTTGAAATCTCAAAGTTTTTCATAAAGATACCAAGCATGAAATGAACATATTAAAGAGAGATTATACTACAATGTTACTTAATTTTAAGTTCAAGAGATACCAAAACATTGTAGAGATCATGATAGGTTATCTAGTGCATTTTTATATAAAGAGTAGTATAGATAAAACATTAGAATCCAATACTTATGAGAAGAAGTGTTATGAAAGATAATAATGTGCACATAAGTGTATTTTGGGCAATGTTAACAATTGATTTAAATCATCAAAATACAAGACATATGTAAAGTAAAGTGCACAATAAAACATAAGTAAATTACTTTCACACACTTTTAATGCACATAATTTTTTTTTTTTTAACAAAGTGGTGTAATAACTAAGGTTTGCACAAGCCACTTTACTATTCTTTCCAAGGTGCTCAACCTCACAATGCTTATGAAGACTTATCAGGAGGTTCAAGTAGTGCTTGGTGGAGTTATACTTGTCTACATATATATATTTTTTTGTTCACATTTGTGAGACAACATTCTCCGAATACACTTGTTTTGCAAACCCAATTTTTTTTTAACTTTTAACCACTTTTCTAAATTTCATAAGTGCAATTCAAATGTAGTGTGGGTAAAAAACTTATGCAAGTTTTAATTCATTGTACAAATACAATACACAAGCAAGCATTTTAGATTTAGACACACATGTTGATTACCAAAATAAGTGAGTGAAATATATCATTATCAATCATAAAACATTTACTCATACTTAGAGGCGTGCTAAGCTTGGTTCTACACATTTTTCAATACAATTGATGCACTTAAATAGATATATCAAAGCATGATAATCAAAACAATGTTCATAGAAATTTCAAGAAATAAATTTTAACATTGTAAATAATTCTAAATAATAGAATTCATACATGCTTGATATTGGCAATAAAGATCATACAGTTTTTTTTAAAGTTTAATCATTTTTTTAAAGTTTAATCATTTTTTTAAATCAAATAAAAACAGAAAATCACAAAAACATATTTTTGTAATTTTTGAATTTTGAATTTTTGTAGTAGAATTTTCATAATAAAAAAAAATAACAAAAACATATTTTTGTATATTTTTTTAATTTTGAACTTTTGTAGTTGATTTTTCATAATATGATTAAAAACACAAATAATAAAAAAAAATTTTGTATTTTTGAATTTTGATCTTTTGTAGTTGATTTTTCATAATATAAATAAAACAAAAATAACAAAAGTCAGAAACACAACAAATAAGTAGAAAATATGAACCAACATATTTTTATGGATTTTCAGAAATTTTAAAAATCAGAAAATTCCAACACCCACGCTAGCGCCGGCGCTAGCGCTAGCGCTGGAAACAGTACTTGATTTTTTGAGAATTTTAAAAATCTGATTTTTTATTTTGATTAAGTGTCCTTAGAGTAGTTCCATGCTGAAATTTCAGAATTTTCAGAGATGTCTTGATTGCTCAAATTTGCATAAAACTTTAGCTTTTTCAAATACATGTGTTTTACAAAAACATTTAAGCTCAAAAAGATAAATTATGCAAACACATGAGGACATTTTTATTAAACAACCCAAAATATGCATGATTTAAGTGATAAGTAAATAAAATATTCATGCAGTACGTAATATAGGTATGTCCTAAGATTAGAAACTACCCCGACTAAATGTCTACACCCTAGCCCCGTACTAAGTGACGGATGGGCATGAGGAGCTGCACGCATGCCGTAGGTTGGGGTGTTAGTCTCATATGCACACACTAGAGAACACTCAACCTAGCACTCTTTCCCCCCAGTGCCTCGCAAGGCCCCACTGGAACCCTCCCTGGTTAAGGACAAGACATGACTTAGAGGTTAGGTCTCTAATGCATACAACCCTACGCCCCCGCTATTGTGAGATATAAAGTCATAGGTGAAATAATCTTTTGGACAACCTATGCTTTTAAATCTAAGGGTTGATATAAAAACTATGGGTTTTGTTTAATGCGATGAGTTATATAAATCCGCATTGCTTTTCTACTTTTTATGAGATGATGAAATGAGATAACTAGCACAATTACTAATATTCAATAAGTGACAATGCTAGTATGATGAGTTTTGGGTTTCATGTCATGTTATAAGATTAATATTAATATTGCATGTATTTCAAAATAGAATTTCAAATTATAGATCTAGAATGGAGTGATGATTTAGTTTGATTTATACTTTCATTACAAAGTTGATTCTAGAGTCTACAAATATGAGAGATACATGCAATCACTAGCAAAGCAAATCAATACATCAAACAATGTAAAGAAAACATTATTCATAATTTTTATCATAAGATTCATAATTCCTATTATCGATTTGAGATATGTCTTGATAGAACATGAATTATGATTTATGATTATAGACAAATTGGCATAGAATATATCTCAGATCATCATGATGTATGTAAATTCTAATTCTTCTAGACTTGTGATATAGTGATATAGTGATCTTCTTTGAATAAGCATGTTTGATTTTTAAGCCTAGAAATGATGATCATGTAAACATATTAAAGACAAAGATCACATATAGAATGTTTTGAAATTTATAATAAAATTTGCATTCAATAATTGAATCTATTGATCTTTGGTTTTGCATGATAATATATGATTTATGATATAATATTCATATATATATTCTAATGATTAATCCATAAACTATGTGTTTGTTGGAATTTTAATATTCTATATAATTTCAAATCACATAGTTATCATGAAAGTTGAATAACATTGTAAGTGTTCTACCCAGCATAAATATATAAGCATAGACCAAGAAGCAATGCTAGGATGATGAGTTTGAATGCAATGTTATTACATAGGATTAATGGAGATTATGTTGCATGAAATATGAGAAGTTTTCAAATTAATTTTCTTTAGACCTAGAATGAAATGATTAAACTTTTAATTTGATCTTAATGATACAAGATGATTCTAAGGTCTAAGTTACATGCAAACATAGGTGATACACATCACACACATAATATAAAATATGAAACAATTATTCTAAGGATAGCGTGTGATGAAAAAATTCATAAACACAGAAATTTCCAAATCAAGCAAACTAAGATAGCTTTTAAAAACGGAGTTGTAATTGGGAAAGTTGACAGCACCAAGAGAACTCAAATGAACAAGCCTAGATTGCCATTGGATGGAGATTTTTGTGCTCTTTCCAAAAATATATTAAACGCAAAAATCAGGCGAGCGGATCAAACGATATGGATGTTTGAAGTTTTGATCGTAAACTCGCATTTTTGAAAGATTTAAACATGCGTTTAGATGAATTTTTGTTTTCAATTTTTCTAGATAATATTCTTCATTATAAGGGCTATCATATGCAGCAAATAAAATAGAAGATTATCATAACATTGCGCATTTTAATTTTTAGCTTAAGCCCTTTAATAAACCATTTAAATCCATTAAAAAAAATCATTAGTCTTAAAATTTTTTTTTTCAATATTCAAATGATAATGTTAATTCAAGACATAGATGGATAAAGGATTTAAAAAGGATAAAGAACAATCAAAGATGAGATATAGATCACTTTGAAAAATATATGACTTAATGTTATATGTTAGGCTTAAAATGTAAAAGTCATATTTCATAATATATCTAAGTGACCTTAGCGTGTTGGCTCAACAATAAGAAAAACAAATAAAAGAAAAAACAATTAAGCATATCATGAAGTAGAGTAATGATATTTCATATTTAATTTATTTCTACTTCATGCAATACGATAATTCTAATGAATAAGAGATTTAGGTATCCAAAGGGGACCAAGTGGGATGGTTCCTTTGGGTACCCAAATACATCGAGTAGGCTTTTGGAGAGAAAGTGATGAATGGGCCTTTACAAGTGGAGTTAGTGTTTCGTTTTTAATTTTGGGCCTCCATTCATACTTTGGTTGTTTTTCTTTTAAATTCATATTATGATTATATGACATCTTTACATGATTATATTTGTTTGAAAAATAATTCATTTGTGATTTATGTTTATTCAAATTATTTTTCAAAATAGATTGATGATGATAATCATAATGAATTTTATTATATGGATTCTTTGAAAGTTTATAAGAGTGATTGTCTTTCTTTAGAAGTGATTGTTGAAAGAGTGGGTTACAATATGTTTTAAAAGATTGATTCTTATTTTGATGATTTTCATTTCCACTCTTTCTTATAGACATACTCTTATAATATGAAGGATTATATTTTATAGTTTGATTTTCATGAAAAGGAGTTTTTAAATTTGAGTCATGATTGAAAATATATTGAGACTTATAATAATGACTCTTAAGAATTTTGTGAGGATCATAATTCTTTTTGAAACTAAACTCCTTTTGATTTAAAGTATGAAAATGATCCTTTTTAGAAATGATTTTGTAAGTTAATTTATCCTTGTTATTCAAAATCTTATGATGAAATTCCTTACATGACATTTGAAATTTTTCAACAAAAGATTTTAATTGTATTAACTTGCAAGATAAAACATCATTTTCAATTATCAATTTTTCATTATGCCTTTTAGAAATTAAGAGCCCTTTTTCAATTTCCTTGAATTTTTCTTTTAATAAATTGCAATTAAGACAAGGAATAGGAATTTTAACTAAAGAGCGCGAAAGAGAATTTAACACATCAATATTTGATTCTACGTTATCGTTTGCTTTTACAGATTTATTTTCTAAACGTAATTTTGAATTAGCAATTTTTAACTTCAAAATTTTGCGTTTAGCAATTTTAAGCATACGAGATGTAGAAATAGAATTTTTTACAAAAAGAGAAGATTTAGATTTTCTTACCTTGCAATAGTTTCCGTCTTCTCTTTTGCTTGATGTGTTGCCATCAACTGAGTCCAATATTGTGACGTTGTCTTCTTCATCTTCCTCTTCCAAACAAGAGTGTCCATCATCCTTTCCGCTTGATGAGCATTCTATGGATCCATCCTTTGTGTAGCTTTCTTGAATATTTGCATAGGCTTGCATATTTTCCGGTTCTTGTGAATGTTTCGTACCTGTAGAAGGAGAATCATAAGTTCTTTCAAGAAAACTCCAAATTTCATATGCGGTAGGTAAAGTATAAATAAGTTTGAAAATATTTTGGTCTAACGCACAAAATATACTATTCATAGATTTTGCATTTAAAATAATTTCGTTTCTAGTTAGTACGCTAGATGGCTTTTTAATAGTAATATTCCAAACTTTTTCATCTAAGGCCTTAAGAAAATTTTTCATTAATATTTTCCACCCATTATAATTTTCACCCATAAATAATGGTGGTGATAATACTTTTTCATTTATATTAAAATTTTCCCCACTAGTAGAAGCGAGATCATGATCAAGAGGCGCCATTATTCCCGGTTGTTAAGCCGATTTGGAATAATCTTGCTCTGATACCAATTGTTGGATCTTACGGCGCCCTTAGAGGGGGGGGGGTGAATAAGGGAATAAAATTCTTTCTATAATTTTCAAGATAATTACTAAATTGTTTTATAATGAAGGAGATTGAAATAAACAATTTAGATTTAGAATTGAAAACTTAGAACACAATATAATAGAGATTACGCCAAATGATACAAATCAAGTAAACACAAAAGAGACATGATTATATATATGAAAAAGTGTTTACATAAATTTGATTTCTATATCGCTAGAAATCGGAGGCGTACAAATGTAAATTTCTTTTTGTTTACCAATCCTTCTCCCAAGGATCGGAAGGCTATCACTTGTCTCTCCCTAGACCAAGCCCAAGCCTATCCTCTAGATCTTCCCAAGATCTAGACGTAGCACACAAGGCCACGATTTCCCACCAAGCCACGCAAGGACTTGGACGCTCCGCACAAGAAAGCGATTTTCCCCTAAGCCACGCAAGGACTTAGACGCTCTGCACAAGGAAGCGATTTTCCCTACCAATACAAAGTAAAATGTATATAAATGAAAATACAAGATAAAATAAGAACTCCCTAGAAATTCAGATCTCTGAAAGGAAGGTTGAAGCCTCGAGATGATCCTTGATGTAGAAGCGCGTCCGATCTCGTCTTCAATTTCAAACCTTCTCAGCATAAATGGGAGTTCATGAGGTTCTGGAGCTCTCTGGATGGAATGCACTCAGGAAGGGACTTAGAATCTTTAGTGGTTGAAATGCACGAACACAAGGTGTCAATTTATAGAAAATCGCTGTCGGAATTCCGACAGTGACTGTCGGAATTTTCCGACAGCGCAAAACTGCCGGTCGTGGTGCTGTCGTGGGCAGTTGTTGTAACCTCCGAGCTGTCGCCTGGGCGACATCGATGTCGGATTTCCGACATCTCAAAACTGCCTTTCGTCGTGCTGCCGTGGGGGAAAGTAGTTGTAACTTCTCTGCTGTCGCCTGGGCGACATTGACTGTCGCCTGGGCGACATTGACTGTCGCCTGGGCGATAGTGACTGTCGCCTGGGCGACATCTCCTCTTCATTTTTTCCATCCGAAACTTCTCCAGACTGTAGATTGAGTCGTTCTCATCTTCGAAATGGGGTGGCACATTCCGTAACTCTTCCTGGATTGAAAGTTATGGCCATTTTAAGATCAGCACACAAAACTCATCCAACCTGAGACTTGTCGTTCTCGGATCATGCCCATGAACGAGGACTTGTCTCCTCATTGAACTTATACAACCTGGTCACTATAAACACACAAAAGACTAGATCAAATACAACACGGTATTTGTTATTCTCAAACCAAGAGATGCGGAAAGCAAGCTCCAACAATATGTAGTGAAATAGTAACAACAACAATAAGATTGTAATCATATAATTACTTTCACACATCTCATCTAGAATAAAATTTCAAAGCACATAACATATGTACAACTACCAAGGTGCTTCGCCCACACAATGCTCATTAAGACTTATCAGGGAGCGGAGTATTGCTTGGGGGATTACATAAGCATTGTACAACCCCGATATTCGCCAAGTAAGGAAGTCAAGCGAGACGGGAGTGGCGAGGCCCAGACCTCGCCGAAGACTGACCCTCAGCCGATGAGACCTCAGCAGACCACCAAAATAGGCACCGAGGTCCTCGCAAGGCGACCCTCTAAAAGAGACGCCGCAGGCAGTATTCGCGAGAGGACCCGCGAGAACTCCTTCAGCAAGGTTCTCGCGAGGCGATCCCCCGGAAGAGATATCGCGGACATGACCCGCGAGAAGGCCTGTTAGAGCTCCGACAGTAAGGTCATCGAAACCCCTTATCCATAAATCATTAGGGTCAACTTACCATTTTACCCTTGGTGGTCTGCCCTTAGCCTCTCCAAACAGCGGAGTTTGGCTGTTAGCAGACCCATTTGGGGTGCAGATAGTAAAATCTAAAGGCGGAATCCTGTTATTTGCAGACCAGATCAAAAAATCTATAAATAGGACCTTAAGGGCACCTTTGGAGGGGATCTCATTTTCAGCTTCCCTCTCCTTAGGCTTTCTTTGGTTAGCATTTCCCGAGCTCTCCAAGGTGCCCGAGTCTCAGCTTTGGCTTGGGAGGGGAAGCGCTCAACGATCTTCCGGGTTAGTGGAGGGACCTCCTCGCTGTGACTAAGGTCTTAGTCAATTCCCTAATCTTCCGTCTACCCTCCTCGAGGGATCAGTAAGGGCTAGCTGCCCCTTATCTCGGTGAGGGCCCCGAGCTCTACGGGAGACCGAGAAATTGGTTTCAACATTTTGGTGCGGTGAGCGTGGAGCGTGGCTGGTTCAAGAAAGTTCCAGCGAAGGGTTATGGCGGGAGATGAGGAGCAGGGCGAGGAGTTCGGCGAGACTCCTCAGGAGGCGATGGCCAGGATGCTCGCGGATTTCAGAAAGGAGGTGCTCGACACCTTGGGGTTCACGGTCACAGCTCTGCGAAGCGAGTTTGCGACCCCAGACCCTCGGGCGCCCCCTCCCCCTACAACAGTCGGCGAGGAGGCACCAGGGGGAAGGTCTGGAAAGGAAGTTGCCGTTGGTCTAGGTCAGAGCAAGGAAGGGCGAGTGTTGTTCGCCAGTCCGGCGAGCTCCGTGCCGGCGAGCTCAGTGTTGGCGAGCTCCGTCCCGGCGAGAGCGACACAGGCGAGTGCGCGCCAAGAGGAAGCGGCGACGGTCGGGGTGGTTCAGGCGAGCACCGCCCTCGCGAGCACCGTCCCGGCGAGCTCAAGTTTGGCGAGCGAGCTTGGGGGACGAGTGGAGCCAGGAAGAGTGACAGGAGGGGGAAGCCCCTTTTGCGAGTTGGTGCTTTCTGCACCCGTCCCAGGGGGGATTTGGAGAATGGGACCGGGTGTACTACAACGGTAGAGATGACCCTGTCCAGCACCTGCAGAGTTTCGAAGACTCGGTCTCCATCAGGCCAATGTCAGATGCCTTCAAGTGTCAGCTCTTTGCCGTCACCCTCAAGGAGAAGGCCATGGACTGGTTCCATCATCTCCCTGCAGGGTCAATCTACTCGTTCGAGGATTTGCGCCGAAGTTTTTTGCTGAGGTTCTCGACCTCAAAAAAGAGGAAGAAGGACGATGATTCCCTCTTCGCAGTGAAGCAGGGACCCCGGGAGTCGCTAGCTCAGTATGCCGATCGGTTCCAGGAGGAGGTGCAGCTCACTCAGGAGATGCCTGGGTTTGCACTCCAACTTGCCTTCACGGTCGGGTTGAAAGAGAGTTTCTTCAAGATGGCGTTGAAGAGAAAAGCCCCCGTCTCCTTTGAAGAGCTGATGGAGAGGGTGTCGGAGGAAGTCGCGAGTGAGGAAGCCAATCCGGAGCTCACCAAGAGGCTAGCAAAGCTCAGTGAGCCGGAGGTGAGGCAGCAGGAGGTCAGGAGAAGGGAAGAGCCCCGGGCTCCGGAGGGGGAATGGAGGCCGCAAGGTGGAGGAATGCATGGGCATGGAAGGGGTTACGGCCCAGGAAGGGGTAACCATGTCGGAGGTCAATGGAGGCCCCCCCAGTTAGGGTGGAGGTAAGGTCCGGTGCAAATGCCTCCCCCTCCCCAACAGGCCATGGCAATTGGACGGGGAAGAGGTAGAGGAAGAGGAAGGGGAGGAGAGGTAGAAACGGCAGCCGCTAGGAGGAGAAGGAATAGGGTGGCAGAGGTCGAGGCAAGGGAAGTGGCGTTGCCATATTGTATCTTCCATGATGTGGAAGGTCACTCGACGGACACCTGTCCGGAGTTCCTGGAAGTAAAGAGGGGCAGAGCGCCCGCGCCACTGCAGCAGCAGCCAGTAAGGATCATGGAGGTCGAACCTCGAGAGGAGGACGAGGAAAGGTGTGAGGATAGAGCCGATATGGGAAGTAGAGGAGGGATCGGGGTGATCCATGGGGGGGGGGGGGTAGGGGTGGAGGCGACCCGCAAGGCTAGCCTCCATACCATCTACCGCCGGAGTGTGGCTTCGACATCCACCGCTCCACCCCCGGCCGAAAAAATCGTTTTCACCCAGAAAGACATGCCGGGCTATGAGGACCCGTTCTGCGACGCGCTGGTTATTCAGACGGTGATCGAGAACTTCACCGTCTCCCGGATCCTAGTGGACAACGGAAGTTCGGTCAACGTCATCTTCAAGAAGGCGTTCGACAAGATGGAGGTGGAGCCCAGGAGGGTGTTGGCCTCAGATGGCCCTCTGTTCGGATTCTCGGGGGAGAGGAAGGAAGTAGAAGGGGGAGTGGGGCTTCATGTGACCCTGGGTGGGCAGTCCCGGAACTGTCGTTTTGTCATAGTGGACGCCCCAAGCAGTTACAGCGCTATCTTCGGACGGCCACTCATCAGCGCGTTCCGCTGTGTCCCTTCCACTTTTCATCAATGCCTTAAGTTCAACGACGGAGGGGTTCAAGTGCGGATCAGGGGGGATCCCAAGGTGGCAAGACAGTGCTATGTAACGGCTGTCAACACCATCTCCTGGATGGGAGAAGCTGAGGAGTGGGATAGGATGATGGAGGAGGCGGCCGAAGCCGGAAGCATGGAGGTAGCCGAGGAGAAGATGGAGGGAGATGAAGTCCATGCCCAGGAAGGGGTAGCTGAGGGACCCCGGGCGGAAGGAGAAGAAGAAGAAGAAGAAAAGGCCCAGGAGGGAAGGGCGGAAGAGTTGATGGTGGTAGAGAAGGAAGTCGAGGAGGAAACCCAGACTCCCACTTGTGCCGAAGAGGAGAGGGCTTGGGGAGAGCAGTCCCGGTTGGAGGCTGTGTACAAGGTCGTAGAGCTCGAGGTCACCACCCGGCTGGGGGTGGTGGAAAGAGTTCGAATCAGCGGAGAGCTCAACCCGAAGGAGCAGGCCGAGATCCTGGCCTGCGTGCAGAAAAATGTAGACGTCTTCGCATGGAGCGCCGCGAAAATGCCCGGGATCGACGCCGATGTGGCTTGCCATCGCCTCAACCTCGACCCCGGCACCCGCCCCATCCGCCAGAAGAGGAGGGCTATCGCCGACAAGCTGGAAGGACCCATCCGAGAGGAGGTGGGTAAACTTCTGCAGGCAGGTTTTGTATCAGATATCCAGTACCCAGGATGGGTCTCCAACATAGTTATGGTAAAAAAGGGAGGAGGTAAGTGACGTATGTGTATCGACTTTTCGCTTCTTAATAAATCATGCCCGAAAGATTGCTACCCCTGCCCAGAATCGACGCGTTGGTTGACTCAGTTGGTTTTTCTGTAATGTCTTTCTTAGATGCTTTTTCAGGTTACCATCAAATCCGCATGCACCCCCCGGACATCAAGGATGTTTCCTTCATCACGGGGGATGGATGTTATTGCTATAAGATGATGCCCTTCGGGCTCAAGAACGCAGGGGCTACGTACCAAAGGATGATGGATAGGGTCTTCCGCGAGCAGAAAGGAAGAAATTTAGAAGTCTATGTTGACGACCTCATGGTGAAGAGCCGAGACCTTGGGTCTCACCTCCAAGACCTTGAGGAGACGTTCGGGACCCTGCGGCGGTACAAGATGAAACTCAATCCCTTGAAGTGTGTCTTCGGGGCAAGCCGAGGAAAGTTCCTAGGCCACTTACTCACCCCCGCGGGGGTGGAGCCCAACCCGGACAAGGTTAAGGCGGTAATGGAGTTGGGGTCACCAAAGAATCCGAAGGAGGTTCAGCGCCTTACAGGGAAGTTGGCTGGGCTCAGCAGGTTCCTCTCCAAGGCGGGAGAAAAGTGTGCACCTTTTTTCAAGGTGCTGCGGGGCAACAAGAAGTTTGAATGGACCCGGGAGTGCGAGGAAGCCTTCCAGGCTCTGAAAGAACAGCTCACCCAAACCCCTCTGCTCCAGGGACCGAGGCCAGGAGAAGACCTATCCCTGTACCTGGGGGTAGGGTCCGAAGCAGTAAGTTCCGTGTTCATCCGGGAGGAGGGGAAGAAACAGTTTCCTATCTACTACGTCAGCCGAGTGCTGAAGAAGGCAGAGCTCCGGTACCCGATCTTGGAAAAGTTGGCCTTCGCATTGGTGGTGTCGGCCCGGAGGCTCCGACCTTACTTTCAAGCCCATTCAATCAAGGTGGTGATGGACCACCCGCTCCATAAAATCATGGAAGGAGTGGAGCACTCAGGAAGATTGGCAAAGTGGTCCGTGGAGCTAAGTGAATTCAATATCACGTTCGTGCCCAGGACGTCCATCAGGGCTCAGGCGGTGGCAGACTTCATGGCCGACTATGCAGCCGAAGTGGGGGAGCACGAGCCACCTCCCCCAGAGGCATGGAAGATGTTGGTGGACGGAGCGTCGGGAAAATACTCCTATGGAGGGAGAATGGTCCTGGTAAGTCCTCAGGGGACTCGGATTGAGCAAGCCTTAAACATCCTTTTCCCAATTACCAACAACCAGGCTGAGTACGAAGCAGTGATAGCGGGCCTTCAGCTGGCCCGGGAACTGGGTGTGCAGGATGTGGAGGTCTCCACGGACTCCATGGTGGTAGCATGCCAGATCAAGGGAGAATTTGAAGCAAAGGACCCGACCCTCCTACTATACCTAGAGAAGGTTAAGGGGATCATCGGGCAGTTCCGCACCTTCTCCATCAAGCACGTGCCGAGGGAGGAGAGCACCCAGGCGGACCTCTTAGCCAAGTTTGGTCCCCGAGCGGGAGGGACGACTTCGGAACTCTTTCGGCCCTCCATCGAGGAAGGAGAATTAATGGAGGTGGATCAACAAGCCTCGTGGATGGATCTGTTCATCACCTTCCTATCCTCCGGGCAGTTCCCTGGAGAGGACGTGGACAAGATACGCTTCAGGTATAAGTCCGCCTATTACTCCTTGCATGTAGGAGGGCTATATAGAAAGACCCTCTCGGGACTCCTGGCCCGTTGTGTCTCCGAGGAGGAGGTTCCGAGAGTGCTGGAAGAAATCCACTCCGGGGAGTGCGGCAGTCACTCCGGGAGTCGGACCCTGGAAGGGAGGGTGTTGAGGCAAGGCTACTTCTATCCATCTCCAGTTGAGCTCGGCTCCTGCGAGGTGTCGACCTTCTCTTCACCTCCAGTTGAGCTCGGCTCCTGCGAGGTGTCGACCTTCTCTCCACCTCTAGTTGAGCTCGGCTCCTAGAAGGTGTCGACCTTCTATCCACCTCCAGTTGAGCTCGGCTCCTGCGAGGTGTCGACCTTCTATCCACCTCCAGTTGAGCTCGGCTCCTGCAAGGTGTCGACCTTCTCTTCACCTCTAGTTGAGCTCAGCTCCTGCGAGCTGTCGACCTTCTTTCTACCTCTAGTTGAGCTCGGCTCCTAGAAGGTGTTGACCTTGTATCCGCCTCCAGAGCTCGGCTTCTGCGAGTTGTCGACCTTCTCTCCACCTCTAGATGAGCTCGGCACCTAGAAGGTGTCGACATTCTTTCTGTCTCCAGTTGAGCTCGGCTCCTGCGGGGTGTCGACCTTCTTTCCGCCTCCAGTTGAGCTCGGCTCCTGCGAGGTGTCAACCTTGTATCCGCCTCTAGTTGAGCTCGGCTCCTAGAAGTTGTTGATCTTCTCTCCACCTCTAGTTGAGCTCGGCTCCTAGAAGGTGTTGATCTTCTCTCCACCTCTAGTTGAGCTCGGCTCCTAGAAGGTGTCGACCTTCTCTCCGCCTCTAGTTGAGCTCGTCTCCTAGAAGGTGTCGAACTTCTATCCACCTCTAGTTGAGCTCGGCTCCTAGAAGGTGTTGATCTTTTCTCCACCTCTAGTTGAGCTCGGCTCCTAGAGGGTGTCGACCTTCTCTCCGCCTCTAGTTGAGCTCGGCTCCTAGAAGGTGTCGAACTTGTATCCACCTTTAGTTGAGCTCGGCTCCTAGAAAGTGTCGACCTTGTATCCGCCTCTAGTTGAGCTCGGCTCCTAGAAGGTGTTGATCTTCTCTCCACCTCTAGTTGAGCTCGGCTCCTAGAAGGTGTTGATCTTCTCTCCACCTCCAGTTGAGCTCGGCTCCTAGAAGGTGTCGACCTTCTCTCCGCCTTTAGTTGAGCTCGGCTCCTAGAAGGTGTCGAACTTCTATCCACCTCTAGTTGAGCTCGGCTCTTAGAAGGTGTGGATCTTCTCTCCACCTATATTTGAGCTCGGCTCCTAGAAGGTGTCGACCTTCTCTCCGCCTCTAGTTGAGCTCGGCTCCTAGAAGGTGTCGAACTTCTATCCACCTCTAGTTGAGCTCGGCTCCTAGAAGGTGTCGACCTTCTATCCGCCTCTAGTTGAGCCCGGCTCCTAAAAGGTGTCGACCTTCTCTCCGCCTCTAGTTGAGCTCGGCTCCTAGAAGGTGTCGACCTTCTCTCCACCTCTAGTTGAGCTCGGCTCCTAGAAGGTGTCGAACTTCTATCCACCTCTAGTTGAGCTCGGCTCCTAGAAGGTGTCGACCTTTTATCCGCCTCTAGTTGAGCTCAGCTCCTAGAAGGTGTCGACCTTTTATCCGCCTCTAGTTGAGCTCAGCTCCTAGAAGGTGTCGACCTTCTCTCCGCCTCTAGTTGAGCTCGGCTCCTAGAACGTGTCGAACTTGTATCCGCCTCCAGTTGAGCTCGGCTCCCGTGAAGTGTCGGCGTTCTCTCTTCCTCCAGTCAAGCTCGGCGAGGTATCAACTCTTTTTTCCTCCTACAGTTGAGATCCCCTCCTGGGAAGGACCTCGTATACCCTCTAGCGCCCATCTCTCCGAACTATGGGTTCTACATTGTTTTTTCGAGCTCGTATCGAACTCGAAAAAAGCAGGGATTGTGTACCACCCGTAATTCGTCGAGATCAGAAAGGCCCAAGTGGCGAGTATGGAGAGCAAGGGGCGAGAATGGAGAGCAAGTGACGACTATGGAGAGCAAGGGGCGAGTAGGGGGAGCAAGTGGCGACTATGGAGAGCAAGTGGCGACTATGGAGAGCAAGGGGCGAGTATGGAGAGCAAGTGGCGACTATGGAGAGCAAGTGGCGACTATGGAGAGCAAGTGGCGACTATGGAGAGCAAGTGACGACTATGGAGAGCAGAGGCGAGTATGGGCGACTATGACATAGATACTCGCTGAGTAACCCATAGTCGCCGGGTTGGGGGCTGGGCTATAAAAAGCCCCCCTACCCTTTGGTTTTCCTATAAATAGGACCCCAGGGGTACTTGGATTGGCACCTGGACTTGAGCTCTTGGACCCAGATTCCCGAACTCTCGAGCCCGCCACCCTTGCTTTCAGCCAAGTCGGTGTCTTCCCTGTACCAAGCTCGGCCACTTTGGTTTCGGAGGGGAAGACTCTCTCGAGCTTCTGGGTACGTGGTGGGACCTCCCTGCCGCAGCACCTGGGGTCCTGTTTGTTGCTCTTCTAGCTTCTTCGTCGTTGCCAGCCAAGTCATCTCGTTGGACTGCTGGGCGAGTAGCCTCCGGCTGCATCGGTCCAAATTTTGAGGTCAGGATTTTCCTGGCGTCAATAATGATCATTAATTTTATCACATAGAGATTTTGATAGTCATAATTAATTATTGTATATAAAACAATTCATATTCAAACTTTTCAAAATATTAAAGAGAAATATTGCAAGGTGAATGATGAATACAATGAGAAACTATTTTTGGTTATTTTTGAAAGATTTTATAAGTTTTCTCTTTGGTTTTTGAATATTAAACAAAAACATATATTATTAGTGATTTTTCAGAATTTTAAAATTACAGAAAATCGGATACTTGAGCTAGCGCCGGCGTTAGGTACTAGCTCCTGCGTTAGCTCACAGAGAGTGCTTATTTTGATCATATAGCCTAGATTTTCTTCGATTTTGCTTCTGATTTTTCTTAATTATGTTTGTGCAATGTAAGGCCTGTCTAATGAAGTGAAGAGACGAGAAGAAATCGCAAAAAGTTGCAGAAGTTAAAATCTTAGTACATGGGTTTCACATTCATTAAAGCTCCATATTCATTAAACCTTAATTCTTGAGTTTTGCACAACCATTTAAGCTTAATTATTATAGGATATGCAAACAAAGAAGATATTATTAATGTTATGCCAAAGTTTGATAGTGTTTCAACTTACAGACCTAGAATGAAGTAAGGATTCTATTCGATTTGATCTTGTTGATATCAAGATGATTCTAAGGTCAAAACTTGACATAAAACACAGTACGTACATAATACACCAACCATGATATGTAACATATAATTCAAGCAAAAAACATATTGATAATTGAGCTTTCTTTTAGATCTTGATCTTTCTTTTAGATCATGTCATTTCTTTAATTTGGGTGATGTGGGTTATAGAGCTTAATAGCCTAATCTTGATTAACATATCTTATAGCAAATTTATAATTCAATTTTATATGAATACTATATGATATATATATAGGTAATGAATATAAGAATAATGGATAGGTCATCAAAATAAAATATGATTTTGAATTTTGATTAATTTGATTTATAAACTCATTAAGTTTTAAGAGATAAGATCAAATTTCCTGTAATATATAAGATGACCATAACATGATAGCTTAATAAATAAGAAAACTAAAAAATAGAAAGACATTAAAGCATATCATGAAGTAGAAAAATTTGTATATTTCATTTTGAAAATATTCTACTTCATGCATTTGGTGATACCTAATGAATAAGTGATTTAGGTATCTAAATGGGACCAAGTGTGGTGATTCCTTTGGGTACCCAAATATAACGTGTTTGCTTTTGGGGAGATGGAAATGAATGAGCCCTTTTGAGTGGAGTTTGTGTTTCATCTTTAACTTTGGGTCTCCATTCAAACCTTGGTTTAATATTATTTTTATGTATCAAATTTCTAATGTGATTATCTTTATCTTTAAGATTATAATTGTAATGATTATTGAAAGTATTTTTCATAGGAAATCTGTAAACATTTAATTTTACGTTGGGAGAAGATTGATTTTGTAAATGATAGTAATAATTGTATTTTGGAATTTCATTTTCAATCTTTTGAAGTTTTTTATTTCCATTGTTTGACTTATTCAACTTTTGAGAAATCATATTCAACTTGCTTTTGGATTTTGCATTATATTGAGAATGTATGTTTTGAGAATTTTTCTTTATGATTTTCTTAAGCAAGTTGATTTTAGTTTTTAATTCATTATTCTTAATCTTTAAATTATGTCTAGCTTTATTATAACCGATTGTGCTATTTTTAAGAGTGGAAACAATTGAATCAATATGATTTTGATAGTTATTTCTATATTCATCAAATATTTCATCCATCTCTTTGATTTCAATTTTATAGTCCTTACACTTAGCACAATCATTTTTCAAGGATGAATTTTCTAAACATAATCTTTCATTTTTTTCTTTTATAAAAAGAAGTTCCTTTTCAAGTTCCTTGTGTTTGTCTTTTAATTTATTATATTCTACACAAGGTGTAGTGTTTTCTACTAAGGAGCCATGGATAGAACTAGATAAATTTGAATTTGATTCTTCATTAATTTTTGCCTTTAAATTCTTATTTTCTAAGCGCAAATGTTTATTAGCATTTTTTAATTTCTTAATTTGCGCTTTGTAGTTTGAAGCAATTGTAATGTAGAAATAGAAATACAAAAAATGGAATTTGATTTCCTTACATTGCTTTCGGGAGATGCACGATTTGAACATATCGTTTCTTTGACATCTTTTTGGCACTCATCTTCCGAAGATAGTATTTCTTCTTCTCTTTCACTTGATGTGCACTTCATGGATCCGTCATGCGAGGAGCTTTCTTGACGACTTATGCAAGCTGGCATATTCTCCGGTTCTTGCGATTGTTCCATACCCGTAGAAGGAGAATCATAAGTTCTTTCAAGAAAATTCCAAATCTCATATGCGGTAGGTAAAGTATAAATAAGTTTGAAAATATTTTGGTCTAATGCACAAAATATACTATTCATAGATTTTGCATTTAAAACAATTTCGTTTCTAGATAGTACGTTATATGGCTTTTCAATAGTAATATTCCAAACCTTTTCATCTAAGGCCTTAAGAAAATTTTTCATTAATGTTTTCCACCCTTTATAATTTTTTCCCATAAATAAAGGTGGTGATAATACTTTTTCATTTATATTGAAATTTTCCCCACTAGTAGAAGCGAGATCATGATCGAGAGACGCCATTATTCTCGGTTGTTAAGCCAATTTGGAATAACCTGGCTCTGATACCACTTGTTGGATCTGTAAGCGCCCTTAGAGCGGGGGTGAGGGGGGGGGGGGGGTGAATAAGAGTTTTAAAAGCTTTAAACTTTAATATAAAACTTTTGATATTTTGGTCGAAGTTAAATCAAAAGTAAAGAGATAATGAAATTAGAAATGAAATCAATTTTATTAAACAAGAAAAGACATGATTATCATTTACAAAATCTGATTTCAATGACGCTAGAAATCGAAGCGAATAATATGAAAACCCTTTTTGTTTTCTATACCGACTCGTATCCCCACGAACCGGTTGGCTTTAGCCGATCTCTCCCTAGATATGGCCTCAAGCCGCTCTAGCCAATCTATCACCAGAAAGGCCTCGAGCACCCCCTAGACCTATCACCTAGTCGCCAACACGAGGCAAATTCCTCCCTAAGTCCTACCTAGACCTAGTCGCCAACACGAGGCAGATTCACGAACTAATTACAAAGATGAAATAAAGGAAAAATACAAAACACAAATATAAAACTCCCTATGAGGTAATCTGAAGGAGACGCCGAAGAATCGTTGAAGATCGTTGAAGTCCAAACATACGTTCTTCGCGTTGAGTTAGCGTGTTGATCCAAGCCTCCTTTGATTCCTCCTTTTGAAATATGAGTGGGAGATGTGTTTCTCTGGAAATACGGCCCTCACAAAGTTTCTGAAGTGCTGGAATAGGGCTCTTGGCAATCAGTAATCGGAGAAGACAAAATCCTCCGATTTATAGAATTTGAGCTAACGTCGGCGTTAAGTCCTAACGCCTGGCGTTGACCATGTATAGTAATATATTAATGACTCGGATCTTCAGAAGAGGAAGGAGATTCTGCACTTTAGGAATGTTTTATTTTAGGCAATATCAACGATGGCGTTAAGGCTAACGCGGCGCGTTGGGCAAATCATTCATAATGTTCCTCCTGCAATCACGGCTGCTTTCTCCTTGCCAAAATCGTCGATCGGATAGCGCCTGGCGTTAAGACTAACGCCTTGCGTTGAGATTCATCTTTAATCAGTTGGCACCCCAATTCGTCGAACAGATAATTTTGTCGAACACATTTCGTCGAACGGGCTTCATCATTCGTCGACCGAAATTTCGTCGAACGCAAGACCGTCGAACGCAGTTTCCATTTCGTCGAACCCATCTTCCGTTCTCAGCGACTTCATTTCATCGATCGCAGCTTCTAGTTCGTCGAACGAAAATTTCGTCGAGCACATTTCGTCGAACGTCGTGGTATGCATTTCGTCGAACGCCGATTTTGTCTAGCGCTAACGCCCAGCGTTAAGCTTAACGCCTGTCGTTAACCAGCTTTCAATCATTCAGCTTGTGGTTAGTGCCAGACCATTGTTTCAGCAACCTGTTGTCATAACTGTCCAAACCTACATGCTAAAAACACAATGACAACAAGATCAAATACAAGTAGGATTGTTATTCTCAAATCAAAGGGATGCGGAAAACCATGTTCCAACAGAAATGACCGTAAAAAAATATACATCAATATTACAATATTTATTTTGTAAAAAAAAATACCTATATACTTAAAATTTTATTTTTCTCTCTCTCTCCCTCTCTCTCTCTCCTCTCTTTCAAAATTGTTGCTTCCTAAATATTTTTTTATTGAAAGAGTAATTTAGGAAGTACTAATGTTTAACCAAAAGCATTTTTTCCTTTTTAATATAGTATAGATTATGATAAATTGATTTCCATTTGTGATTCAAATTGAAATTAATTTTGGCATTGTTGGTGGCACAGAATGCAGTGGAAAAAATGTAAATCATTGATCACTTGAGAGCTCCACTACAGACACATTGTAGCAAGATGTGATTATAAGACCCATATCGGATAATGACAACCACTTTTTAACCGGTGCGGGAGTCATTGTGCAATCGAGAGTTTGTAACAATTGGGTTCCTCTAATGTCGTGAAACATCTCATTATATAAAGTTTTATGATTTTCAAGTTTCATGTAGAGGTCATTTCTCACGTGTACCCAATCTGCACCCTTACCTAAGGCTTGACCAACAACTCGAAATCCGCAATGGCCATCACCAATTACAATTATCACATCTATAATATGTTCGGAGAACATAATTGGCAATTGTTAACGAACTTCATTACCCAAATATATGTTCATAGAAGGTGTTCTAAGCTGATAATTTGTCCTTTTCTAGCATTCAACTTGGCTTTTGATTTTAACTTTTTTCGTTCATTTGTTTGATCTGTTATGGAGAGAATATATTCAAAATGAGATGGATCACGTCTAGTTGATTTGCAATCATATATCTTTAAAAAAAATAAACTTCATTTTGGTCATCCTCTTAACCGCATAGGAACCAAAGACTCGATCGTTTGGCTAGATGATGGTTCAACTAATTCTCGAAATTTCCATTTAGTTTTTTTCTTATGTTCCTTACTTGAAGTGGTAAATTTTTGAACAATGGCTTCAAGTTCATTGCTAACATAAATTTCTTTGGGAACTCCCATTTTTGTTTCTTGTATGGGTAATTGCTTCCAATGTTGATGTATTAATCATAGAAAGAAAGGTTTTGATTAAGCTATGTATTGTAAAAACTTATGTGAACATGATAAACCTCTTTTTATGTGTGCAATCTTGAGCTTGCATGCCTTTTTCCACCAAATTTTCTTCTTCTCGAATGTACTCCAAGTATTTTAAAGATACATGCCCCAATATAACCGCATATAAAGATCCACTATACTCTTGGTTAACCTGTATGCAACTTTAGCCAAAAGACCTCTGTTGAAGCCAAGAAAATCCTGATCCCAAATATTCGGATCAATGCAGTCAAAGGTTACTCGTCTAGCGATCCGGCTCGACGGCTTGACGGGCAAAGACGAAGGGACTAAAGAACAACAATAGGACCCTAGGTGTTGCGGCAGGGAGGACTCACCACGTACCCAGAAGCTCAGAAGAGATTTCTTCTTCACAACCAAAGATGACCGAACAGGGTATGAGGAAGGCACTGACTTGGCGAGTATCAAGAGTGACGGCCAAGGATAATGGGTCCAAGAGTTCGAAAATGGGGTTCTGAAAGCTCATCCAAGGGTGTAAATCCAAGTACCCCTGGGTCCTATTTATAGGAAAACCTTGGTTGTCACTCTTGATACTCGCCAAGTCGGTGCCTTCCTCGTACCATGTTCGGCCATCTTTGATTGTGGAGGGGAAGTCTCTTCGGAGCTTCTGGGTACGTGGTGGGTCCTCCATATCACGGCACCTGAGGTCCTGTTGTTGTTTTTTAGTCCCTTTGTCTTTTCCCGTCAAGTCGTCGAGTCGGATCGCTAGACGAGTAACCTTTGGCTGCATTGATCTGAATATTTGGGGTCAGGATTTTCCTGGCTTCAGCAACCTCTTAATGTCTGTATGTTGATCATTTGATCGAATGTCTTACATATGATAGTCAAGTTCTCAATATTAATCTCAATAGTTTTTTTCAACTGACTATGCCCACTTTCAATTCGATTTGTACTAGAGCTTCCCAAGTGCATGTAGACACAAAATATTCTTTGTATGGCTCAAGCCATGATGTGGTGACATAGCCTAATGCATCGAAATATTCTGCAGAAAATTCAGCCGCTAGTATGTGGAAGGTAGTATTGAATTCATTTTCGGTTGTTGCATCAATCAACCCCCTGTCGTGCATACATAAACCGCCCAAATTTTTTTCCCTTGCTAAATAACTTCTTGCAATTGCCCAATATATTCCTATTTATGTGTACTTGACACAACATATTCTTAGAACATGAAAATACGGCTTTAATTGTATTCATTCAGGCAAACTCTCTATCAGTTACCAATACGACAGGTTTTACATCTTGTTCAAATATTGATTTGAAACATTACAATGACCATAGATAACTAGCTTCAGTTTCATTTGAAATAAAGGTGAAACGAGAAAAAAAGACTAGTATGTTTATGTTACTTCAACAATGCATAACAATGACATGTCATACCTATTAGTTTTATACGTGCAATCCAACAGAAACACAGTAGGGAACATATTACTGAGTTTGATGCAGACTGGGTGAAAACAAAATAAACTGTGCAATCAGTTTGTACTTTCTACTACTTTGTTGTAACTGATGTAGCAACCCAAATTGATGCACTTGTATAGAAACTGTATCGGGATACAACCATCCAATTGCTTTCTGTGCAAACACACTTTTTTGTTATAAATAGTTTTTATAGTAATTGTATTAGCAGAACTATTTTTCTTCATGGAGGCTAAAATTTTGCACGGCTTTACTCTTGAAGCATACATATTCTCGTACTATCTTTACCTCTTTCCCAATTAAGCAACCTGCATATGCATGCGCTTCCAAATGAACCTACTCATGGTTATGCCCCCCCCCCCCCCCCCCCCCCCCCCACATAGTACAGTTACACTCCACTCATCAACATTTATTGTTTTTTGTCCTTTAACGAAAAAAGAACATCCACATCTTTTACTAGAAGATTTTCGAAGACCTTGTTTTTCAAAACCCTTATTGTGTTGATTGACTCGATAATGACCTCCGCTATAACAACCAATGAGCACATGAGGTGTCAACCGACCTACTACGTTATAAGAACAACTTATTGTGACAACAAAACCCAAAGTATAGTCAACTTTTCGAACCCACTCAATTAAGGATTCTCTTGTCACAAATACTTTGTCAATCTCAAAATTACAACTCACTTCAACTTCAGTTTTCTTATCAGATTCGACCACAAGAATATTTTCAAGCTTATGCATATCATCAAAAAATAATAACAAGAAAGAGCAAATAACAGAGGGGATGAGACTTACCAAGTTCTGTGAAGCGCAGATCGCTGGCGGCGATGAAAAAGAGAGAATAAAGCGGCCGGGAGAGGCGACAAGAGAGGCGACGAAGGGCAGATATTTGAATATGGGTTGCGGGAGAGGTTTCGAATGTCGATCTGGGTCACTCACGGGAAGGGCAGATCTTTGTGAACGGGAGAGTCCACGAAGGGTGGATCGTCGCCGGGCGGTATAGGCGGCGATCCGTCGTGGCGAGGGAACCCTAGGAATCGGAGTCGCGGGCTAGAGGGGAGGAACAACTACCGTTCGCTCAAATGCGTGCACCTAGTTTTTTTAAGGAGTTAAGGCCTAAATTTACTTAAAATTGAAGTGTACATAGGCAAAATAGTAGTGCACCGACCATTTTCCAAGCGTTCTTATGGTGAAACCGATTCTGACATCAATGTTCTCACCAGCACCTCGCCCTTTGGATTCACCGTCAGCCGCCACTCGTCCGATGAGGTCTTGTGTTCCAATCTTTCCAACTGGTATCGTGTTCCAGTCATCTTCGTGGTCGGGGAGTTGGGCATGAAAGGGAGGTGAGATACAAATATTAAGATTCAGGACAATATAAATTAATAAAAAAGTTGTAATTATTGGGTATTAATAGTCATATATGGGGTACCAATAACACCACCCAAACCTAATCTCGTCTTTTTAAGTAAAGAGTTATTTGCTCTTTCATACTGCCGATGATTCCGATCATCCTCAATTAAGACTCTGACTTTACTGAGAAGATCCTCTGAAGAATAAGAGAAATCTCTCTATACAATGATCAGGTTAGCACAACAATCAACGACATTGTTCACAATGCGAAATGCATGTTCAATTTTACACCCCAATAGCCCGGAGACCACGTCTTTAATATCTTCCACCTGACTCATCATGTTGTCCGAGCAAGCCATTGAATCACAATCATAGAGTAACCATGAAAAAATTGCTCTTTTACTATCGTGATCCAAGATTCACGTTGCATAGCTGCGCCAAACTGACCCTAAATAATGAGTGTTGTTACAAGCAAACCTCATTTGACTAGAAGCAAACTAAAAGAATTTCGCACTAACGTATTATTTCCTCTTATTTTGAAAGCTATAATTTCGCTACTAGCAAACTCATACCCTAACTCATGCCCCATTCATTTTCTCCCCTCGTTTCTCCTGGTCGACAGTGCTCCTCTCCATTTTGTGACTTAGGCGGCGCCCTTTCCCTCTCCCGATCGCAAATCCCATCTAGGTTCCCATTCATGAATCTCAGTCAGAGTCAACGCTCTACCTCGTTCGCCGGTTACCTTCCATCTCCGGTAAGATTTATGCCTCGTACTCCTTCTCCATCCCTTCCATGCGTAGCCGCGTCTCATATCTTCCTCCTTTATCAATTTTTTGGGATTTACTTGTAGCCCTAGTTGAATCACCTCCCTCATTCTCCAATGTTGCCCTAGTTGAATCACCTCTCAGTCGGTGTTGGCGCTCTACCTTTTCTCTGGTGTTGCCATTCTCAGAGAGTCTTCCCAACTCGCTTACAAGGTATATGATGAACTACATCAATCTTATTTAAGATTACAAGCACATAGAAAGGTTATAAATTGTTTTATTTAACTGTGAGACTACATTTATCTCCACTGAAATGTACTACTTTATGTGATTTTTCAGGTTTACTAGCATACACTATGACTAAAAATGCTGCCTCAAAGGATATTGTTATCTGGACGCCTTTCGTTCAAAGGTACTCTAAACTCCTGAGTACTTGATATAGTGTAATGATGTTCTTCTTGCGATGTTCTATAGTGGTTTAGTTTAATTTGACTAGTGTTTTTTCCATTTTATTTTGTATAGTGAATCTGATATGAAGTTGGATGTTGGTAGTCACTTTCAAACTAATATTCAGTTTTTGTCTCGAGAAGTATTGGTTGATTGGGCTCGTACTATTGGCAAATCCCTTAGTTTTGCAGTGACTGTTAAAGGTTCAGATAAATTAGATGGTGTTAGAGCACGACCACGTGTATTTCTTAGATGTGATAGAGATGGATACTACCGTGAAAAGCAATGTAAAAAGGGTTGGGTTAAACAGAATCTGCGAAAAACAACTAGTAAGCGTTATGGTTTCCCATTCACTTTGATCAGGAAAAGAAATTCTCACTCACCTGAATGGACACTTGAAGTTAAATGTGGGAAGCATAATCACAAAATGATACATTTAGAAGCACATGCCATCGCGGGTCAGTTGGATTGCATAGAGAAGAAAATCGTTCATGACATGTATGCCTCAAATGTTACACCTAGATGCATACTATCAACCATTAAGAAAAAGAGTCCAGAGAATCATACGTCGATGCAGACAATTTATAACAAACGGTATATGTTGCAGAAAAAAGAACTAGATAGTGCAACACCAATACAATATTTATATAAATGGTTAAAGGATAGTGAGTACTTGAGTTATAATCGAGTTATGGAAGGCAATAAAATCCCGTTAGCTTATTCTTTGCCCATCCGGTTGCTATCAAACTGAGTAGAATATTTTATGTTGTGTTCTTAATGGATTGTACCTACACAACAAATAGATATCGGTTGCCTTTATTGTCTGTGGTTGGTGTTACTTCTACTCAATTAACATTCTTCTCGGCTTTTGGTTTTTTATCTTATGAATCAGAGTCAAATTTTAGATGGGCGTTGGATCATTTTAAAGGTATTTTGGGGGAAACCTCCTAACCGAATGTACTTGTCACGGATAGAGATTTGATTTTAATGAATGCCATAAAGTATACTTTTTCGAATGCCAAGCATATTTTGTGTCAAGTACACGTGCATAGAAACATTTTGGCAAACTGTAAAAAATATTTTAAAGATGGAACAGAATTCAAAAATTTTCTTGATGTTTGGCAACGCCTAGTTGATGCAAGAAATGAAAATGAGTTCAACATGAGATACAATTCTTATTTGAGTACATACTCTACTACATACCCCGATGTTGTCTCTTATGTATGTGCAACGTGGGTTGAACCTTTAAAAGAATATTTTGTATGTGCTTGGATTGATAAATACTTACATCTTGGCAACTCAACAACAAATCGGGTTGAAGGGGGTCATATTAAGTTGAAGAAATTTTTAGAAGTCTCTATTGGAAATTTGGCAACCATTTGGAATTCATTCAATCAAATGTTATCTCTCCAACATACAAAAATAAAATGATCGTTTGGTCATAGCTCTATTTAAGTTAGTAAAGAGTTCAAAGGTTCGTTGTACTCCGACCTTGTTGGACGCGTCTCATTACATGCATTGCAAATTGATTAAAGTAGCAGAAGATAACTGTCGTAACTCAAAATTTGTTGGAGGTGAAAATTGTCCACATACAAATCGTTACACACTTGGATTACCATGTGCTCATGAGTTAGCACCTTATATCGCTAAAACAAAGCTTGTCCGATATGGTTAGTTCATAAACATTGGAAGCAACTATCTTTTCTTTTGGAGAATGATGAAGTACCAACTACACAAGAATCCATAAACACGGGAGAAATTGATATAGCCGTTGAGTTGGAGGGGATCATACAAAGGTATACAAACACAATCGAGCATAAAAAAAGAGATTAGAAACAAATTGTGTGAGATCATAGATCCAACGTGTAATCAAACAAAAGAGCATATGTTGCCAACTTCTCTAAAGGTAGGCCAAAGGGAGTATAAAGAGGTTCAAAGATGATTATAAAGGTACAAAACTCAATCCATCATTTTTTGAGCATATCTTGAAAGAAACCAAAACTACACACAAAAAGATGTCAAAATCATCAAGGGAACAAAGTGTGTGTAGAAATAGACTCCATGGTAGTGTTCGCCGACAACTACCAACTTGTATTGCAAATTACTGTGGCTATTGTGGATTCCGAGTTATTAGTGAATCACTACAGATGGGTGATAATTGGCAACAAGTTAGAGTTGATCTAATGAATGAGTTGGAGAAGAGAAATATTTTGTATGATTCAATGTTCGGAAGCACGAGAATGCAAGTCTTATTCAACTCTCTTGATTGCAAAAGCACACCGGCACCATATGATAAGCAGATGTCGATGCCAGATGTGGGTTTAGTGATTTCAAGTTGCTACAATATTTGCGTTGCTCTAATTTCAAAAAATCAAAGTCTAACATTCTTACCATTGGACGCACCACTTCCCCAAGATCCAAATACTATTTGAATCAGATTCATCAACAAAAATCATTTCATGAGATTATGCATGAAAGAAGGAACACCACTTCCACCATTATACCCTCCTTGGAGGAGATATCGCACACAAGTGGGAAGTTCATGAGAATGCATCCTCAACCGAAAGGAATGAAATGTAAGTGACTATTTTTAATTTCTCTAATTTATTCAACTACATAACATTGCTAATTAATTATTATTGCAGATTTTGGTTTACGGATTTTGGGGTACATGAAGATTTTTGTGTGGAATATGACCAAAGTTTGAAACACTTGAACTCAAAAGTTTTGGTGCACATAAAATAATTTTGCGGCATTGAGAATCATTTGTAGTGCTAACATATGTAGTTGATTTGAAATCTCTTGTAATGTTAACGTAGGTAGTGACTTATTTTGAATGAATGCATGTCTATATTTTTTTATGGTGGTTTGCTAGTAACAAGTAGCCATTTTCGAAATTGAATGTTTGCTATTAGTAATGGTTTGCTTGAAGCCAAATGAGGTTTGCTAGTAACAGCACAATAAATAATCTGCAATTTGCACGGAGATCTACAACCTAGGGGACGTCGCCTCTGCGGTGGATTTTCTTGCATTTGATGTATATTGCAACTCTAGTGTTTAAAAAGTTTCCTGGCACTGTGGTTATGCTCGGAATAACACTAATAATATTAATATATTATATAATTAATTTTTGTATTAATTATTATAATTAAATATTATAAATATTATAATAAATGTTGAGATTGATTTTTAGCATATAAATAACTCTCAAAATATGAAATTCATACACACAAAATTCCTCTCCTATTGCAACTATATGTTTGTTTCCTCTTTAAGCTCTCATATTTTTAACACTCTTTTCTTGCAATTCTACGCTTGTTTGTTCAAATGCTATATAATTTTTTGGTGTTCGCGCACATCGAAGTTTTGAGATCTAGACGGGTGTTGTACATTGAAGAAGTAAGCATCGATTGAATGTCCTGTCGGAGAGTGGTGCAACTTCTTTAAGACGTCGATCACATGCATTACCTAAGCTTGACCACTGAAGAGATACTTTCATTAGTCTGAGTCTCATTTCATGTTTAATATTTTTCTTTAAGCTTAAATTAAATATAATGAGTTGACAATTATGACGCATAAAGTCGCTGATGTAATGACCTAACCACAATATTAGAGTTATTTGTTTTCATTCCGCTCATTTGAACTCTAGGCACCCGAAATTATTCCAGCAAGAGACCGCTTGACTACGAAGCTTTTAACACGAACTTCATCACTTGCTCTAAAAGACAATTCTAAGATTTTAGGAACTTTCCCTCTAATTTCTAATAATTCATGCACCCTGATGTCCTCCTAACGAGAGTTGTCTTCTACATGCTTCACTGCCCCAAAGACGCTCACCACCCTCATCGGACCGCTCTCATCAAATTCGAGCCGTAAGATTGATGCCCCCGATGTAAAATTATTTCTGAAGCACATTCGGAGGACATCGTGCGACAGTTAGATACTGTTGCCACCACACACTACACACGAGAACTCAACCTCCACCGCTGAGTAGTGAATCGGTATTAGCCATTGGACAACAAACACCTATAATAAGTCAATATCATGAAGTTAGGTGAACTCTTTTGCTTAGACTTGGGCAAAAAGACCGCCAGGCCCAGGCTGGGCCCGAGCATACCGGGCCCAGGCCTTTTGGAAAAAGCTCGGGCTCGGGCATGGTTTTTGTCAGGCCCAGGCCGGGCCCAGGCCTCCTCTTGAGGAGGAGGCCTACCAAGGCCTTGCAGGCCGGGCCAGGGTCTGGCTCGGCATATTTAAATTTTTTATTTTATTTTTTAAATTTAATTTTATAAAAATATTAATTTATATAAATATGATAATGATAACATACCATACAAAAATATGCGACAAATGATAATGAATTTTTTTTATTATTGATAAAAATATTAATTACAAAAATATGCGACAATAAAAATTAAGTACCATAAATTTTATTATTATGAAAATACAAAATATACGAGTACAAATATTTGGCCTTTAAAAAATCTAGAATAATACAATATTAGTCTTGACACTTGAGAGTTGAACACTCGGAAATGACGTCCAGGCTTGATCTTCTGTGCCCAAATTTAGGCCGCCTAGCTCATCTTCAACTTCGGATGAGCTATCTTCGATCGATGCGACATGCTGCCTCCTCTTCATAGCATCCAAGTGGTCTTTGTAGCATATGCAAATTTCCAAAGACTCGTTGCTCAGGCGGCTCCTTCGGTCATTCAGAATCCTGCAACTCAAAGAAAATGCAGACTCCGAATCTACAATACTAGCTTGGATTGTTAGTAAATCTCTGACCATAAAGGCCATAACATGATATATATTAATTTTATTTTTCCACCATTGTAAAATATCAAAATTGACTATCTCATTTGAACTCATAAAATCTTGAAATTGTGTTTTCGTATATAATCCTAAATCATTTAAAGTACTAGAAGTTCGTTGTTTTTTCTGGGCGGCTAACTCTAAAATCTTGTTTTTTAGAATATCTTTGGTTTTTGGTTGGGTGCTTTCTTCTCTAGGCCGCGATTCATATAACTGATCGTAATAATTATAAAATTATGTAAAATCAGTATTAAATTTTGAAACACTTATATTATCAAAAAATTGATAGGTTATAGATACGTTTAAATTATTGTTTATTTCTTCTATAAGATTTTCTACGTCATCTACGCCAAATAAAGGATTTAAAGTTGCGGCGCATAAAAACATAGCTGACATTTCTTTATAATATTTTAAAAAATTCTTCCATTATTTGAATTAACGGACACCAACCTTCATTGTACAACCCTCATTCTCCGAGGGTGGACCCCCCCCCCCCCCCCCAAGGCCACGCAGGCAGAAGTCAAAGTCAAAGAGGTCAACGCAGAGCCCGGCAGTTCAAGGCAGAGAAGAGAAGGCCTCGGCGAGTATGCAGGCAATACTCGCCAGATTGGCGAGTATGGAACAGAAGACCTGGCGACTATTGGCCCGACGTGTGCGAGCAGCACCCAATACTCGCCAGTGGGCGACTATGGCAGGATACTCGCCGAGTAACCCATAGTCGCCAGGTTGGGGGGCTGGGCTATAAGACCCCCCCTACCCCTTGGTTTTCCTATAAATAGGACCCCAGGGGTACTTGGATTGGCACCTGGACTTGAGCTTTCGAAACCCTGCTCTTGCATTCTAGAATCTGTCGCACTTGGTCGCTACTCCCGGTACTAGCCAAGTCGGTGCCTTCCTCGTACCTTGCTCGGCCATTCTTTGGTCTTGGAGGGGAAGTCTCTTCGGAGCTTCTGGGTACGTGGTGGGACCTCCCTGCCGCAGCACCTGGGGTCTTGTTTGTTGCTCTTATAGCTTCTTCGTCGTTGCCAGCCAAGCCATCTCGTCGGGCTGCTGGGCGAGTAGCCTCCGGCTGCATCGGTCCGAATCTTGAGGTCAGGATTTTTCTGGCGTCAACACTTTGGTGCGGTGAGCGTGGATCGTAGTCGGAAAAGGAAAGTTCAGCAGGAAGCCGAGATGGTCGTAGGTGGCGACCATGAGGAGGTAGTCGGCAACTCGGCCGCGAGTGGCGAGTTCGTGACACTAGCGGTTCTCGAAGCCTTCGCACAGCGTATGGAGGGAGCCTTCGCGCAGCGCATGGAGGGGATCTTGCAAACAGCGCTTCAGCCGCGCGCCGAGGTCACGGCGACCTCGTCGCATCGCCCAGTTCCGTCCGAGGGAGGGAGTCCCCCTCGGCGAGCAGGAAAGGAGCACATGGAGGATGAAACCGAGCGACCAAGGAGGTCGCAATTCTACCAGCCAACCTCGCAAGGTATTCGCTTCCGCGAGCCGGGCGAGCAGGCGAGGTACCAGGATACTCGCCCATATGGCGAGTATGGAGGTGATACTCGCCAGGTTGAGGATCGTCGCCGGGCAGGAGGGAGGAGCCCCTTCTGCGAGGAGATCCTTGTCGCGCCAGTGCCAGAGGGGTTCAGGGACCCCGCCTTGAACTACTATTCGGGGAAGGAGGACCCCGTCAGGCATATCCAATGGTTCGAGGATATTGTCTCTATCCGAACCATGTCGGACGCCTTCAAGTGCAGGTTGTTTGCCATTACCTTCCGCGCAAAGGCCTGGGACTGGTTCCACCAGTTGCCCGCAGGCTCAATCTATTGCTTCAAAGACCTGTGTCGTGGGCTGACGACCCGGTTCGACACGGCACGGAAGCTAAAGAAGGAGGCAACGGCCCTGTTCTACCTCGTGCAAGGGCCAGATGAGGCATTGGGACCTTACATCGAGTGCTTCCAGGAGGAGGTTCTGCAAATCCAGGAGGTGGATAACAACATCCTGTTGCTGGCCCTGACATTCGGCATCAGTCAAGGCCTCTTCAAGTTGGAGCTCAGTGAGAACCCTCCCTACTCCTACGACAACCTCATTCAGAGGGCCAATAAGTTTGTCCGGGGAGAGGCCTCCAACCCTGACTTCTTGGCAAGGTTGGCACGGGTGACCAGAGGCGATCGTGGAGAGAGGGATGGGATCCCTGAGAAAAGGAAGAGAGAGGAGCCCCGAAGAGAGGAAAGGAAGTGGCCGGAGCGGCAAGAAGAGAAGAAGAAGGAGGAGCTCAGGACGAAGGAAACCGGGAGGATCGTGGAGAGAAGGCCCGTCGAGTCCCCTGAGCGTCAGGAGGAGGGAAGACGCTACCAGGTCCCCGTCAACCGGCCACCTTGGAGGCCGGCTGGACGGCACCAGCGTCAGGATCAAAGGGGGAGATCCCCAGAAAGAAGGCCCTTTCGCCAACCAGAGAGGCGTCAGGAGAGGAGGAGAGATGAAGCAATGGCGGTAGCCGGGCGAGGCCGCCGTCAAGGAAGGAAGAAGCAGAAGACTAGGAGGCGTCAAGCAGAAGAGGTTCCTCTCTACTGCGACTTCCACCAGGTGGGGGGACATGCCATGGCGGCCTGCCCAGACTTTTGGGAAGCCCGGAGGAGGTTGGCAGCAGGAGAGGCTGGAGGAGAGCAGAGGAGGATGGAGGCCCCTGCCGAGCCACAGGCAGGGCAGGCTACAGTCGTTCGCAGGAGGAACGAGGATCGGGTCGACCAGGGAGGTCGGGGAGACCTGTGCCAGGGAGGCCGAGTTGGAGTAATCCATGTGGGAGCAGGGCTGGAAGCTTCCCGCAAGGGAAGCCTCCATCAGATCTACCGCAGGAGTGTCGCCTCGACCTCACAAGCACCGCCCCCGATGGAGGAGATTACCTTTTCTGAGGAGGACATGCTATGGAACGCAAATCCCTTCCATGATGCCCTCGTGATTCAAGCCGCGGTGGAGGACTTCACCGTTGATCGGATTCTGATCGACAACGGTAGCTCTGTAAACGTCATCTTCAAGGGGACGTTTGATGGACTGGGAGTCGAAGCTGCCAGAGTTCGAGCATCAGATGGTCCCCTCTTCGGCTTCTCCGGAGAGAAGAAGGAGGTAGAAGGAGGAGCAGATCTCCTGGTAACACTCGGTGGCACCTCCATCAGCTGTCGATTTGTTATCGTCGATGCCCCGAGCTGCTACAGGGCTATCTTCGGGAGGCCGCTTCTCAACGCCTTCAAAGCCGTCCCATCCTCCTACCATCAGTGCTTGAAATACTGTAAAGGAGACGTCCAGGTGAGGATCAGGAGCGATCCAAGAGCCGCTAGGGAGTGCTATCTTAGCGCCGTCAGTACCATCAGATGGATGGCTGACGCGGAAGAGTTCGGAAGAGTGCTGGAGAGCCCGGCAAGGCTGGAAGTGGCTGAAGAGGTCGAGGAGATCGAGGTACTCTCCGCAGCGGGAGTGCCAGGGCTGCTGAAGATTGGCGGGTCGCTGAAGACCGAAGAGAAGATCGAGATGGCGGCGTGTCTGCAGAAGAACGTCGACATCTTTGCTTGGAGCGCAGCCGAGATGCCAGGAGTCGATCCTGAGGTTGCGTGTCATCGCCTCAACCTGGATCCCACTGTCCAGCCCGTCCGCCAGAAGAAAAGGAGAACCGCTACCATCCTCGCCAAGCCAATTAGGGAGGAGGTTAAAAAACTGCTTGATGCAGGTTTTGTGTCAGAGATCCAGTACCCAGGCTGGGTCTCCAATGTTGTAATGGTGACAAAGGCGGGGGGGGGAAGCTGGAGAATGTGTGTGGATTTTTCCTTAATGAATAAAAGCTGCCCGAAGGATTGTTATCCCTTGCCTCGAATCGACGCGCTGGTTGATTCAGCCGTCGGTTTTTCTGTGATGAGTTTCCTTGATGCGTTTTCAGGATATCACCAGATCCGGATGCATCCCCCCGATTGCCGCGATGTCTCCTTCATCACCGACGATGGCTGCTACAGCTACAAGATAATGCCCTTCGGTTTGAAGAATGCGGGAGCCACCTATCAGTGGATGATGGACCATATTTTCAAGGAGCAAAAGGGGAGGAACCTGGAAGTATATGTGGACGACCTCTTGATCAAAAGCAAGAGTGTCCAGGAACACATAGTCGATCTGGTAGAGACCTTCGCGACACTAAGAAGATTCAAGATGAGGCTCAATCCGACGAAGTGCGTCTTCGGAGCGGGCAGGGGAAAGTTCCTGGGACATCTCCTTACTCCGAGGGGAGTAGAGCCTAACCCTGACAAGGTTAAGGCAATCCTGGAAATGCCATCCCCAAAAACGATGAAAGAAGTCCAAAGGTTGACGGGCAGGCTGGCGGGTCTTAGCCGCTTCCTCTCAAAGGCCGGAGAGAAGTGCTCTCCATTCTTCAAAACGCTCCGCAAAACAGAAAGCTTCGAGTGGACCGAAGAGTGTGAGAGAGCATTCGGAAGGCTGAAGGAGCAGTTGACTCAGACACCTCTCCTTCAGAGCCCGAAGGAAGGCGAAGACCTGCTCATCTACCTAGGAGTAGGAGCGGAGGCAGTTAGCTCCATCTTGGTCCGTGAAGAAGGGAAGAGGCAGCTACCTATCTACTATGTCAGCCGGGTGCTGAAGAAGGCGGAGCTGAAGTATCCAATCCTGGAAAAGCTTGCCTTCGCCTTGGTGGTGTCGGCACGGAAGCTCCGGCCTTATTTTCAGGCTCACTCCATCCGAGTGGTGACTGATCATCCTCTCCGCAATGTCCTAGAGGGAGTGGAGCATTCAGGGAGGTTGGCGAAATGGTCGGTAGAACTTAGCGAGTTCGACATTTTCTTCTCTCCCCGAGTAGCGATCAAGGCCCAGGCAGTAGCAGACTTCTTGGCTGACTTCTCGGTGGAAGCAGAGCCAGGAGAAGAGGTGCTCAATCCAATTCCTTGGAAGATGTTTGTTGATGGAGCTTCGGGCAAAAGCTCTGTGGGGGTGGGCATCGTGCTCGTCAGCCCGCAGGGAACAAGAATCGAGCAAGCCGTCGAGATCCTCTTCCCCGTCACAAACAACCAGGCAGAATACGAGGCAATAGTGGCAGGCTTGCGCCTTGCCAAGGAGCTGGGGATCCGTGATGTCCGGGCTTTCACGGACTCAATGGTGGTCGCATCGCAGATTCGAGGCGAGTTCGAGGTGCGCGACACCATCTTGCAGAAGTACCTGGTAAAAGTAAAAGGACTGATTGGAGGCTTCCAGTCCTTCTTCGTCGAGCATGTGCCAAGAGAAGAGAACTCGACAGCAGATCGCCTCGCCAAGTACGGGTCGAGGGCTGGAGGAACTATCACCGAGCTATTCCACCCGTCCATTGAAGAGGGAGAGATAATGGAGATCGAGCAACGCCCCTCGTGGATGGATCCCTTTGTGGCATTCCTGGCCAACGACCAGCTCCCAACGGACGGAGGGGATCAGAGAAGATTTCGGTACAAGGCGGCATACTACCTCCTGCAAGATGGGGAGTTGTACCGCAAGACCATCTCGGGCCCCCTGGCCAGGTGTGTTTCCGAAGACAAAGTACCCCGAGTGTTGGAAGAGATCCACTCGGGAGAGTGTGGAAGTCATTCTGGGACTCGCACTTTGGAGCAGAGGGTATTGAGGCATGGTTACTTCTGGCCTACTATCCGGAAGGATGCTGAGATCTTCTCGAAGAAGTGCCAGAAGTGCCAGCTCTTCGCCCCCCTTCAGTTGCAGCCGGCCCAGCAGCTCCGATCGATCATCTCCCCATGGCCGTTCGCCATCTGGGGGATGGACTTGATCGGCCCTTTCCCTCAAGCCAGTGGACAACGAAAGTTCGTTCTCGTCATGATCGACTACTTCTCCAAGTGGATCGAGGCCAAAGCCCTGGCCAAGACTACCTCTCAAGTCGTGAAGAACTTCATCTGGGGAGAGATCGTCTGTAGATTCGGGATCCCTCTCGCCATCATCACCGACAATGGTCCCCAGTTCGCCAGCTTAGAACTGGAAGACTTTTGTAGGCAGCTAGGAACCGACCTTCGGTTCGCCTCCGTGCATCACCCAAGGAGCAATGGCCAAGTGGAGGCCGCCAACAAACTGATCATCAACCTACTGAAGAAGAAGGTGGAGAACCTAAGAGGTAACTGGGCGGACCAGCTCCCCTCGTTCCTGTGGGCTCTGAGGACCACTCCTAGCTCAGCCACAGGGGAAACGCCGTTCAAACTCTCTCACGGGTCGGAAGCTCTCATTCCAGTAGAGTTCGAAGTCAGAAGCCCAAGGGTGGTAGCTGCGGAGGACGGAAGCGAAGAATGGCGACTAGAGAATGAAGAGATTCAAAAGCTATCTCTCGACTACATCGAAGAACTCCGAGATTTAGCTTCGGCCAGGCAAGAGGAGATCAAGCGCCGGATGGCAAAACATTTTGACAAAAATGTCCGCCTCAAACAATTCCAAGCAGGTGATCTGGTCCTGAAAAAGGTGGACGCAGCAGGAAGGTCTGCGGCCGTCGGGAAGCTCAACCCGAACTGGGAAGGACCTTTCATCATCCAGGAAGCACTCCTGACAGGGGGATACCGCTTGCAGAACCAGGAAGGCGAGCTGCTAGGGAGTACCTGGAGCGGCGATGACCTGAAAAGGTTTTATCCCTAAGGGGGAATATGTATATCCCATCCTTGTAAATTCATTTCTTTGAATAAAATCTGCATCTCCCTGAAACATGGGACGAAGCAGCTTCTTTCGCATCAACAAAGTTTTCAAAATAAAGAAGTCAGGTGAAGTCAATCTCCACGCTAGGTTGGAAAATGAGCCTCCGACTTAACCCTCGTAAAAACTCAGAACGGATGATGGGACAGTGCCTCGGGTGTGCGTTCCCTTAAGACCAAGCCTCTGCAATGACGGCCGAGATCAGCTCCCCCCTTGCATGTTGGCCGCGATTCCCACTGACTGCATTTCTCGTCCGACTGTAGAGATTACCAGGAAGAAGTCTGGACGCCGACCTTCCGATTCGGCGAAGGGATGATCGATTTCACTAGCTCAGGGGACCCTTGAAAAAAGGCGTCATGTACCCTCTAGAGCTAAAAAGCTCGCAGCAAAGCATTTCATTTTCGAAATTATTGTGTCAGATCATACGAGTTATTATGCCTAAAGTGTGCTTAACTCCCTGCTAAACTCATCGAGCAACAGGAAGCAGGTCCGATCCACATCCAGCAGCCAAGTAGGATGGAGGCCTCGGGATGGTATGTCCCCTTGGACCTCCCCGACTGCCACTCCGTGCTTGACGTCGTCCTACGTCAACATTCACCGCCGCAGGTTGGAAGACGAGCCTCCGACTTGACCCTCGTAAAAACTCAGAACGGATGATGGGACAGTGCCTCAGATGTGCGTTCCCTTAAGACCAAGCCTCTGCAATGATGGCCGAGATCAGCTCCCCCCTTGCATGTTGGCCGCGGTTCCCACCGACTGCATTTCTCGTCCGGCTGTAGAGATTACTAGGGTAAAGTCTGGAAGCCGATACTCCAACTTGAGAAGGGGAGCGATCGATTCGACCGGCCAAAGGATGGAGACGTTGCAGCACCCAAGTAGGATGGAGACCTCGGGAGGGTGTGTCCCCTTGGATCTCCCCGACCGTCATTCCCTACTTAACGTCATTCTTCGTCGACATCCGGCATCCAAGTAGGATGGAGGCCTCGGGAAGATATGTCCCTCCAGGCCTCCCCGACTGCCGTTCCCTATCTCTTTCCTCTTCAAAATTTATTGAACGAGTCTAATGAACTCTTCACCAGGTACAGAGCGAGGCCTTGAGAGCATGTGTCCTTCGGAACCCTCCAAGTCGCCTCCACAACTCGACTCCACTAAGGGAGATATTGAAGAGTGCGAGTATACATGCGCGAGTACCTAGGCGAGTATACAGGTGCGAGCATGATGTGCGAGTATACAGACACGAGCATAATGTGCGAGCATACAGATACGAGCATGACGTGCGAGTATATAGGTGCGACAATGAAGAAATACGCAATCTCGCCGCAATCCTAAGAGCCTAGCGAGCACACAAATCTCGCCCCGAGCCTAGGAGCCTAAGCGGTATTCAGAAAAGAAAGCAAGCACCAAAGAAACAGGCGAGCAAAAGCTTTGACTTTTCATATGTAAATATTTGATGTCTATAAACAAAAGAATCTTCAAGGTGTTTACAAAAGGTCGCCGGGCGAGCAAAAAAGGGTGCCCAGGCGACTAAGCGACATTCTCGCCATCAATGTCTGCATCTGGCTCGTCGCCACCATCGTCGCCGCCATCATCATCAACATCATCGTCATCATCGTCATCCTCGTCCTCGGAATCGTCATCCTCAGCACCACTGGACGGCGGCGAGGATGCTCGCAAGGGGGAGGTGGACTCCTCGGCGAGCAGCGCCGGGATGATGTCCTCCACCGTCAACTCCATTGCCGCCGGCTTCAGGAGATCGTCCGCCTTCAGCTGACTCAGGATGACGGTCCCAGTAGCTCGCGCGATCTCTCGACGAACGCGTGGCATATTGTCGCCATGCATCCGGATCTGCTTGCCGACCCTAGAGGGGCCCGCCACCGCTGGCTGTTGCTCGGCAGGCCGAGTTTCCAGCTCAGCGATGCGAACTTGGGCGGCCTCCAAGGCCAGCCGAGTGTCATCCAGCTCCTTCTCCAGCTGGGACACCTTTGTCGCCATCTCCACCTCAGCGACCTACAAAAGCAAGAAGACACACAAAGTCAGCAAATTATTCGGCAAAGTGGCGACTATCCCGAAGGCGAGTAGCATAGAGAAGCGAGTACCTCATGCTCCTTAGCCTTGAGTCCCATGGCGATCATTTTCTTAGTACTGATCCGGATCACCTCCTCATACTCCAGCAACCTCCTCGCCGTCATGTGCGCCAGCTCGGCGGAGCGCAGCAGAGATCGCGAGGTCTGGTGTGCCAAGTACTCGGCAGGCTCCTCCCGCAGCCTCTCAGCGTCCTCGCGACCATAGACGGCATGGAGCACGTCAAAGGCCTCGCCCTGATCCTCCCAGTCCTCTGACCAGGGCGGAAGGTTGGAGTTCAGAGATACCACATGATCGTCCTCCGACCAGGCGACTAGGCGGCGACCATAGGCGTCCTCACCACGAACACCCAAGTTGAAATTCGGGTGGGTATAGGGCTCGCCGGCCTCAGAAGGGTCCGCCTTCTTGCCAAGGTCCCGATGAGCGACCTCCTTCTTCTTCCTCGAGGGCTCGGAGGGCTCGCCCCTCTCCTTCCGCTTCTTCGAAGGCCCAGATCCTTCGCCGATGATCAAGGGCTCATCGCCTCCTGACGACAAGTCTATGGGCGAGTAGACCCCTTCCCCGCGAACAAAAGTCCCCGCACCTCCTTGTGTGGAAGCCGTCGCCTTCACCACCGCAGGAAGAAGCTCGCGCGGCAGGACATGGACTGCTGCAGCAAGAAGAGTAATAAGTCCAGTTAGTCGCCAAGATGAAGACGAAGAGCGAGTATTGCGAATACTCGCGCGGTGGATTACCTTCGCCTGCGAAAACCTCAGCGAGTTCATCTACTCGCCTTCTCCAGTGCACCACATCAAGGCGGCGACCTTTGAAAGCCTCGAGCAGCTTCTCGCCACCCTCGCTTAGGAAGGAAACCCCGAAGACGCTCTCCGGTGGCTGGAAGGACTTGTCAGGGACGGCTTGAAAGTCGCCAGCGATGACGACTATTCGCTCTCCCCAGCGATGATTCTTGTTGGCGGTGCCGGCCAGCGTGCAGACGTGGCTGCAGAGGAAGACGACGCCCTCGCCAGTCGCCATAAAATGGAATACTCGCCTAAAGACCGACAGGTCGAAGGCTATTCCCTGGTCGCGCAGGTAGCAAAGGAAGCCCACGATCATCGCCACCCCATTGGGGTTGATCTGGGCAGGGACTATCCCAAAGTAACGGAGTATCTGGGAGAACTCCGTCCACAATGGTAGTCGCAAGCCCACCTCGAAGTGGCGAATAGGGATCACCCGCTCTTTAGTCAAAACGGTGTTTAGTCGCTCGCTCTGGCGAGGAAGCCTCGCGACATACCCTGGTGGGAGGTACTTCGCCCTGATGACCTCCAACTCTTTCTCAGTCGTGACTGCCTTCTTGAAGATGGTCGCCGCAAAATTCTTGGCGTGATTGGCACGCCGGATGGTCGCCTCGTCAGTCATCTTTTGAAAGGACGGAAAGAAAGGCGAGTATCAAAGAAGAGAAGGGGAAAGTGAGACGGAGGATACTCGCGCAAGAGTTCGGAACTCGCCAAAGCGTAATTAAGACTCACCCACCCCCCTATTTATAGTGGTCGGGTAGCTTGGCGTATCGAGCACGACGGCGCGATCGGGAATAAGAGGGTGGCGAGTATCAATTTATAATCGACAATAGCAACAAGCTCGCCATGCCTAAGGCGACGCGCAGACAATACTCGCTAAGGTAAAAGAAGATAGAAAAAATCAAGAAAACTATCGCAGAAGAAGAAAGCAGAAGCAAGTAATAAAAGGCGAGTTTCTGATACTCGCCGAATAAATATTAATCAATAGTTCAAGCAGTACAGGGATACTCGCCAAAAGGCGCCATAACCTAGAAAGAAGAAAAATAAAGAAAAAGCAACATCTAGGGAGGAGCTTGCAAGTTCGCCTGAGTGTCTGGCTGTTGAGGTTGTCGCCCGACCCATCCCAAGCCACGAGCTCGCCTGAAATGCTCGGAAGCCACAGACATCGCGTCCTCGCCCTGACGTAGCTGGTCTTCGATCCTCGCCAGCCGACCAACCGAGCCCATGCTCGCGCGCATCCCCACCAGCTCGTCATGGTGCAGTTGTTGGCGATGTTCGAGCCTCCCAAGTCTGCGCTCAAGCTCGTTGACCGACTGAAGGCGAGATTCCGTAGCGACCAGCCGAGTATCGAACTCTTCCAGTCGAGAAACCCGCGCCTCCAACTCAGCCAGGCGACGATGAGCATCGCTGCTCGCCAGATGCTCTAAGCGCGACTCCACTTCAGTCAAACGACGGTGAGCATCAATGCTCGCCAAGCGCTCGACCCGCGATTCGACATCAGTCAGGCGGCGATGAGGCTCGCAGATCGCCAAGCGCTCCAGCTTGGACTCCAGCTCCAGGATCGCGCGAGTAGACCTCTCCTGGTACTCGCGAGATGGAAGCCCGACCGCGTCGATCAAAGCTCCTATGGGAGTATGAGCGCGAGCTGCGAAAAAGGTTTAAGTATTAGAACTTCGATGACGAAAACAGCAAAGTAAAGACAAAGGCGACTATTGAAGATGGCGACTAAAAACCTGGCCGAGGACTGCGAGAACGACGACGAGGAGAGACCCTTGCCCGGCGAGGAGATGCGCTGCGGTGATGGTCGCCTTGCCGCGAAGAGCCACCAATTGCCGGATCCCGGCTGGGAGGCGTGTTCCCACGACCGCGACCATCGCCTGGTCGTCCTCCTCCCCTTGGAGGAAAGAAGCCCGAGGAGCCCCCAGTCCCGCCACGGCGCGAGGACTCACCCTGATGAGTAGAAGGCGCAGTAGAAGTCGAAGGGCGCTGATCGCCCTGAAGAATATCGGAAGGAAGGAACGGAGGAGGTGGCGGAAGCCCGCCTACGGGCAGCTGCGAGCTACTCGCTGTCCCCACAGACTGAAGAGGCGGTGGCGGTGGAGGCGGAAGCACGATGCCCGCCAAAGGAGCACGTCGCTCGCTCATCGGCCTCTTCTCCAGCGAGGAGCTGTGAAGAACTCGCCCTGAGCGACCTCCACCCCTAGGCGAGATCATGGGCGACGATCTCAGAGGAGGTGCGGCTAAAGGCTCCTCCTGCGCACCAATGGTGGAAGAATCTGCGAGCATAGAAGAAATATTCAGCAAACCCGGACCAAGTCAAGGTCAGTTAAAAAAGGTGGCGAATAGATTACTCGCACCTCGCACGGAAGCGAGATTCTCCAACGGATTCTGGGCCAAGCTCTCAGGAGCGCTCGCCCCCTCGACGACATTAGGAGCAGGAAGATCAGCGACCGGCGAGTCGCCCTCATTGGAGAGCCCCAGGTCGTCCAGCAGCTGCTGGTGTTGGTCGCCCAAAGGAGCAGCGACCTCTTCCTCGGCGGCTTTCTTCTTCTCCTTCTTCTTCTTCTTCTTCTGGGCGAGCCTCTTCCTCTTCCTGGAAGATGGAAGGTCGCCAGATGCGGGATCCAGGTGAGGAGGGAGCGAAGAACCCTCAAAAAGGCCGACAAGACCAGCCATGGCCGCCTTAGCCTCGGCAGCATAGTCGCGCACCATCTTGAGCGAGTTCAGAAAAGACGTGCCATCAGAGACCCCTGCCCCTCTATTTATAGAGCTCGAGCGTCGGCCAGCGAGATGACGAGTATAGGCCAATACTCGCCAACAGGGAAGCTCGTCGAATAAGGGTTGGATGATTCTTTCCGAGCAACTACGTTACTCGCAAAGAGCGGGGATTGTGTACAACCCTCATTCTCCGAGGGTGGACCCCCCCCCCCCCCCCCCCAAGGCCACGCAGGCAGAAGTCAAAGTCAAAGAGGTCAACGCAGAGCCCGGCAGTTCAAGGCAGAGAAGAGAAGGCCTCGGCGAGTATGCAGGCAATACTCGCCAGATTGGCGAGTATGGAACAGAAGACCTGGCGACTATTGGCCCGGCGTGTGCGAGCAACACCCAATACTCGCCAGTGGGCGACTATGGCAGGATACTCGCCGAGTAACCCATAGTCGCCAGGTTGGGGGGCTGGGCTATAAACCCCCCTACCCCTTGGTTTTCCTATAAATAGGACCCCAGGGGTACTTGGATTGGCACCTGGACTTGAGCTTTCGAAACCCTGCTCTTGCATTCTAGAATCTGTCGCACTTGGTCGCTACTCCCGGTACTAGCCAAGTCGGTGCCTTCCTCGTACCTTGCTCGGCTATTCTTTGGTCTTGGAGGGGAAGTCTCTTCGGAGCTTCTGGGTACGTGGTGGGACCTCCCTGCCGCAGCACCTGGGGTCCTGTTTGTTGCTCTTCTAGCTTCTTCGTCGTTGCCAGCCAAGCCATCTCGTCGGGCTGCTGGGCGAGTAGCCTCCGGCTGCATCGGTCCGAATCTTGAGGTCAGGATTTTCCTGGCGTCAACATTCATATTTTTTATAAGCTTTAAATTTTTCTGTAATTATTACAAAATTTTCGATAACGAGTGAACTAGTAGGATAATAAACGCCAGATAAAATAGTTGTCGATCTATAAAAAACTTCTAATAATTGCATATAATTTTCAATTACATCACAATCATAATCATGAAAATCATGAATTTCGGACATACTATAAAATTTCATTAGTTGTGTTTTTTGTCGCACTGCTCTTTTTATTATTTTATATGTTAAATTTCATCTTATAGGTATATCAAATAGAATTTTAAAAATTTAAGCCCTTGTGTATTTACAATTTTTTTAAAATCTTGTTTACGTTTTTAAAAAGTATAAATATATTTTAACAAAATACGAATTTTATTAATATACGGTTCCATGTACGATAAACTATCCTGCACAATTAAATTTAAAATGTGGCATACGCACCATGTATAAAAAAATATCCCACTTAATATTGGTCTCAAATCACGTTTAAATAATCGATTGCGACCGTATTATTGCTGGCGTTATCGAAAGAAATACTTAATATTTTATCTTTAATTTTAAATTCACGAATACATTTTGTAATTACGTGATAAATAGCTTGACCAGTATGTGGATATTCGAAACACTCAAAACATATAATACGTTTATTTAACTCCCATGAATCGGAATCGATCCAATGATAAGTAATACATATATACGATACTCCTGCTTTTATATTGCTACTCCAAACGTCACTCGTCAGACTAACTCTACTGTCGTAAGTTTCTAAATAATTTATTAAGTCCTGTTTCGATTGCATATAAGATTTAAATGCATCACGCTTAAGTGTTGATCTACTTACCTGATGATATTTTGGCTGAAGCCATTCGTGTATGTATTCTGTTTCCTCCTCGTTGTCGTAGTGCCCGAACAGCAATCCATGTCTAATGACGTTCCTCATTTGAAGCTCTCGATCGTTGACGCATCTGATCATACGTCCAGATTTGCCCGCATGCAGAAATTTGCGCTTGAGTGGCCTCCGAGGCTTGCTTAGCCAGACATGATTTGACGTGTCGGGCGAGCGTCGAATTTCCGCTAACAATTAGCAGTTTCGAACAATGTTTGCACTTCGTCTTAAATTCAGTGTCGATCCGCACTTTCTCAAAGTGCTCCCAGACTAGAGCTGTGTGCTTATGCTCCACAATTTCATGCGGAGGGCAAATGCATAGAGGAGAAAGATGTCATCTTCTCAAATGAGAGAGAAAGAGAGGAGAGTGGGTTAGTGAGAGAGAGAGAGGAGAGAGAGGGAGGATGAGAGAGGGGGGATCGGAATAGGGGGGGGGGGGTTATATAGTTCTAAAAAAAATTAATATTTTTTTTTACTAGGCTGTCATTCCTGGCAGCAGCTGCCAGTAATTAAAAGAGCCGTTCAACGATACTTCTGGGCCAAGCTTTTCCAGGCATGGCCCGGGCTTTGCCCGGCCTGGTCCCAGGCCGGGCCTAGGGCCCGGGCTGGGCACCAGGCCGGGCAACTAAGAGGAATGGGGGCCTTGTTAGGCCCCCAAAGCCCGGCCCGGGCCTTGATCAGGCTTTTCCAGGCCCGGGCCTTTCAATCTTTTACCGGGCCGGGCCAAGCCAGCCTGATGGGCCCTATCCTCATGTTATAATTAAATTAAAATAGTATTTATTATATTGCTTGTGAGGTCTTGAATATTTTCATGGTATTTGCGTGCTCATGTGAACATTGTGATATCATGCATTTTTGAACTGCAAATCACTGTTTTCAAAAAAATTATTCATAAATAAAATAACTATTCACAAATAAAAGGAAAGAAAAGATAAATCAAAGTTTCTTTTTTTTTTTTAATTCAAAAAATCTCTGGGAAGTGAATAATATTTAATAAAATTTTCTCTGAAATTTGCAGAATTACAAGTTGCACTCTTATTTTTGAAATTACAAAAACATCTACTGAAAGTTCAGATTTTCATAACATTGCAATCGGAACCCGAACGGAAATTTTTCCGTCCGCGTGATCTCCTACGCAATTCTTTTGATCTCCAGGAGATCCGACATCCCCTCTCTCCGGCCCCACGTGCAAAAATGTATTACACGTGGCCCCTCCTTATTGGTCCCGAACGAACATTTAAAAACGGAGCTTGGTCCCAAAAATTACCCCATTTACCGGAGGGGTCATCTTCTGCATGAATATTATGAAATGCAAACTTACAATTAAACCTGAATTGATGTGCTGCATTTACACAATCACAAAATTTTGGCCATAAAAATTAAACCAAACAGCATCAAGCTATTCTGCTGCTGAAGAAATCAGCAAGAATAAATATATAAAAATAACCGACGGATAAATATAAGAGACTAAAACGGAGACCGGTAAATCCAGAGAGTTACAAACTTAACCCTCAGTATTTCTTCTGCCCCACGTCAGGCCAGTAATCTTGCCACTGAAATTAAGGCGCTAATCTGCTGGATTAACATAACAAACTTGTTAGCGCGATATATACACACAGTACTGTGATAATAGAAAATATACAATATTTTACTGAAGCATAAGAAATAGAGAGAAACTTAGGTGCGCAACTCTCACCTAGAATTAGGTGAGAGAGAAATACAACCGTATGATCTCAGATCAGACGGTATATAAAATACTGATATTATTATTACTTATAAATACAAGAGTATTTAGGAAAAATACAACTGTATGATCTGTGATCAACGGCTTAGATGGGCTCCTCTCACCATGATCTTGGGTGAGAGTTTCTCACCTACAAATTTTTCTAAGAAATAATGTATATACACACAAGCGAGTGAGAGGCACGCGCCGCTACCGTGCCAATACCCAGACCAATTTTCACCAATTAATTACTGTGAAAAGTAGTTGTGCACCAATTTTTGTTTATTGTTTAAATTTTTTATCTTAAAGCATATATCATCATGCATGTCAAATTAACTTTAATAAAGTTGACGAGTTTAATAGTAGCTCCTTGAAAATACCAATGGTAACTCCTCGAAAATATTGCTGACATGCCTAATGACAGCCTATCATAGTATATATATATGAGTTCTACTAAAAACTTTTTCGATTTTATGAATTTAAATCATTACTTTTAGTTTGGGGATAAGATGTAATCACTTGAATAAACATTGCATTTTAATTTTTTTTTGAAATAAATTATAATATATATTAAGTCATTAGATTAAAACAACAAGATTATATTTGACAATTTTAAATGTTTCGCAAAGACAAGGTTATATTAAGCATTGCCTTTGGTGCAACATTCAAAATTGTCAAATATATCATCATTCTTTTACTCCAATGACTCAACATATATTATAAAAAAAATATAAATTCATAAAATGTAATGACTATTTGTGTAATTACATCATATCCTTATAATAAAAACAATGATGAAAATTCATAAAATCCAAAAAATTTTAGATCTCCTAGACCTACTATGGTAGCCTGGTAGGTTATCATTAGGCCTACAAAAACTAATTTCAAAATATAATGACTTACTTTAAAATACTTTTTTGTTAAAATATAAAAGTTTTTGAAAAAAATAATTATAAAATATTGATGCATATTTTTTTACGGTCATTTCGAGTACTCATATGTATATGTTGCGGGCAAAGCCCGCCAGGGGCGGGCGAAGCCCCCCGTCGTCGGCCGGGTACTGTCGAATGCGGGCGCAGCCCGCTCGAATGCGGGCGCAGCCCGCTAAGAGTCAGTGAGCACGGGCAAAGCCCGTGCGGAGCTGCTCGTGTGTGTGTATATATATATGTTACGCATCTCATAAATGTTATGTTTCTCGTATATACTCGTGCGCTTTAAAACCGGGCCTGGGGGGCCGGCCCAGGAAAAGCCCGGCCCAGGCCAAGGCCGGGCTTGGGGGGCCTTACAGGGCCCCCATATAAGCTGGTTGCCCGACCCAGGCCGGGCAAAGCCCGAGCGCTGGGCCTAACCTGGGCCCGACACCCGGGCAGGCAGGAAATCCCGCGAGGAGGCGGGATTTCCTGATGGAAATCCCGCCAGCGGGGCGGGATTTAGGCTAGGCGGGATTAAATTCCGCCTAATCCTATTAGGCGGGATTAAATCCTGCCTAATCCTATTAGGCGGGATTTTAATCCCGCCTATTTAGGCGGGATTAAAATCCCGCCTATTTAGGCGGGATTAAAATTCCGCCTATTAGGAAGCAAACCGGGTCGGGCCTTAGGCCCGGCCTGGCCCTGGGGGCCTAGACAGGCTCCCTCCCATGGCTGAATGCCCAGCCCGGCCCGGCTGCAACCAAGGGCCCGGCCCGGGCCCGACTCCAAAAAGTCGTAATTCGTCGAGGTCAAAGGGGATCAGGGGCGGCTTAAAAGATCTCGCCCACCTGGGGCGAGTAGAGAAGATCTCCCAAGTTGCCGCCTCAGCGGGGCCCAGAAGCGGGCAAGGGCTCGCCGCCTCGCGGCAAGCGGGCCGCGAGGGCGAAGCGGGCCAGACTGATATCCGTGCGAGTGTAATGCGAGAGCGACGCAGGTGTGGGCTCGGCGCTTCTGGGGTGCAGTTAGTCAGAGCGAGTCAAGTGAGGTCTCGCAGTGCCAGTCTGGCGAGGCGAGTCGGGGCTCCCCTCCACTCACAAGTGGAGATCTCGCGAGTCCAACTCGCAGGGAAAAGGCGAGTGACGCCTTCACGGGCCACTCGCCCAGCAAGGGTCTACAAGTGAATTTACCCTGATACCCTTGGTGAGCTACCAATAACCCTTCAGAACAGCGGTGTTCGGCTGTTAGCAGACCAATTTGGGGTGCGATTAGTAAAACTAAAAGGCGGATTTACGCTATTTGCAGACCAGACAAGAAAATCTATAAATAGACCCTTAAGGGCACCTTGGAGGAGGCAGATCTTTTGGGCTCTCTCCTCCAGGCTAGTTTTGGTTGGTTGTTTAGTGCCCTCCAAGGTGCCCGGCTGAGCATTGGTTTGGGAGGGGAAGCTCTCTAAGATCTTTCGGGTGTGTGGCGGTCCCTCCTCTCTAAAATCTTTCAGTTTTTCAATCCAAAGTTTTACCATATCACCTATGTCTTCTCCTTTCATTACTTTCCAGAGCGACTTCAGAGGGACAAGCAACTTATGGTGATGCGGCAGTGGTTGTACAACAAACAATGTGCTCAGTTATAACTGTAAGTGGTATGCCAATAAATCTGTTAATAATGCTAGGATGGTTTGTGTTCATTCATTAATATAGATTTTAATGTTATGATTGTTGAGGTATATTTGAATAACGGGTTAACGGATACTTAGCGGTAGGTTAGGACCTGTTAGGGATCCACGCACCCGCCGGGGAATTAGGGTTTGCCTATAAATACCCTGCTAGGGGCAACGAGTAGAGTGTTCCAAACTAGACACTCACGCGGATGCTTCGAGCACCATTATAACATTCTCGAAGATCACTCGTTCCCGAGCGTTCGTTTCCCTGTAACCGTCGCTCACTGCCGCGCAGTTTTCTCAGTGTAACGTTCCGGATCGTGCTCTCTCGCTCGATCGATGCAAAGGAGGAAGAAGCCTGTTCATCGCTTAGATCGTAGTCGACGGCTATTCCCGCCCCGATTGTTGTTCCCGTCGATCGAAGATAGAAGAACCGCCTCAGTCGCTTCCTCGATCGCGAGTCCTCGCCGCCGAGCCCTAGTTCTCTGTAACCGCCCTGATTGATCGCTGCCGACGGCAACCACTCCTTCCGTCGTTCCCGTTGATTGCGAGAAGGAGGTCGCTTACATCGCAGAAGAGGAAGAAGCCGCCAGTCCTGTTCGCAAACTCCTGTTTGCGAAATCCGGCTCTGTCAGTCGCCGTCGAAGGAAGATCGCATAACTGCTAACGTGCAGTGAAGTGCCGCCTCTGCCGCTGTTGCCGATCCCAGTCGACGCAGACGATCTAAGTCGAAGTCTTCCCAGTCGACGCCTTCCCTGTCGACGTCTTCCCAGTCGACGCCTTCCCAGTCGACACCTTACCTGTCGACGCAACCGATCCCTGTCGACGCAGCCGATCCCTGTCGACGCAGTCGATTCCAGAGCCGCCATTGTCGCTGTAGTGATACGACTCTGCTGCCGTTTTTCTGTTCTAGCGATATCGGAATTCCGACATCACTATCGGAATTCCGACAGTGCTCATTATTTTGGTGATCCCGTATTCGGCTTTATTGGTTGCTGCCGTCTTTGTTTGCGTGGATCAGTCTTCGACCAGTGGAGTGGAGCGTAACAAGTACTGGATTGGATCCGAAGATTTTGTTCTCGCCTCTACGCGCTTCAGGTGATCTCTTTCTAGTTTTTCTGCTCGTCATTAGGTTGCTAGTGGAAATCCTTTGCTTTGGAAAGAGACACGATGTCGAAGGGCTCTACTCCTGTTCCGATGATAAAATTGGAGAAATTCTCCAATTCTGAGTTCAGTGCTTGGAAGAGGAACACTCAGTTTGGCATGAAGTATCTGAACGTGTTCTACACCATTCAGACTGTACGTGCTGAGGTTCTTGGGACAGCTGGAGAGACTCAGTAGGTGGTCGATGAAGATTTCTGCCGTGATTACTTGTTGAACAGTCTTTACAACAAGCTTGCTGAGACGTACAGCAAAATGAAGACCGCCAAAGAAATCTGGGATGCTCTGGAGGAGCAGTTCAAGGAAGAGGAAAATATGTCCAAGACGCACCTCGTGGACAAGTTCATGGCTTTCACCTTCACTGAGGAAAGGGAAATCCTTCCACAGGTGGCCGATTTTGAGAATCTGGTGGACAAGCTGAACAGTGAGAACATCCTATTGCCTGATGGTTTTGTTGCAGGAGCTATAATCTTCAAGCTCCCGTCGGCGTGGTACTCCGTTAAAACGGAGATGTATCGGAAGAAAACGCAGGTCAGCCTTAAAGACCTCAAGCGCTTTATTTGCATTGAGGATGAGAACAAGACTAGACACGCTAGGGAGACTATTAGCAAACGGTCTTCTGCTGCCAACATGGTCACGCATCCTAAGCGGAAGTCTAAGCCCGGCAAGACTAGACCGTTACCCAGTGCACCTGCAGTTGTGGACACGAGCAAGAAGGCGAAAAAATTCAAAGGCAAGTGCTACAATTGTAACAAGTGGGGTCACTGTGCTTCCGAATGCAAGCAGCCCAAGAGAGGAGATCCTAGTACACCAAAGCCTGATAATAGAGCCAATATGGTCCATCAGACTGCGCCCACCGACTTTGTTGCCATGGTCGGTAACGGACAGGCCAGTACAGAGTGGTGGCTATACTCAGGTGCTACATGTCACGTCTGCAACAACACTGCGCTTCTGGAGGATGTCACTGCAGTCCAATAGACTGTTACTGTTGCTGATGGAGGAGTAGCTGACGTGCTGAGGGTCGGCAATGCTACCTTGACGCTCTCCTCAGGTAAAACTCTTACTTTGAAAAATATTAAATTTATACCATCATTAGCTACTAATTTAATTTTCATTAGTTTGTTATGCGATGCGGGTATGTCCTTTAACATTAGTGGTGGTCGAGTAACGCTTATGGTTCACTCGCACTACTTTGGTTGTGCGTATGTCGTCAACGGCATGTATAGGTTGAGTCTAGCAAACGAAGTAGTAAATCAGGTTAGTTCTAATTTGATTGATCCTAAGACTTTACACGCCAGACTAGGACACGTCAATTATCGAAAATTACTTCTGCTAGCTAGAACTTACAACATTCTTTTAGACACAAAAACCAGATTTGACAAATGTGAAATCTGTGCTCAAACTAAGATAACTAGACCACCTTTTAGTCAGGTTTCTAGGAGCACACATTTGCTAGAGTTAATACACTCCGACATATGTGACTACAAAAGCTTTGTCACACGTGGAGGTCGGAAGTATCTAATAACTTTTATCGACGACTACTCTAGATTCAGTCACATTTATCTACTTAAATCCAAAGATGAAGCTTTTGAAAAATTCCGTATATTCAAAACTAGGGTTGAGAATCAACTTGACATGAAAATCAAACGACTAAGGAGTGATAGAGCTGGAGAATACGTCTTCGGGGAGTTCAGAGATTTCCTTGCCAGCAATGACATCATCCCTGAAACGACTGCTCCTTATTCCCCCCAATCCAACGGTATTGCTGAGCGAAAAAATAGGACTTTAACAGAAATGTTGAATTCCATGTTGTTGACTGCTGGCATGTCTGCGGCCTACTGGGGTGAAGCTGCCCTCACGTCTAATCACATTCTTAATAAGGTTCCCCATGCCAAGTTGACTAAGACACCCTATGAACTTTGGTTTAAGAGACCTCCTAGATTTGATAATCTTAAGACCTGGGGCTGTATCGCTTATGTTAGGTTATCTGACCTTAGAAGAGCTAAGATTGGACCTAGGACAAATACGTGCGTCTATTTAGGATGTGCAGAGGATAGTGCTGCAGACAGATTTCTAGATCTTTCAACAAACTCTGTAATAGAATCTAGAGACGCTGTCTTCTTTGAGGATAAGTTCCTTAAGGATAAGAGTCTGACGCTTCCAGGTTTGCCAGTCACTAGTCTTGAACCTCCAGCTGAGCCAAGCCAAGCCAACGTAACTCTGACACTGAGCCTGTAGACACGAGTGGTTTAGATACCAGACGGCTATCTACTAGAGAGAAATTGCTTAAAAGCTTCGGTACAGACTTCGTGACTTACCACGTTGAAGTTGATCCATCTACCTATAAGGAAGCGATGCGATCCCGTGACTCTCTATTATGGAAAGAAGCCATCGATGAAGAGTTAAACTCTCTCATGCAGAACAACACGTGGACATTGGTTGACTTGCCCAAAGGGGTTAAGACCATTGGAAACAAATGGGTTCTGAAGAAGAAGCTTAATCCTGATGGGAGTATTGCCAAATACAAAGCACGTCTAGTTGCAAAAGGCTTCACTCAAGTGAGTGGAATAGACTACTTTGATATATACTCACCTGTTTGTCACTATGCGACAATTAGGATACTTCTCGCTATAGCATCTATTGAACACTTCACAGTTCATCAGATGGACGTCAAGACTGCATTTCTTAATGGAGATCTGACCGAAGAGATCTACATGCACCAACCTGACGGGTTTGTGATAGAAGGTCTAGAAAATAAGATCTGTAAATTGATTAAGTCACTCTACGGATTGAAGCAAGCACCTAAATTGTGGCACGAAAAATTTGACACTTGTGTTAAAGCCATGAGTTTTAAATCCAGCTTTTCAGATAAATGTATGTACGTTCGTACAAGTTCAAATAAAGTTGCAATTATATGTTTGTATGTTGATGACATGCTAATTCTGGGCACTGATCAGTCTGAGGTGAAAGACGTGAAAGCTGCCTTGACGACACACTTTAGCATGACTGACTTAGGCGTGGTGAAAACCATCCTAGGCATGGAAGTGAACTTCACTGACAAGGGTATTACCCTCAGTCAGAGTCACTACATTAGAAATCTACTTGAGAAGTGGGGTTACGTTAATAACAAAAGTAGTGAGACTCCATACGATTATAACAATAGACTGAAACCGAATGAAGGTTCATTTATTCGACAGTTGGATTACTCCAAACTCATAGGTAGTCTCATGTATGCTACAACCTGCACTAGACCTGACATAGCCTTTACGGTCGGCATGTTAAGTAGATTTACGAGTAACCCTGGGCAGGACCACTGGAATGCCTTAGAACGGCTCATGCGATACTTAAAGCACACTGAAAAGTATGTTTTATGTTACAGTGGTCATCCTCCTGTACTTGAGGGGTATTCTGACGCCTCCTGGTGTTCAGAAATTGCTGACAGTAGATTCACTAGCAGTTTTGTATTTACCCTAGGAGGAGCAGCAGTAGCTTGGAAGTCAAAGAGGCAGTCGTGCATTGCCCTTTCCTCTATGGAATCGGAACTCTACGTCCTCGCTTCAGCAGGAGAAGAAGCTGAGTGGATAAGAGATCTGATCATCGACATTCCAATGACGAGTCTAAAAATGAACTCTATTTCGCTATATTGTGACAATCAAGCCACAAAGACCATTGCAACAAATACGTTGTTCAATGGGAAACGAAGGCAACTAAGGATGAAACAGTCCTGGTTGACCCATCTCACCAGTCAGGGGATAATCTCCCTATTGGACGTGAGATCGAAGGATAATGTAGCAGATGTCCTTACCAAAGGCTTATGTAAGGTTCTAACACATAAAACATCGGGGGAGATGGGATTAAGGTTCATTTAGTATGACTTAATACCCTGCTTATGTTTTAAATCTTAGAACCGTAGTCTGCTTACATTCGAGCATCTAGAGTGAGCACACGGAAGTATTCCAGATGCTATCTGATGAAAGCCAGAGATGGATAGTTGCCAGTCATTCCAAACTTGATGACTTACGCAATTATCTTTAATTCAAAGGCTGATTTGGGTATCATTCCAAAAACGAATACTAAAGTTGCTGATATGCGTCTTGATATTATGATCATTACTTATATCATTCCAAACTTGATGATATATTGGTCACAGCTTGTTGTATCATTCCAAACTTGATGATATAATACAATTGGGAAACGTTTGGTAATAATCTTAATAATCGAAGGAACATGGTTTGATTCTTTGAAATCAATTATCTAATTTTGTGTAAATTGGATAGAGATGCTAATATGTGATTCTTTTCTTCCTGGTTAGAGTATTACGTTCTTTTACTGCTAGAACTATTCACTTTATTCTTGATTAGCAAATGTTAGAATTCATAGAGATTTGTCTCATGACATTCTTATTATGTCTGTTTGCAGATCACATGGAGATTGGAGGAGAGAAAGTTGATTTCGACCCAGATGATGATGATCTATTGTTTGCATAGATCACTGTTCATTTATCTCTCCTTTGAGTGTTTTTCCAGCTTTGCTTACTGTTTTCTTGTTTGGAGTCTTGTGTTTGAGTTTAGATATTGTGTATTCTAAAACTCATATTTATGTTTCTGGAAAACTCATGTTTGTCGTTACTAACTCCTGTTTAAGTAATCTGTGATGTGCCCCCGTTATTTACAATATAGGAGGAGATTGTTGAGGTATATTTGAATAACGGGTTAACGGATACTTAGCGGTAGGTTAGGACCCGTTAGGGATCCACGCACCCGCCGGGGAATTAGGGTTTGCCTATAAATACCCTGCTAGGGGCAACGAGTAGAGTGTTCCAAACTAGACACTCACGCGGATGCTTCGAGCACCATTATAACAATGATTTTATAAGATAGTATGAGATCACCTGTAATTTCAAGATGTGCAATGTTCTTACTTATATGAAAGTGTACGTCTTCAAATATTTATGATTTTACAATCTATAATGCTAGGATGGTTTGTCTCCACTTCAACAATCGTTCTCAGGTTAGGAGATTCTTTGGGTGATCTCATTTACGATTTCATATTTTTGCATGGTGCTGTTTTCAGTTTAGGCGATAGTTGGTTCTATTAATTTTTGGTGATCTTAGGGTTTAATGGATTCCAATTGATGCGGCTTTACTGATATTTACTAATATTAGTATTGTTATGCTTATGATAGGATTAAATTGAAACAAATATAATAATCTTGAAACAACACCAACGACTAAGCAGATAAAAAATTGTCAAATTAAATTGATATTACTGGAAAGAAATGAAACTTTCCTCGCTATTTTTGTAGAGTCCATAGTCCATGTAACCGAACATGCAGCAACGTTCCTCTGCCATATGTATTTTTTTCATCGTTTAGGTTTCTTAAACATTTGAATGGGGGAACGATCTATTTCAGGCTAAAAAACACCATTTCGAACTATTATTGAAGGACTCATTCGATGCGATCCTCGGGGAAGGAGGTCAGTATGAGTTGCTTTTCTACACTACTTCGTTCGCAGTCCCCGACGAATGACACTGCCCCGTGACACCGCCCCCGACGAATGTCTCCCCCCCCCCCCCCCCCCCCCATTTATATTATTGAAGGACTCATTCGATGCGATCCTCGGGGAAGGAGGTCAGTATGGGTTGCTTTTCTACACTACTTCGTTCGCAGTCCCCGACGAATGACACTGCCCCGTGACGCCGCCCCCGACGAATGTCTCTCCCCCCATTTAGGATGTGACTGCATATTGTTTAAACTTGGGGGAAACTATATAAACAATATATAGTTTTGATAGAACAGCACTGAGATTTAGTCATGAATCTCACTTTTGAAGAAGAGCTATTATATTAGTAAAATGGAGAATGGTTGCTATTATATTAGTAAAATGGAGAATGGTTGCGATGGTTGCGAAACGGAGCCTTAGTCATCGTCATTAGCCTTTATCTCAATTACTTGCGTTTTATGACTAATTATATTCATCCATTTCTTAATCATATTTCATCAATCTTATTTTGTTCTTCATTAGTCTTATTTTGTTCTTCATTAATCTTATTTTGTTGAATTGGCCACTCTTGCATGATATTACTTTGCGGCTCATTTTCTTCAATCTCAAACACAAAATTGGTTATTCTGCGCAAGCTAATTTGTTCTATTTCAATTTTAACCGAAAAGTCTTATTTTTCATAATTTTCTCTATATGAGAGTTCAGCATCAGTCAAATCCATCATCCCAATGGTGCACATGATGATTTCAATTTGAAGCAACAAATAACGTGATCTAGAATTATTATATTTCAAAACATAAATTTTTATCATTCCTTTAATTTCCATGTATTTTCATGTGAGTATGAACACATCGGTCAACACGTCAATCTTCGCACTGTCGAGGCGTTGGTACTGTCGTGCGGGGCACATGAATTTTGTTAAAAGCATTTTCCCTAGAATACGAGCATCTTCGCACGGGCTACCGCCCGTGCTCGATGCTCTCCGCTTCGACAGTACTCCAGCAATGACAGTACCTCCACCCAAACTCGCCCGCTCTAGAACGCTCAGTCAATTGACAGTGCATAGGTAGCCCTCGTGCCCCGCGCGACAGTACCCCCGCCTCGACATTGTCCCGGCGCGACGGCGCTATCGCCGCTCGCGAACCCCCGATTTTGTCCCCCATCTCGATTTCGTCGTACGCACGGGGGTTCGCGAGCGGCGGGAGCGCCGTCGCGCCGGGACAATGTCGAGGCGGGGGTACTGTCGCGCAGGGCACGGGGGCTACCTATGCACTGTCAATTGACTGAGCGTCCTAGAGCGGGCGAGTTTGGGCGGAGGTACTGTCACTGCTGGAGTACTGTCGAAGCGGAGAGCATCGAGCACGGGCGGTAGCCCGCGCGAAGATGCTCGTATATATATATAAGATTTTTACTCAAATACCCTCATACATCTGCAGGTGCTTGTGAAGAAAAAAGAATATTTATTCAACAATACAAATGTTATAATTAACCATTTTGATTGAGTTTCATTTAAATTATTTAGGTCTTTTCTTCCTGCTTCGACGACAACCAGGAATGTTTTTATCTTAGTCATCTATGTATTTTTGCTCTATGAAGGGTTTTTTGGGTAATTTGTAAGTGAAGTTTCTATATAAGTAGGAGGCTCTGGTGTATTAGGATTATCTTTGGATCATTTAGGTTTGGAACTCTCAAGTGAGAGAAACTTCTAGGACGAACCGGCCTCCTGGAGTAGGGAAAAAGTATTCCTCGTGATTTTGTATCATGCTATTTCTATTGTGAATGCATCTACTTTCTTCTTGGTAACGTTAGTCCGACCAGCCCATCTGCTCTCCTTACCCCATGGTTGTCGGCCTCAATTAAAAATACACAACTTTTGCTCCCATCGTTTCCTCCGACGCAACCACAGCACGCGGCGAGAACTCTGGCAAATCTCGTTTTGTGCTCCATGCTTTCAAAGCGAGTGTTTCACGCCCAACCTCCTCTTGCACCAAGATTTCAAGAACTTCTAATCGACTAGACTGTTCTCCTTGACGAGTCCCCCTTCTGCGATTGCGCTTTGGCACTAAAGCGCACATTGCCGTCCTACTTTGTCCCACGTGCATTCTACCTCAATAGCAGCTTCGACACCACGACCTAGGTCCTCCATCGATGAGTGCATCCAGGCCCTCAATCGGCCTATCGACCGCTCCCAGCCCTCGGGCCACGACACCCCCACAACTTCACGGACAACCATCGCTCCTCCTGCAGATGACCCATGGCCTGCTGCCGATCCATTCTCCAACAACGACCCAACCCTCTCTCCGGCTGCCCTAATCTTATCCACGGTCCACCCGCAACGTTCTGCCCCAACACGAAGCGCTACCTACTTCTACGCCAAAGCCCTAAGTCCGGCCTCTCCTTCTGTGGCACCATCAACCCTCCTGTGTACTTACAACAACTACCGTTTATGCCCAAGACCCGTCAAACGATGGAGAACCGTGTGGAGGCCCAAGAGCACGCCCTAACAACCATCAACAATCACCTTGAGGCCCAAATTGAGCCTTCATGTTGATTCTGGCACTGCTCCGCACCATACAACCCGACCAGCAATCTGAAGGCTAACGCAAGCTCATAATTGGTATCCACAAGCAAGTCATCCCCAGAAGAACCTGCTCCAACGATGCCTCATCCTCCGTTTCCCACCACATCGACATCCCAACTTTCAACGGGACAGACGCACTGGATTGGATTGCCCAGTACTTTGACATTCACCAGCCACATAGGCACAAAAGGTCTCCACAACCCTTATTGGCATGGAAGGGTGCAAACAAGCCGAGCTCGACAAAAAAAAGCTCGAGCTTGTTACTTTAAGCTCGAGGTCGAGGAGCTCACATATACATACTCGAGACCTATATATGGAGCTCGAGCTCACTCACAAGCTCGCGAGCTCGAGCTGCTCATGAGTTGTATTATATATAAATATATATATATATATTAAAAATTAAAATTAAAATGAAAAAAACTCATTAAAAAAATCTCACGAACCGACTCGCGAGCTCACGAGACCTATTTTAACTCTCACCTAAAGTTTAGGGACTAATTTAGGTATTTTGCCTAAAAGATACTTAAACATAGACCCTATGAAACACCGGTACGGGTACGATACGTATCTGGTACGCTGGTACAGGAAAATAGGCCACGGGTCCGCTTTGGGTACATCGTAATTAAAATAGACCTGTATAAAAACACACAATATGTCCATCTATATACATGCACATATATATGTATATGCATGTTCATGTCTATATATATGTACATGTATATAGTAAATAAAATAATAAAATTTAAATCAATTCTTTATAATTTTAACGAAAAAAATAAACTTAAACCTAAAGCACATTTTGTTACTATAATAAACAAACACCGCTAGTTGCATTTATGGGTCACACATTTTTCTTTTATAAACTACACGCAGAAAGAAGTCTTTTGTTTACTTTAGAAAAACATACTCTTATCACAATATGTAGAACGATCTGTCAAGTCCAAGTATATATAGACTAGAGTAACATGTATATTCGCCGAGTATCGGGTACGTACCGGTACCAGATACGCATCCGATATGGATACGTGGCTCTCAAGGAAGTATCAGTGCTTCGTAGCATAGACCTTATACTTTGCAATTAGATAAATACAATCTCCAACAAAACACAACATACCTATTTCATCACAATTTCTTTGTGAGCTTTGAACGATAGAATCACATTCCATACAAGGGCAACAAGGTTTGCAGCAAGAACCTGGCATTATAATTAAAAGTTAGTGAGAATAAAATATATCTGAAGATGAAAAATATAAGCTCCTTCAACTACATGATTTGCCTGCACCGCTTCACAGTTGCAGTAATCCATTAAAAGGTTGAAACTGAAAGGATTTATAAAGCATATTATGATATCCTACGCATCTATTATGGGTCAGCACTGAGTTCGAGCGTATACCAGACATGAGAAGGTGCGAGCGGCGCTCGACGATCACACTACTTGATCGTCGAGCGGGACTCGACGACTGGATACTTTCTCGATGGGTATTTGATCGTCAACCGGAGCTAGACGACTAGATAGTTGATTGTTGACCGGCACTCACGGTTGGATACTTGATTGTCAACCAGACTCGACGATTGGGCATTTTCTCAACAGCCTCGTCGACTGACAGTGTATTTCTACTATATATTTTCTTTGTTGGTATTTCTATTTCATTAATTAACTCATGAGGGTGGACCTATATGTAATTATGGCAAGATATATAGATGGAAGGGCCCAAGATTTCGTAACACAAGCCTACATAAATTAACCAATATGAGACTGTATTCTCAACACGCCCACATGCAACGTCTTTGACCTCTCAGTGAGCTTTTTTTCCCTTAGAATTGGTTAAGTGGTCGTGCTGTTAGCCTAGCCTAAGTGAATGATTGTTTGTTAACCCAGAAGTATTTGGGCATGGAGTGAATGGGCCAACCATTAAAGTGAATAAGACTAAATTTCTCAAGGTGGGACTATATTCTCAAGAAATACAAATCATATAAAAATATATCTTGAAATATAAACCAAGAAAAGTTTATTGTGCAACCTGATTTTTGTGGTACAAACAGGAAATGACGCAGTAACACTATTTAAAAAAAATGTGTTGTGCTGTGTTGTCCTAAGTGAATGATTGTTTGTTAAGAGCGCAGTTGAGTTTAGTTTCTGAAGTGCTTTCACAGTTCAACTATTTGGTGAAAATAACCGTGAATGACATCAACATGAGTTACTTTTCAACAATAACAAACATGATTATTGAGTAATAAACAATACAAATTACAGTTATCCTAAAAGTATACTATCTATCAAATGATTAATGAAACAATAATAATTATTACTATTATTACATATCTATAAACAAAATTATAATTATAACACTAAATAACAAAACTATAAAATGATTTATTTAGTAGAATAAGATACTGTTTGGGATGATTGTGGATGCAAGAAAAGCAGTGGTGAAAAACAATAGCGAGATTAGCTATTAGAAAAAGCAGTGGTAAGAAAAACAGTAGGAGAAGAAAGGAGATATCAATCTGTTGGAAAGGAAGCGTGAAAATACGAAAAAAATCATTTTAACTTTTTTGGAAGTGCGAGGATTCACCGCTTTCCAAAAAGACATGAAAACAAACGCCTTTTTGAGAAACACTTTTTCCGCCTCCGGAAAACCAAACGCTTTCAAACAGAGGTGGTGGTTGGAATAGAAACTTTTTTCATCACCACCACAGTCCCAGACGGAGCCTAAGAAATTTCTTAATGCAAAAAAGCAAAAAAGCAGCCCTCCCCCCCCCCCTCCCTATATAAGGAGGTGGTATTGGGGAGTTAGGGCACCTTTGGAACTATTGTCTTTTGGCTCTCATTTGAGAGAAGGCTCTTTGGAGAAACCAGCCTCCAAGAGTTGGCCGCAGCTCGCTCCGGATTGTATCCATTTCCGTTAATCCATGCAATTTCTCTTGTTCGTAATATTTGGTCCGACCTGCCGCTCGGCTCGCTGACCTAGCCGCCGGAGTCTTGCTCTCAGCCGAGGATTCTCCCTCACTCGTCCAGAACCGTCGTTCGTCGCCCGCTCTGCGTCCCGCCACGATCGACGTTCCCTGCCAGCGATCGACGTCCCGCCTACGATCGGCGTCGCCCACTCTGCGTTCCGCCAGCGCGCTGCCTCCCGCCGCGATCGGCGTTCCCGTCCTTCCGCGTCCTGCGTCTCGCGATCTGCCGCCATCGATCGATCCAGCGTCTGCTCCCTTAGCCGACGATCCAACGCCGATCGATCCAGCGCCTGCATCGGCCGATCCCTACGCCATCCAGTTAAGCCTCCAGTTACGCCTCCATCGTCCAGCGGCCGCCGATCCAGTTACTCGATCCAACGTCGATCCAGTACGCCTCCATCGGCCGCCGATCCCTACGCCTGCTCCTCCAGCGGCTGTTCCGCCCTAAATCGACCCTGATCGGCGCCATTTGCTCCGTCTCCGGGCCGTCGCCGCTGCGCCCAGCCTGCTTCCCACTTCCCGCCGCCAGCTCGCACCTATCCGCCCTCTCCGACACGCTCCGGCGACATCTATCCCCTGTGCACCCTCATATGCCAAAGGGGAAGATGAAATCCCGCGTGGAAGCCCTCAAACACTCCCTCGCCACCATCAACTCTCGTCTCGAGGCACAGACCGAGCAGTTCGCCTCGATTCTGACCATGCTCCAGAAATTGCAGCCCACCCAGCACTCCGGGCCCTCTACAACCTCTGCTGTGGGATCCCCCAGCACCGTGCTTCCCGATGCTTCCGCAGCGGTGGACGTGCCTACTCCACCGTACCGTGGACCTGACATGCCTACCTTCAACGGGTCTGACCCCCTCGGGTGGATTGCCCGCGCCGAGTAGTTCTTCGACATTCACCAGACCGCGCCACACAACGGGTCTCCACCGCAATCATCGACATGGAAGGGTCGGCCCTCCATTGGGTCCGTTGGCTCCGCCAGACCTCTCCCGACCTCACCTGGCCAGCTCTCTCTGAGGCCCTCATTCAGCGGTATGACGCCCGCTACTCCGGCCCCATGATCGAGCGACTTTGCGGGGTCCGTCACACCGGCTCCATTGACTCGTACATTGATGCCTTCGTGGAATTAGTCACCCATGTCCCCGGCCTTCCCCCAGACCATTACTTGGGGTTCTTCATGAACGGTTTGCAACTCCACTTCCGCTCCCGTCTCCGCACTCTCCAACCGTTAACGGTTCACCACGCCATTGACCTCGCCCCCCTGGTGGAGGCAGAATTTCTCGCGACGTCCGGCGACATTCCTTCCCCATCACCTCCCTCTCGGCATCCTTCCTACACATATTTCTCGACCCATCCGAAACCTACACCTCCGCCACCTCCTCTTCCCCGGCCACCAATGATGGGTCCTCGCAACAACCGGCCTGTCCCTACCCACCGCCTCTCCAACCAGGAGTACAACGACTTACGGAGCAAAGGCCTGTGCTTCCGCTGCAAGCACCCCTACTCTCCTGGTCATGAGTGCTCTGTGAAGGAGTGTCGAGTCCTCATCGGCGACGACGTGGCCGCGCTCTCCGCCGCCGACTTTGACGCCCAACTGCTCTCGGACGGACTACCGGACGACGCCCCCGGCACCTCGAAGGCATCCCACTACTGATCGGCGGGCGGCGCTCCGACCTTGGGGTCAAGGTCGCTTTTCTGACGGGATGTATTGTTACGTGCACGTGCCTCCTATTTTATTTTGGCTTTTCTTTAAATGTTTTAGTTTGATGTGAGCCCCCCCCCCCCCCCCCCCCCTCCTATATAAGGAGGTGGTTTTGGGGAGTTAGGGCACCTTTGGAACTATTGTCTTTTGGCTCTCATTTGAGAGAAGGCTCTTTGGAGGAACCAGCCTCCAAGAGTTGGTCGGAGCTCGCTCCGGATTGTATCTGTTTCCATTAATCCATGCAATTTCTCTTGTTCGTAATATATTTTCAATAGAAGTGCTTAATAGAAAACATGTCTCATATAGTTACCTTTTATACAAATGATGATGATACTATCAGAAATTATATTTGACTTGCCCCCTCACAACACACTAAAATAGATTATGTTGTCCCAACATAATCAAACAAGAACAAACATTGCCAAACGGCATTTCATACTTGCATCAAAAGTTCAAAACTTAATGGATATATAATCATACAAACCATATAGAAATGCACATAAAATTTAAACCAGGAAAAGTTAATTATCCCAACCTGAAACTTCTGTGGTACAAACTGGAAATTGAGAAATTGAAAGGGTATCCATAGTTGCCAATTTGCTAGCATGGATGAAAACCACTCCTACAAAAAAAAATGTAAAACTGTTGGACGGTCCAGCATGAACCAAAAAAAGGCATGCCAAGATTAGTCCTACACCGCCTACCCGGACGGTCCACTCGTGCTTATAATAGGTCATGCCTCTCCTATCTTTGACCCGGGTTTTGGAATGGAAAATGGATGCGGTGGTTTAACATGGTATCATAGGTAGGCTCACGCTGAGGTGCCGTGTTGGACGGTCCAACATGAACCAAAAAAGGCATGCCAAGATTAGTCCAACACCGCCTACCCAGACGGTCCTCTCGTGCTTATAATAGGTCACGCCTCTCCTATCTTTGAACCGGGTTTTGGAATGGAAAATGGGTGCAGTGGTTTAACAAAAACAAACACAATTAACTTCACTATCTTGAAGAGATGTAAAAAACAGTGGAGTAAAACTATTTATTGCCCTACCTGTTGGAGCTTTGGTAACACTTGAGAAGGCCTTCCTTCTAAGGTAACAAGTGCCGACAAGAAAAACCCGATAAAAATGGGAGAGAAGAAAAACTACAAGAAGGTTGAGATCAAATTAGAAAGACAATATGATAGATGGATTGCAGAGGGATACATTTACGAGATTCAATAAACCGAAAAAATAAAGTACCTGATCGAGTAAAAGGCGCAGGGAAGCGCCATAAACTCCAGGCACAGTGATTAGCTTGCTGAGAGACAGATACCTTCAAAGAGTCTTCATGTTAGATATGGAATGGCTAAATGTAAAATTCACTAAAAGTCAAAACATTAAACAAAGAAAAGTGATTGTTCATCAGCAAAATTTGTAAATGCATACAAATTTAATGATAGAAGAACATATTTCCAAGCAGAGGAATAAAAATTAAAATTGCAATCATTACCAAAAATGTAATGCAGGACCCACTAGCACAAGCCCCAAGAAACTGAACACGAATGTACGCTTTTCATCCAATTTTGGGACTTGATCGATCAAAATCTGTCGAAAAAGTTAGTTTAGGGTCAAGAAAGTAAACAAATGCAGTAAAGTGAAAGCAAGTCAAGATTGAGAAAATGGAAAAATATGGGGAAATAGTAAATTAACTCACAAAAGAACTCGACTGTCCTTTAGAAGTCTACATGATCCATCCTTGAGGCAAAGGAAACCACAAATATTTTAGGTGGTTAACCCAGATGACAACATGATGAGACCCCCCAATATTACAAGTCTATTCAAGGAAGATGACAACCTGGAAGGAAGGAGTGACAGGGAATGCCGAACGAATGTTTGAAGGTCATTGAGATCTTTTGGGTATTATTAGGGCTTGGCTTGTAAGCTTTATCACATTTAACAAGTGATTGAGTGTGTTTATCTACCCTGCACTGCATGTATCCGAACTACCTAAATCTATCAACTACTTAGTCTCAGCTAGATGACAATCCAACTGTTACCATAATTATCCCTAAGTTTCCTAGATTTGTCATGTGTCCATCGTAACAATTTCGATTTTGTTGGGCTCAAGTTAACTATCATTTATAAACTAATGTCTCTTAGGGCGAGGGAGTGAAAAAGCACTTCCCTTGTCTGCAATAAAGTAATCATGGTTGGAGTACCTCAAAACAGTTGCGGTCAAGAAGAAAATAGTGCTGAATTCAACCTCCTATGAGCTACATATTAGGGGAAATCAAATCTTTAAAGTTGACTACTGCCTTGCTTGGTCTCCATGAATTGAGCAGATGCTTCAATTTCTCACTCATCAGCACATGCTCAACCCCGTTTTCTAGCCACGAAAAAGTTCACTCATTAGACCCTCCCCCCCCCCCCCCCCCCCAAAAAAAAAAGTAGAATTTCTTCCTCTATACCTTGATCTATCACGGCAGAACATTCATCATAATTTATTTAGGGTGTCTGAGTGCAAAGTAGCAGAAATTGTCTTGACAGCGCAACTTTAATAATTCAGAAAATCATTGGAACTCTAACAGATGTCATGCTCGAATAGGGGTAACCCACCACGTTCTGGGCCTCGTGAGAGAACTATGGGAATTATTTCTACTGATCAATAAGTCCACTAAAGTCCTAATGAAGGGAAGATAGAGGCCCCTTTTGAAATAATGGGGAAACAAACAAACTACAACATTGCTCACATTACTGTTGAGGTCTACTTTTCTGGGAGCATGAAGCATGAAATTCGCAAGTCAAGTTGTTGGAAAGAAGCTTATTTTATGAAAACAAATGCGTACTCAGAGGTGTAGAGAGAATATGCTATATAATTTGGCTGCTCGGTCTAATAGGGAGATATGATAGGTCCTGTGACTGCTTAATGTTAAAGATGAAAAGCAAGAATATGAATAAGATTGAAGGTTATGTATGAATCTGGAAGGAAATAAAACTTTTATAATTCAATGCGGTCATCCCATACAAATCCAAGAGAGGACAAGCCAGTTATGGTGATAACGGGTGATGAGGTGACACTTGTCCTCAGATGCAAGTCCATTCGGATTTGGCACTATGGATAAATGGATGGGACAATTCAATACTCTCAAATGAGTGTCAATCGGCCAGATTCAGAAATGTTTTTTGTGTGCCAAGTATTTTGGTGTAGTCATATTCATATTACACATTTTGACATACATTTATAAGTAATCTTTTAAATTGGGAGAATAATTAATAATAAAGTCAAGTCCAAATAATTTGCTAAGGGTTTATGTTATGATCTATCTAGAGAAAGGGGAAGAACTAGAGGAATCTAGAGGAAACTTAGAGAATAGGTTTAGGGTTTGAGGGAGAAGAGAGGAAGAATACCTTGCTAATGATCTTTCATCCTGAACCAAGGAGGAGGGGTTGGGTATTTATGCCCACCCAACCCCTAGGGCCGGCCGGCCCCCATAGGGGCTGAACCGGTGCGGTTCAGCCCCGGTGCTCCTTATATTAATACTGGCGAGCTGAACCGGATGGTTCAGCCCGGTCTTCCTCCGCCTTCTCCTTTGGTCGACGTGCCCAATAACCGAATAACCTGGTAATGACGCCGGGCGTAACATTCCCTCCCCCATCAAGGACCAGCTTGTCCTCAAGCTGGAGGCGGAGAGCGTGCGGCTCTTGGAACAAGTCGGCCCTGGCCTGCATCTGAGACGAGACCTCTGTTGGAGTCGTAAGCTCCGCTCTACTCGCGGTAACGATGGTCATCGTACTATCCGGTGCCCTTAGGCGTTCCACGCCGCGGGGTGAGATCTCCTTTACCTGAGGCAACTTGAGGCCTTTCAAGCAGTACCCCTTCCCGTGCTGGCTGAACTCCATAGCCATCTGGTCCCAATCGAAGGTCACCCGCCGAAGCTTCTGCAGCCACGGTGCGCCCAACACCATGTCAGAACCCCGGATTGGCAATAAGTAAACATCAATATGCTCTATGTACCCCTGTATCTGGAGCTCCACCCCTGTCATCACGCCCTCGCACTGCAGTGTACGTCCATCCGCTACCCTGACGTGGAAAACTGCGTTGCGATCTATGACACCCCCCGTCTTCTGGGCCACACCGGGTTGGATGAAATTGTGAGTGCTCCCGCTGTCCATCAAGATCGTCACCGTCTCCCTGCCGACGCTCCCAGCAAGGTGTAAGGTCGGAGATGGGGTACCCCCCTCCAGGGCCTGGATGGATACTCCAAAGTCGTCAAAAACCAACTCTCCCTCATCTGCAGTGTGAGTAACATCTTTCGCTTCCTCCTGCAGCATGAATACCTGGACCTTCTGGCAAGCGTGCCCGCGGGTGTACTTCTCATCGCAGTTGAAGCATAACCCCTTGTCCTTTCTGGCCTGAAGCTCCTGCCACGTCAACCTCGTCACAGTAGGATGGCCCCCGGTAGGTGGTTCCTGCTTGGGTACATCTGCAACCGTAGGTGCCCGACCTGTCGTCCGAGTCCTCTGCCGATTGTACCGCTCCTCTTGTATCCTGGTCAGGCTGATGGCATGACTCAAACTGCGTGGCATGTAGGCGTGGACCTCGTCTCTCAAATGGTCCGTCAATCCGGATATGAAACAGCTCAGCATCGTACTCTCCTCCCAATTGACCCGGTTGGCCAGCCGTTCGAACTCTGTCCGGTACTCTGTGACTGATCCTTTTTGTCGCATCTTCTGTAACATAGCCTCTACGTCTTCGTACTCCAGAGGTCCGAAGCGAGCCGAGAAGGACTCCACAAATTCCTCCCAGGCTGCGTAATTGCGTCCCCTCAGAAACCACTTTGTCCACTGGAAAGCGTCATCTTCCAGGTGAAAAGACGCCAACTGGACCCACTGCCCCTCCGGAATCTCTTGGTACTTGAAGAAAAGTTCAGCCTTCTGGATCCACTCTAAGGCGTCGCCTCCTTTGAACTTTGGGAAGTTCATACGTGTCAGTTTGGGCTATATGTACGGCCGTGGTTCTGCATGTGCTGGTTGGTAAGGTTGCGCTGGAGCCACTACGGGCCCGGGCCGTCCCCGGTCCAGACCGTAGCCCCCTTGTTGCTCCACCCAATGGGTTGCCATTTCCATAGTCCGCCGGTCCTCCATATGGCGGTGGTATCGGTAGGATGCCCGCCACACCCCCGATTGGGATCGCATTCGCTCCAGTAGGTCGAAAAGGGGTTGCGCCCTGCCCTGGACCCCGCCACGAGGAACCCGGCTGCATTCCCGGTCCGTTCCAGGCGTACTGGGCGCCGAACGGCCCATTCGGTGCTGCCGGCCCTTCCGGTGGCCTCCAGCCACCTGGCCGGCGGTAGCCGGCCTCCATCAGGCCGCCGGTGGCCGCTCCAGGGGCCCCGCACCCCTCCTGCGTCGATTCGAGCGCCGCCACCGTGTCCGACAACCCTACATAGTTCTCTTCGATGGTGGCCAAGCGTGCATTCTCGGCTTCGGTGCGTGTCACCATGGTCAGCGGAACCAGACACTGGAAGCACAGGAGCAACAGAAGCCCGAGGAGCAGGCGGCGGCCTCTGGAGCAGGCGGCGGTGGCCCTGGAGCAGCAGGCGGCGGCCTCTGGAACAGCAGGCGGCGGCGACACTAGAGCAGGCGGCGCTGGAGGCGCTGGAGTCGTCGCTGTCGAGGGCTGGAAGCGCTGGAGTCGTCGATGGATCGACGTCGGGGGCTGGAGTCGTCGCTGGAGTCATCGATGGAGTCGTCGATGTCGAGGGCTGGAAGCGCTGGAGCAGCAGTAGTCGGGATCGGGAAGGAGTCGGCGCTGGAGTCGTCGATGGAGTCGTCGATGTCGAGGGCTGGAAGCGCTGGAGCAGCAGTAGTCGGGATCGGGAAGGAGTCGGCGCTAGAATCCCAGTGGATCCGGAAAAAAATCTGGGAGGACGAAGCCTCTGATACCAAATGTTATGATCTATCTAGAGAAAGGGAAAGAACTAGAGGAATCTAGAGGAAACTTAGAGAATAAGGTTAGGGTTTGAGGGAGAAGAGAGGAAAAATACTTTGCTAATGATCTTTCATCCTGAACCAAGGAGGAGGGGTTGGGTATTTATGCCCACCCAACCCCTAGGGCCGGCCGGCCCCCATAGGGGCTGAACCGGTGCGGTTCAGCCCCGGTGCTCCTTATATTAATACTGGCGGGCTGAACCGGATGGTTCAGCCCGGTCTTCCTCCGCCTTCTCCTTTGGTCGACGTGCCCAATAACCGAATAACCTGGTAATGACGCCGGGCGTAACAGTTTATGTCAAAGCATTGCTGTCAAAATGGAAAACACTATCATTCCTTCAAGCAGAGATCATTATGTCAAATTTTGATCATGATGCCAAATTTGAATCACATCAGGTCTATCTTTTTCAATTATGACAGTTGGTCATTTTACTGAATCGGCACAGACTTGGGCCGCCTTCAACTGATTTTACAACTATTTGAAATTTCTATCATTCATGATACAAGTTTCAATAAGAGTGGCCAATTGAGCATCTCCTACCACTAGGACCACTAAGCTGGTGGTATAGCATCATTCTCAATCACATTGTGATATAATAATTGAAATTTGAAATTGCTGATTGTGGATATGATATTGTTGTTCTTGAATTTGAAGATGTTAATCGGTGATACTTTCTTTACATGTACTGCATCAAATTCTTCAATTTGGCAAACTGAGTATGGATTACAGAGTATGCTCGGTGTCTGTCTTAAAACCTCTTTGCTCTGCTCGGTGTCTGTCTTAAACCTCTTTGCTCTGCTCCATAATTGTGATGGGGATCAAGTACATAATGCTCATCATGGAGGTCCATTCCATACTAAGTGATGGTCTCGTTGTTTTTCAACATAGTACCCTTGATCTCGACTAACCCTCTTTTAAAGACTAACAGGCCTTCAGTTTCCTAGGCGGTTGACCACTAAAGGGTCTTCAACACCTGTATTATTAGCAAGATACAAGAGTCAGAAGTTTCCACCGTGGGCATAGAGCTCTCTTCTAGAACAAAGGCATTTCCATAGCATCTGGAGTCTTCAATTATTTTGCAGCAATTAACACAATTGAAGATCGCAAGCATCTTCGACAACTTCAACATCCAACTATTTTGAAGTTGTAGTTTAGTGGCTCCTGAACAACCATCCTTTTCCATGAATGTAGTTTCAATGTTGGGTCTTTATAGAGCTCCTCTTACTCTTCCTCCATTAGCTCAAACTACATCTTTTTTATCTCCTGTCAGCAGAGGTAGATATTGGGGATCAATACTTGGGAATGAAGCACAGAAATGTCAAAATGTGCAAGGTTGCTCGAGTTATTCACTAGTAGTGTCGTTGGTCTTTGTCGGCGTCACACGACCTTTTTTTTGTTTTAATTGGAGGAGTCACAATTGGCGAAGGAGGTGTGTTTTAGTTATTGATGTTGTACCGAATGAGGATGTTGCAAGCATGGGCACAGACAATTTCACTCTCTGACTTGCCATTCAAAGCATGGTTTCAACTACAAAGCTATGTGAATCCATATGTAAAATGCAAGGAAACCAATGTAACAACCCAAATCTCTTATGAGTGTAGATCTCATGTGAGGAGCCAACACCATAAGGAGAATCAATTGGGAGTGTAAAGCTGTGAGGACCCGAGACCACAAAGATGAATTGAATCTCATATCAGAATGACAGAAAAATTTAATGGGCTCAAGTAATAATTCAGAACTCTAAATATCAGAGACACCTTTTGGAGCAGTTGATTGAGGTGTCATGAAAAAATATGTAATTAAGCGTGCTCCGGTGGGAGTAGTTCTGAGATGGGTGATCTTCGGGGAAGTGCTCGTAGGCCACCCATGGAAGAGGACAAAACTGTGCGGTGTGAGGAGCCAGGACCACAAAGAGAATCTCTTGTGGGTGAAAGCTCACGTGAGGAGTCAAAACCACAAAAATAAATCGAATCTCACATCAGAATGGGGAGAGATGTTATTGAACTTAAGTAATAATTCAGTGTCCAAAATATAATAGGCGCTCTTTTGAGCAGTTAGTAGAGTTGTGTTGAAAAACTCCATAATTGATCCGATGGGAATAGTTTTGGGATGAGTGACCTCTGTGGAAGAGGACAAATCTGCGCAGTTTATCTTAGTATGGTTTGGATTGAACTAGAGTGGACAATATCTATGATGTTGTGGATGTTGGGTCGTTAGAACCAAACCCTAGAAAAAAAATATTGGGAAGTTTGCAAAAAGTTAAGAGTGATGTTATAGGCACACTGTTACGCCCCCGGACGAGGCCAGGTTATTTGGCCCGCAATACAAGCGGCGGCAGAGGAAAGACGGAAGCGGCAACGGGGCTGAACCAACTGGTTCAGCCCCCTCTTTATAGAATGGGCCCAGGTGGGGGTGGGGGGGGGGGGGGGGGGGGGGGGTGGGTGGGGGGGGGGGGGCTGAACCCACCCGGTTCAGCCCCCATTGGGGCCGGCCGGCCCTTGGGTTGGCTGGCCCTGGGTCCGGGTATAAATATACCTGGACCCCCTCTTTTGATGGCATGCAAGATATTCTCAAGGTATTCTCCTTCTTCCAAACCCTAGCCTCCTTCTTCTCTAGTTCCTTCCCCCTCTCTCTCTAGTAGCTTCATAACAATTGGTATCAAAGCCTTCATCCTCCGACGATGGTCACCACTCGCACGCAAGAGGAGATCACCCGCTTGGAAACCTTGGAGGAAAACTATGGCGGATTGGCTGATTCGGTAACAGCGATCGAGAAGGAGATGCGGACCTCTACGCAGCGCTTAGAGGATCGTATATGTAAAACCCCAACTTACTTTTACCACAAATCAGCAGTCCGGCCGGGCCCCGTGATAAGAAGCAAACCAAGGAACGGTAATAATAATTGGTGCATAGCTGGTATAAATTAAAAGTGCTAAAGAGTACTTACAGCGGAAATAAAGAATGAAACTAGGGGTAAAGTGTACCTTGAAAGCTGAATTCACAGAGCCACTAAAATTGAAAGAGTCAACATACTTGAAAGACTGAAAGCTTATACGAAGTCTGTTACAAGAAACATCAGAAATCTGGATACACGCCCAACAATACATAACAGTACTGAAGAAACAAACTACTGAAAGTAGACAAACTATATAGGAAACATCGGCAAACGCGCTCATCCTAGGCGCAACACCCCACCTGTGACTCCTGTAATAATAAGCCCAAAAATGGGTCAGCCCAACTGGAGAGTAAGAAAGACTACTCTTCTTAGTGACACTAAAAATATTTGTAAGGAACATGAGTGCATGCTTTTGTTTAAAAATAATGTTTTTACTATTATACTCTGCGTACTTTTCAAGAAAACATTTAACATAAATGTCTGTTCCGGTTTAAAAAAATTCTTAAGCATAAATTTTCAAGCTCTATCAGGAAAGGTTATCTATCTCACCATTTCTAACTTTTGTCGCAGGCTCAGTTTCTATTTGTCTAGTGATTATCCTTCATAATGTCTTTTGCTGAGAATCTGTTTGTGCGCATTCTACAGATTCGAGTCTCAACTAACGAACGCAGAGGTTCTAAAGTCTCGCGGACATAGACTCGCATCTTCTGAATTTCTAATGGAGGACACGTCTCCCTGCATTTGAGGCTCATAGGGTCTACTATGCCCCATGAGTAAGATAGTGCGCCTCTATCTATCATGATGGAGGGTGCCTCAATCATGCCACCTAATTTATTTAAATAATCGTTGGTTCTTTTATTTATTCAGTTGGAAGACGCGGTTCATATTTTACGCTAAAGAATTGTCCCGCATATATATTCTGGAGTTTAACATATTATCGCACGTCTGAAGGAATGCAATGGTTATGCGTATTATACAAAACCATATTTTTCATGCGAGTATATTCTCAATTCTCACTAATAAAACTTGTACATACTACTATGCGATATATCTAGCCAAAAAGAATAGAATTTCTTACATTGGGGTTTCGGCGCTCGTACACTTGACGCGGCGGCATAATTTCTTTTAGGTCGCTTGACGATTGAACACCTTCTGCACGGAACCTATACTCAAGGCAAGGCAAAAGAAACCTCAGTTTTGGGGCTTCAGTCTCGGCTGCCCAAAAGAGAAAGGGAGTGCATTTGTTACTAATTAGGTAGTAAATCCCGACTGGAAGGAGTCAACACAGGCCATAAGCCACTGTTACCTTCTCAACAACGACGAAGAAGGAAACAGTACCGGGCAGAATCGACGATCCCTGACGTAACTCCTCCAGGCAAGCGAAACTGAAACGCCGACGAACTGCTACGGGAAGCAATGTCGGTGCCTGGTATCGACGGAAGGGGGCGTAAGCCTACCAGGCTTCTACCTGTAGTTTCCCGTCGAGTGAGAAGAGGGACGGCGATGACGATGACTTACAAGGCTTTGGCTTCGATTGATCCCCCTATCACCGGAGGAGGAGGGCTGGAAATGTCTAGGATTGATGCCTGCGAACTCCCAGACGAGGAAGACGATGCGTCGGGGGCTTGGAAAGCACAGGCGAGAACTCACGAGCGGAAATGGCAGTCGCTTCTGCACGCGCCTAATCGGGCAGCCCTAAATCTCACCTCACGGGGTCGAGGAGTCGAGAGGGAGAGGAAATGAGGCGCGATCTATCGAACAGGGCGTTTACGCATTAAGAGGGGACGCGCTCTGTGCGGTTACGCAGAAAACCATCGTGGAGGGGGCTGCGGTTACATAAACAGAGCCGAATTATTTAAGAGGAAAAGAAAATCGGGGTAAACACTTGTCTTACTCTTAGGGCCAAATTTAATTTTAATTAACTTGAGGATGTGGTTGTCTAACCTTAATGACTGCAATGTCTACGTGCTACGCTCTCGCATAAAATATCGAGACACGACGGAACAAAATTTCAAATATTCCCGCAAAACAATTAACTGGCATGCTACAATTGATCGTAAAAAGGTTGTACCTCGTTCCGACGTTGGCTTGATCATTCTTGGTCGAGATCGGACTCTGCGATCAAATTTAAATTTTGCATTTTAAATTACGGTTGTTACAGTATAGAGGCACGAATGGATGAGCTCAAGGCGATGTTGAGAGGGAAGGCCGTGAGCGAGGAAGAGCCGATCGGCGGAAGGCCCGATCGGTCGGCGGAGGCATCGGGAACGCCCGATCCGGCGCGCGTCGGCTTGGGAGCGTCGGGAATGGGGGGATACGCTGCTGGCGGCTTGCCCCGACCTTGGGGGACCAGCGGCGAGGCACCTGGAGGTGCGGCGTGGTCGGCAGCCGCAGCTGGAGGTGTCGGCCCCAGCTACGCTGGACCGATAGAGTGCGGGCCATCCAGGCTCCCAGGCGGCGTTCCGGCTGTTGCTGGGGGAGTCGATTGGGGCCGGCAGCAATGGCAGCAGATGGATGGAGGACAGGGGACGACTGTGCGGGCTCCAGAAGGTGAGGCGGGCATTCTTCCTCTTCTGCGGGGCGGCATTCCTCCCGGCGCCTATGCAAGAGGGGCTCTGTGGGCCGGACAGCAGTTTCCCCACCCGGGACAGCCACCGCAGGGTTACCCGGGGGCACAGGAAGGTCATGTGGGCCCGGGACGACAGGCGTGGAACGGACCGGGGCAAAATGGGCATGGACAGGGTTGGCAAGGGCACGCGGGCCCCGAGCGCACATGCCACCGAAGTTGACACGTATGAATTTCCCCAAGTTCAAAGGGGGGATGCACTGGAGTGGGTTCAGAAGGCGGAGTTGTTCTTCGGTTACCAGGAGGTCCCAGAAGGGCAGTGGGTGCAACTAGCATCGTTTCATCTGGAAGACGACGCGTTCCAGTGGACGCAGTGGTTCATGAGAGATCGAGATTATGTGCCCTGGACTGATTTTGTGGAAGGGTTCACCGCCCGATTTGGACCTCTAGAGTACGAGGACTTTGAGGCGATACTGCGGAAGTTACGACAGAAGGGTACGATGATGGAGTACCGGACAGAGTTCGAGAAGCTGGCAAACCGAGTACACTGGGAGGAGAAGACATTGCTAAGTTGTTTTGTGTCAGGTCTGAAGGAGCAGTTGCGGGATGAGGTTCACGCATATATGTCGCGGAGTTTGAACCACACCATCAGCTTAGCCCGCATTCAGGAAGAGCGCTTCAACCGGAAGCGGTTGCGGGCGACGGGGAGACCTGCTGCCACCCCGGCCGTGGCCAGGAGAGAGCCGCAGGCGGCTGTGAGGCCTACTGTGACTCGTTTGTCGTGGGGCGAGCTTCAGGCCCGAAAGGAGAAGGGATTATGTTTTAATTGTGACGAGAAGTTTGTTCCAGGCCACAAGTGTCAGAAGGTCCAAGTCTTCATGTTACATCAGGACGCGGATGACGAGTTGGCGCCTGAGGGGCTGGATTCTGAAGGAGATTGGGACCTGACCGAGCTCGGGGTCTCTCTACATGCTATGGAAGGGTGTAATCCCCCTCCACTCACTATGCGGCTCGCGGGGAGGGTCCGACAAGAGAAGGTGACTATTTTGGTGGACAGCGGGAGTACGCACAACTTCATTCACCCGGATGTGGCACAGAAGGTGGGGCATCTGATTGATACTGGAGCTGTCTTCCAGGTCATGGTGGCGGGTGGCAGTAAATTACAGTGCCAGGGGGTGCTCAAGGGAGTAGAGCTTCGGATGCAGGGGTACGTTGGTCGCACAGATGTCTACCTTCTACCCATTCGGGGTTCGGACATGGTGTTGGGAGTTCAGTGGCTACAGCAGTTGAGGAGGGTTACGTTTGATTGAGATCAGATGACGATGGAGTTCTTGCAGAGCGGGAAACAGTTTTGTTTGAAGGGCCTCACGTCCTCACCGGTCAAGAAGATTTCTCTTCGCAGTCTACAACAGCTTGAAGGGACCGGGAGTTTGATGGCGGTGCTGTTAGGGGTACGGACGGATGTGCAGGATCAGTTGAGGTACCTCTGCCGATGCGGGCATTGGTGGAACAGTATGCTGATGTGTTTCAGGAGCCACGTACACTCCCACCTTCACGGTTTCGGGATAATCAAATTATCCTCAAGGCAGGGATGGAGCCTACCAACATCAGACCATATCGGTACCCGCACATGCAGAAAGCCGAGGTATTCTCCATTTTGCGCCAGCATCAGCTCTTTGCGAAGCGGTCGAAGTGTTCTTTTGGCCAAAAGGAGGTGGAATATTTGGGGCATCTGGTTTCGGCTGAAGGGGTTAAGGCGGACCCTCGGAAGATTGAGAGCATGGTGTCGTGGCCACGGCCTCAGACTATTCGGGCCTTGCGGGGCTTCTTGGGGCTCACGGGCTACTACAGGCGTTTCGTGCGGGACTATGGGAAGATTGCCAGGCCGTTGACACATTTGTTACAGAGGGACGCCTTCTCTTGGCAGGATGAGGCTGAGTCAGCTTTTCAGGCACTCAAACGGGCTATGACGACAACTCCAGTTTTGGCACTCCCGGACTTCTCCAAGGAGTTCGTCGTGGAGACGGACGCGTCGGGAGTGGGACTAGGTGCCGTGCTAATGCAGGAGGGACGGCCGTTAGCTTTCTACAGCAAGGCTTTGGCCCCCACGGACATTAGGCCTTTCCGCCTACGAAAAGGAGATGTTGGCGGTTATTCACGCGGTGGCATTGTGGCGACCATACCTGCTGGGACGTCATTTCAAAATACGGACTGATCATCAGAGTTTGAAGCATTTTTTAGAACAGCGGGTCTCTTCCCCTCTCCAACAGAAATGGGTCACCAAGCTTTTGGGGTACGACTACGAGATTGTATATCGGCAAGGGAAGGACAATCGGGTTGCTGATGCACTATCCCGTTTGCCTGAGAGCGCTATAGCCCAACTTTCTACACCTCAGTTGGACTCTATTGACGAGATTCAGGAGGAGGTGCAGCGAGACCCCGAGTTGCGGAGCATTGTGGAGGATCTACGGCAGGCACGAGAGACAGCCCCCGGTTATCATCTGCAGAATGACCGGCTATACTATCGGGGACGGGTAGTCCTACCCTCTCAGTCGGCTTGGAGGATGGTCATGATGCATGAGTTCCATTAGTCCCCGACGGGTGGTCACGCAGGTGTTCTCCGTACTCTTCAGCGGGCACGGGCCAATGTGTTTTGGAAAGGGATGCGACGGGATATCCAGTTATTTGTTCAGCAATGTGATGTTTGCCAGCGGCAGAAGTACGAGACCACTTCCCCGGCCGGGCTACTTACACCCTTGGAGATTCCACACCAGATTTGGGATATCTTATCCATGGATTTCATTGATGGCTTGCCGCGGTCTAAGGGTAAGACGGTCATCATGGTGGTGGTTGATAAATTGTCAAAGTAAGCACATTTCATCGCATTGAGCCACCCTTACACTGGTGAGTCTGTTGCTGCTCTGTTTGCTCGAGAGATTGTTCGGCTTCATGGCATCCCTCGGGCGATCATCTCGGATCGCGATCCGACCTTTGTTGGCCAATTTTGGAAGGAGCTCTTCCGTTTACAGGGGACCTCCTTGTGTTTCAGCACCGCTCACCATCCGCAGACAGATGGTCAAACTGAGGTGTTGAATCGGGGTGTTGAGACATACCTCCGATGCTTTGTTATGGATGAGCCGCGGACTTGGACGAGTTGGTTGCATTGGGCTGAGTACTGCTTCAACACTTCCTATCATTCAGCCAGCAAGCTCACTCCCTTTGAGGTAGTATACGGGCGACCACCTCCTTCTCTGAGCAGTTACGAGCCGGGTAGTACGGCAGTGGAAGCAGTTGACCGTGCACTTCGTGATCGTGACCGCACACTCGCTACCTTGCGCGAGAATCTCCGGACAGCACGGGATCGTATGAAGGCCCAGGCTGACAAGCATCGGACAGAGCGCGAATTTCAGGTGGGGGACGATGTGTTTCTCAAGCTCCGCCCCTATCGGCAGTTGTCCGTCGCACAGCGGTCGAATCAGAAGGTGGCACCCCGTTATTATGGTCCATTTCGGATCACCCGACGGGTGGGCCCAGTTGCTTATACGTTGGCGTTGCCTGAAGGGAGTCGGATACATCCAACCTTCCACATCTCGTTGTTGAAGCGGAAGATCGGTGATACTCTCCATGTCACTCCCCGTCTTCCCGAGGCCACTAGTGGGGGCGAGCTGCGCCCGATTCCTGAGGATGTACTGTTGATCAAATGGAAACGGCGAGGCACGTCGTACTGTCCTGAGCTGCTGGTCAAGTGGAAGGACTTGGCCGTTGAACACAATACTTGGGTGGATTTGCTGGAATTCCGGGAGCTTTACCCCGATTACAACATTGGGGACAAGCTGGTTTTTGATGGGGAAGGGAATGTTACGCCCCCGGACGAGGCCAGGTTATTTGGCCGGCAATACAAGCGGCGGCAGAGGAAAGACGGAGGCGACAACGGGGCTGAACCAACTGGTTCAGCCCCCTCTTTATAGAATCGGCCCAAGGGGGGGCTGAACCCACCCGGTTCAGCCCCCATTGGGGCCGGTCGGCCCTTCGGTTGGCTGGCCCTGGGTCCGGGTATAAATATACCTGGACCCCCTCTTTTGATGGCATGCAAGATATTCTCAAGGTATTCTCCTTCTTCCAAACCCTAGCCTCCTTCTCTAGTTCCTTCCTCCTCTCTCTCTAGTAGCTTCATAACACACACCAACATCCGCTATAGGCACACCTCAAAACAACCAAATAAACACTTAAAACCAACCTCTTCTAATTCCTCCTCCCCGTCTCTACATGCGCACCATCCCGATACAGAATCCTTCCCTCCCAATCGCGCCGCATTAGGGTTTCCCGTTCTCAACAAATGCTGATGGCCGCACCATTTCGCAGTCGAAGACCACCCCATTCTATGGATTTGCAATCTCATCCTCCCTCCTCTTTCTTGAGCCCGAAGGGCTCTCTTTTCTCCGGAAAGAGTTGCTTCAACTTTCTCTAAACCAAAACCATCGGGCTTTGAAGAAGTTCCAAATAGACGAGATTCCAGACACGACGAGATTTCAGTACAGGGCATCTTGTTACAGGAGATACCCATGAAGAAGCCACTTCCGCCCTACATTCCCGCACCGCTGGATAAGAGTTTTGGATACGGAAAGAATTTCGGAACCAAGTATGAGCTCGGTGGCGGAGATTTAGTAACATTGTGTTGACTTGGCTTTAGCACTGTAGGTTTTATAGGCTACAAATGGATGGATGTTATGTTTTTCTTCCTTCAACTTCATTTGTTTTAGCTATTTCCTATCTATATGGGATATAGACTCTTGTATTTAGCCACACGTCATTATCCTTGGTTAAGCTTTCTCAAAATCACTCTTTGTGCAATTAGCATCACAGTGTGCAAATAAAAAAAATTGTTTTTGTGTGTGAATAGCAGGTTGGTTTGTAAATATAAGAATTTGAGTTGCAAATATAATTTGGTTGCACATAGCGACTCTCAGTGTACCTATAACACCACTCAAAGTTAATCATTTCAAATTTTATTTCCATATAAAATTTGAAACAAGGGAGAAATACAACATTTTCATCTTTTGTCTTTGACGTGTGACCTCACTTATACATGCGTCGACGGCAAATGGCAATGCAGACTGACAATTGTGAGGAGCATTAGAAACTAAAAGGAAACGTTTAAAAGAGAGAGGTATACTACTTATACAAGCTTTGGTTGGTGTCATGAACTTAAGTTCATAGCTCTTTGATTGGGTGTTATTATGGAAGATGACCTAAGGGACGAGTGGAGCCTTTGACTACAACGTCCAAAAGCGGATTTTCTCAGAAGGAGATATAGCTATCGAATCTCCTTGGGGTTTAGAAAGGTTAAAATGGCGCTTCCGATTTCATGAGGCCCTTTAAATACAATTCACACAAAGCATTTAGAAACTCTTAATTAACTCATAACTAGAGATACATTAACTAAAGAATAAAGATACATGGCATTTTTCACGTTTCCATTAATTAGACCTTGTGTTTAAGCTAGATATAAAATCTGTCAATTGAGTCATAATTGCGTTCCTTTATCTCCCTTAGAAAAGCTTTTTATATCGACATCTTGAAGTAAAGGCGAAGTCACAAAGTAAGCACCGCCCTAGTGATCCGAAGGGGAAAGAGAGGTGTTGTTCGCAAACCACTCTTCGTTTGTGCAAGAAGGGGATGATGAAAGTGTGGGTCGAATGCCGCGAGAGCGAGTGCTTAGTGGATGGGAGCACGTAATCAACAACAAAGGAGGGCTCATTGTATGAGAACCACTAGTGTTAATGGTTAAAGAGGGACATGATGGTTGGGATCAACAAGAATCATCGACCACCTAAAAGTGGACAAGATGGTGAATTCACGAGGACTAACTGATGCTGGAATTTCTTCCTGTCAGTCCTCAACGGTGTCGGCATGCCTATCAGACGAGTCTTCAGTGCACACAATGGCTGGTTGAATTACCTTGTCAATCTCTACCTGTTTGCACGCCAGTTCAATGATGAATGCATGTAGAGTGTACATGTTACCGTCAAGCTTGACACCCAGGCCAGTAAGGTTGTCAGTTGTTGCACCTCAACTATTATTTTCTGAAATTCGGCCACTAGCTCCTCAACGATTGTTCGATCTGCGAGAAAATTATTTCAGCATGTTCATCAACCCCAATCCGTCTCTGCCATAGAGTCACCACCATGCGGCGGGTTGTTGAGGCCCGGGATCGAACACCCGACCTCCTAGATAAGAGACTTTCACCAGGGCTCACATCACTGCAGCTCAATTGGTGATGAGAGTCTGCCTGGGGGCCCACCCGGGGGTCCACCCCAGCGGCTTTATCAGGGATGCAGTCCGTACACCCCAACCCGTCTCTGGCCCCACCGCAGGGCGCAGCAGGTTGTTGAGGCCGGGGATCGAACACCCGACCTCCTTGATAAAGAGTCTTCAGGCAGACTCTCATCACCAATTAAGCTACAACTGGTGATGAGAGTCTGCCTGAAGACTCATTATCAAGGAGATTGGATGTTCGATCCCCGGCCTCAGCAACCCGCTGCGCCCTGTGCTGGGACCAGAGACGGGTTGGGGTGTACGGGTTGCAGCCTTGATAAAGTCGCTCGGGTGGACTCCCGGGTGGGCCCCCTGGTGGGATTCCAGGGTAGCAGGCAGGTGTGATACTTGTCCTGCATCACCTCCCCTCCAACGCGATCTTTGCTTGCGACAGAGTCTCCCTTGCCGGAGTCTCCTGCCGCCAGTTTACTCGCAGAGTTGGTTGGTTTTTCTCCCAGAACCACCGCCGATCCGAGCCAAATCCAGTGCCCGTCTGAAGTAAAAGCACTTCCTCAAAAATAATTGTTCTCATCTTCTGAAGCATAACAATTAGGGGAAATAAAAACTTCCAAACATGATCAACGAACTCATTACTGGTTACCTTAGCAGTTAGCAATAGCATAGTAATTCATCTCTGAGCATATGTACAATGAGGCGGCGATGGCCGGAGGCTTGGTCCCGTAGAGGGAAAGGACATTGGCCACTGGGCAGTGAGGCAACGAAGGCTTGGAAACTTGAAGCCACGAAGGACTAGGCCCTGGTTCGCATGCAGTTTGAAATCTGGACTGATGAAACTGGATGTTCGGAACCAGAAGGTTGGAAGGGATCGTTGATCACTGTAGTGAAGCTTGGCCCTGGACCCTGGAGCGGTGTCGAATGAGAAACAAAAATCTAGGGTATCAAGTTATCAACACATCAGGCTCTGCTATAGTAGTGAAATGGGCCAACTTTTTCTTAATTTCAACCCGCGCACATGCCCGGGTATGCCTTCAAGTAGATCAGCCTATGTATCTTGGTGATGTTGCCCACAGTGGTCGTGAACTGTTGTTGCGGAGGAAGGAGATTTTCCGAACTAAGGCGTTGCTGAGGAGGTTCTGAGTATTGTGTGTGAAGTTAGGAGGAAGTAAATCGTCGCTAGGTGCTGCTCAGTTCTAATTTGCCGGACCAATTCAATTTCATTCTCAGCTTGTCCTGTGCAAGTACCATGCCGCCCAATCTAAGATAAATTACCTACCTATCATCAATACTGAAACCTCATCCCTACAAATGCAAATGTAAGATTGTGTGCAGCAAGCTCTCCCCATAGCATTTGTAGTATGCATGGATTAGAATTACGCTTTCTATCCTTACTCCTTAATTTATTAATTTTCCAATGTTAATTATATTTTGAACCCTAATGTGGGAGGATCAAATAACATGTCAAAAAAAAAATCATTGTACAATCGCTTTTTTCCAAAATATCACCTTATTCATGTGCGAACTTTGGAAAGAAAACTTGATACTAAACTGTACTAACATCCATAAATTTTATCTTTGAAATTGATATCCTTATTAGCAAATCTTCATGTATGAACAGTTCTGCTCATGACGAAAACTAATAAAAATTAATATTATCAACAAGAAAAACATAGATGAATCAAACAATTAACATGTCAAATGATGTCAAGTTTTAACTAGAAATATATAAAAAATAAAATCAAATTACCTGACAGATCAAATCCCCGATAAAAGTAAGGAATGCAGAGGTCAAAGCCTTTGTTATCACTGGGTGCTTATCAAGAGCTGTCAAATACCTGGCAAATTTGTACTAAAAATGTTAAAAATATATTCTTCTATTTTTGTTTGTAAAGCATCTAAACCAGTTATTCACCAAATAGATATTGAAACTGCCAAAAAAATACACCGAGGGAAATGGTTTGATAAATACGAAGCTTAAATATATTTTATGAACTCAAAATATGGATGAAAATAAAATTCAAACAAAGCCTATTTATTTAAAATGTCTGACTCTCTTAAAACATATGTTAGTACCACATTTGTTAAAGGCTCAATTGAAATCTTGTTTTGGAAGATTATGCCAAGTAAATAGTAAATTAGCAGGATGCAGTAGTGTTTGTGCTCTTTAAGAAATATTTCTCTTTTAAAAATGTTTATTCTCTTATTGATATTAATAAAGAATACTTGTGTGTGTGCACACACAGAGAATAGAGTATTAGAATAGTACAGGTGATGTGGGATAAATTATAAGACTATACTCCCTCAAGTTGGAGCATGACATAAATCATGTCTAGCTTAGCGGTAAAATATGAGAATAAATCGAGGAAGAGGTTTGATGAGTATATTTACAATTTATCTCGAAGAAGGTACATATTGAATGACTACTTTCTTCTCTTTCACTTCTTTTGTGACAGTGAAAATCTACATCGATGTGCTTAGTCCTCTCATGAAAACTGTTTTTTTTAGCAATTTAAATTGGAGCTATGTTGTGGCAATAGAGTGATCTGAGATATTAGAGGAACTCCAAATTCTATTAAGAGAATTGAGTCAAACCAACTGACAAATTATTTGTATCATTGATCGATATTCAGTCTGGATATTCAGTCTGAATATCTCAATTGATGAACAAACTATAACATTTTATATCTTACAGTGCCAAGTAATACAATCCCCCACGAGAATCATATAGCCCATGGTAGATTGTTGATCATCAATAGAACCAATAAAATCAGTGTCAACGTCGGCTATGAGAGACAATATAGAAGACAATAGAGAAATCTTTGTCGGGAGTTCTCTTCAAGTAGTGTAGAATTTGATCTGCAGCCTGAATATGAGAAGTCAAAGAATTCTGTATATACTGACTTGGAGTATTGAACTATAAAAGCAATGTTTGGTAGAGTATTTGTGAAATAAAGGTAAAATATAAGTTGACACAAGTCGGGATAACATGATTGTAAAATCCACAGGAATATCGGTGGGTTTCCACCCAAGAAGGCTCATCTTGGAAGAATATCAAGAATGTATTTTTATTGATAGAGCTACAATTGCCTAGAGCTTAGTTGCGGTTAAATTTCAAAACAAAATCATCCTTCACCCAAGAGGATAATGATAGAATCGATCAAAAGTGGGTAGGACACAATCCAATTTGAAAAAGGCAATGCCTCAATTCCTAATCAAAAGAGGGAAAACCTCAATCTCGTCTCAAACAAAATAAATGTTTAATCTTCAATGATTGGAAGGAGTTGTGATTTGAGAAATAATGTTGGTTTAATATGTTGAAGTAAAAAAAAAAATTGTTCTGACGCACATTGCCCCCAAACATTTTCTCGGGAAAAGTTACCTCAAAAATGACTCGGTAGCATTAACCGGGCAAAAGAAAAAGTGGTATCTCAATAAAGTGTCAAGAAGTTGTTTACTCATAAATAGAGTGGTTACATGACTCGGGTAGGATGCAAATTCAAAACCCAATGTTATAGGCAAGTGATCATTTTAGGCCTAGCTAAGCCGCATAAGAATCTATCAAGTGCTAAATTCCTTTGAAAGCAAGGAGAAAAGAAGTGAATCCGATCTACAGGTGAAAGGCAGATAAGCATTGCAATCTTAAATTTGCTTTATATTAAATTCCTTTCATAATATAAATATTTAATGCACAAGTATGTAAAATTAAAGAAGGGAATTGTTAAAGGCAAACCAAAAATGGATATCCGCACACCATTGTTAACAGCAAACCATACTTTTAGGAAATTACTCGGTGCAAACAAATCTGTTAACGACAAACCGATATTGTTAACAACAAACCAAATATAAAATTAAAAAAAAATTCATTTTTTTAACCGTGATATAGCCACTCATAAACTTTAGGCCAAGATAAACTTTAGATTACACCACTCTTAAACCAATTCATAGTAAGATTCCAAAAAATTTATTAAATAGAGCTAATCAACATAAAATAAATGGAATTTTTTTATTAGTTAGATTCTCTTAATTTCAGTGAATTTTGCTTGAGTATTCACCATTGAGAGAGTTTTGGGGATAGTTGCTAATCAAAGGGACCCAAAGGAGAAATGGAAGTAAATGGTGAGTTCTTGCTTCTCTAAATTATGATATATGTGCGCTATAATTTTGATTTATATGTGAAGTTGCAATAGCTTGTTATGCTTAGAAATCCTACAGAATGGTATGCTCAAATTTAATTTATAAAGACAGATGGTTGTTGAAGTATTGGTTCAGTGAGTTTAGCTTTTTGAATAACCAAGATCTGATCCAGGAATGAAGATTATAATCTCAACATTCATGCTTTAACCATAGAAGTTAACTGATAATCTCAGTTTATGCATGTGTAAAGTATGATCACTAAATTTTCTGCACAGTTATTATTTTTATTTTCTGACTTTGTAGTCTCAAGAGCCTTTTGTTATGTTATATTACCCTTTGGAAATTTCTGAAAGATAAGAAAATGATTATATACATCTTATTGCACTTCTTTGTCGATTAACATTTATTGTGCATGCACATAGTGCATAAACAAATCATTATAGAATGCGAGAAGGTTTCGGACGAGCGTGAGAGGGAATCGGGGAGAGTTTTCGGCGCTGGTGTGCGGCTTATGGTTTGCCCGTAGAAAAATTCGGAACTAATTTTAGATGAGGATTTTAAGTTATGTTGGTGTGCGGATAGCCGTTTTTGATTTGCCCGTAAAAAAATCGAAACTAGTTTTAGATGAGCATTTTAAGTTATGTTGGTGTTCAGATAGCCGTTTTTAGTTTTCCTTTAACAATTACCTTAAATAAACTTGATTAAAATAAGTTTGACTAGCGACCATGAAGTGATTCTCAAAGACTGAAGCAAGAATATTAAGCATAAGTGTCACACATGACACAACTGCTACAGTACTTAAATTTCTTTGGGGGTGAAACTATAATGAAAGACACAATTTAGAATGGAGGAAGAAAACTAAGTCAGCTTATACTCTTACTCATGGCTTATTAAGACAAGTCGAAAGTAAGGAGGTAGAGTAGATATACGAGGTAGAGTAGATATGCTGGGGGAGCTATTGTTATCTTGTTGATCAGTTTTCTGACCAAACAAACACAATAAAGCCTCAACACATACACCAGAGTCATGCAAGCAAATAAGTAATTTCAGCCTATGAATTCAAAAGTTTACATATTAAGCAAATAAAAAGTAATATCATAACTTAAAAATATCATAAAATAATACTGGAGTTTGAAGTATATTACATCAATAATAATCGGGTCATTCTGTTCGCGCACTTTTACTCTCCCCTTACAAAATCGAAAGTATATTTATCATAGACCAGTCTTTCATTCGCGTATTCCTCTAAATCCTTGTAAGACTGGAGCGTGAAGGATATATCACCTTGGAGATAGCGTTGGAGCTCAACTACACATTGCTCGGCGATAATATTACGCCATTAGGTTGTTTATTCAAGTGGGATGTCTACTTGGCAGTGTCAGTATCATTAGAGGCAAACAAATAGACAATCGCCAACTAAAGATTGTCGTCACTTGTTAATTGGTCGATCTCCTCCAAGCGAGCCTGATTAGTCTCCAAGTCATTTTCAATCTCAAGAGCTTTGTTCTCAAGTGCTTCACTACCTCACCAACTTTCTCGGCCTAAGGGAGAAAGGATATTAGTCCTCCAATATCTTGACGAATTAGCCGGTTAGGGACTCCACTACCAATTGGAATGTCTTCACTTAGGCCTCAGATGCATCAAACTCGATGTGAAGCCCTTCCAAATGCTTTTTCTAGTAGAGCAACTCTATCTCCAGGGGAAAACATTTCCACTCACCGTAAGCAACATATAGGCTACAAAATTAAACTGAATCTCCTATAGTGGCAGTCTATGTGCTTTGGAGAGCATGTACAACCGTTGTTTCTTAAAAGCTCCCCTATGGTTGTTTTCTAGTCACCATCATAGGCATCACCCAGAGTAGGGCAAGTTTACAAAGAAGTGCTAATTTGAATCGCAGTAATAACCTAAATCCAAGCACATTTTGGAGGACTTGGAGGAGCCTTTTTTTGCCTAAGGATTCTGTGGGATAATTCACATCTCCTTCATGGCCTTAGCATCATGTCGGTCATTTCTACTAAATAAACCTCTCCTACATGCTCCAAAATCTAGAAAATAGCAATGACAAAGAATCGTTTGGGGACAGTTTGCCGTCGTCCATGGGCGAAACAAGAATCTAGTTGTCGAGGAAGAAGATGGTGCTATAGCCTATAGAAAAAAATATGAGCAATCACAAAGGATTCTTATATAAGTCAAACGAGACACCATTTTGTAGCGTTCTTCATTTTTAAGGCATTTCAATGTGCACTGTAAAAGCGGGGATAGTTTTACACGTCAACTCAATTACCAAGCTGCATGATAGATTACTCGCAATAAGAACTCGGTACCAACTTGGGATTTCGACATAAGAACTTTTTAGGAGTACGCGACAGAGTACTCGAAGGCTAACTAGACATAAATCTTCGTAAGAAGAATACTCGGTCAGGCTCCACACAAACACATGCCAAGATGTTCAACTTTGTTGATCACAAGCAATGCAACACAACCCTGCAGCGCACCCGCTCTTGTATAAATACATGTAATCAGTCCTAGCAAATGTTGGGATCTCTCCTTCTCTCGCTTTACTGGACTTTGTGTACTCTGATGCTCTAGCTTCACATTTTCTCTTAGCTTCCCTCGCAGCCATTGATTTATACTTACTCTAATAAAAATATTCTTTAATCAATTCTCAATGCTGTTGTGTTAGAAAGTAATACTTAGCTAAAAATCTTCAAGGCCAATTTGGATTTCAACAGTACTATCGGATTACTCCACACGGATTATCAGTTTTAGGCTTTACCAGTTCATTTTTCGTTCACACAAATTATGCATCTAAACGTATATATATAATAAATCTCTTTTGAATATGACATCTCATGTTTTTATCTCCTTTTTTACCTTCAACAGACAGCAGTATATAAAAACTTTCACGGAATCAATATAATTTGTGATGTGACAGAGAATGGCAGATTAAAAAATTTCTGTTACCAGGATAAAAGGGACCAATCATTCCCGCGGCTTTCCTCTCCGCTCCATCCGCCGTTCCCACCACCTCCCGAACCAGTGAAACCACGGTCGCCTCCCGAACCTCCATCTGAGACCGCCTGAAGAACAACGAAATCCACTCTACTTCGTTCGAATCTGGAACAAACGGAATCCCGCGTTCTAGAACAATTTCCTAGGGCTGAAGTTCGGAGGCGAACCAGAATGGGAGTGATTCCGCGGATATTGGAGAGATTGGATGAGATGACAGAAAGAGGATGGAAGGATTCGAAGACGACCAAGTTTCGTAATAAAAGCATTGCCGCGATTTTGGGGCGGCGCCGGAGTATCAGCGTGGGTTTTGCGGGGTTTACGTTGCTGCTGCACAGACCATTTGGCTGAACAGCTGAGGGTTACACCGGGCCGGGTTGGGTCTGCACCTTGACAAGCCGGGCCGGGCCAAATCGGGTCATAGGCTAATGATTAGGCCGGACCGGGCCAGACCTAGAGGGCTTTACAAGACCCCCATATTGATTGCCAGGCTAACGTTGCTGCTGCACAGACCATTTGGCTGAACAGCTGAGGGTTACGCCGGGCCGGTTGGGTCTGCACCTTGACAAGCCGGGTTGGGTCTGCACCTTGAAAAAGTCGGGCCGGGCCAAATCGGGTCATAGGCTAATGATTAGGCTCAGATCAGGCCTAGAGGGCCTTACAAGATCCCAATATTGATTGTCAGACCGGCCTGCAGCCCTGCCCGGGCGAGGCCCAGGCACCGAGTGGCCTGCAGCCTGCTGCCTGGCCTGGGCAATGTTGAAACCAGCAACTGGTCTCTTGAGTTCGGACCCACTGGGGGTGTAGCCGATGCTTATTTCTCCCTCACTAGACTCTCTTGACGGTGGATGCTGGAAACGGAATAGACCCAAGGCTGAAGCGAGGAGGTCCCGCCACACACCCGGAAGATCTTAGAGAGCTTCCCCTCCCAAACCAAAGCTTAACCGGGCACCTTGGAGGGCACTGGCTGCCAACCAAAACTAGTCTAGAGGAGAGGATTCTCTAAAATCGGATCTCCTCCAAGGTGCCATTAAGGGTCTATTTATAGATTTTCTTAGGTTGGTCTGCAAATAACATGAATCCGCCTTTTAATTTTACTAACAGCACCCCAAATTGGTCTGCTAACAGCTTAACTCCGCTGTTCCGAAGGGCTATTTGCAGCCCACCAGGGGTATTATGGTCATTTTCCCCTCACAACCCTTTGGGCGAATGGTCCGTGAGGGCACCATTCGCTGGGCACCCGCCTGGCTGGGCGAATGCACACGCTTCTGGGCGAGTGGTCCGTGAGGGCACCACTCGCCTAGCGCCTTCTCTCCTACGGCCTACCCCCACCAACACGGGGGCACTTTTACCTTCCTTGGCATGGGCGAGTGACCCGGCGAATGATCTGGACGACCCAGGTTTCGCCAGTTGGCTGGGGGGGTCCACTCGGCGAATACGGGTTGTACAGGCAAGGCCCGGCCTTAGGCTCACATTGAGCCTGGCCCAATAAAAATGGCATGTGCTGCATTTATTAGTCGCATGACACCATACCAGGCGGCTAATAATTTGATTCCCGCCTAGCTAGGCTAGGCGGGAATCTATCATGTTAAGTACTTATGTACTTAACATATAATAATATATTATTAATATATTATATAAATATTATAAATTTATAATGTTATATATCTGTAGCCTAAATACAATTATAAAAAAAACTTTATAAAAATTCAAACGAAGACCGTTTGATATTTTTTTATCTCTCCTCACTCTACATACGAGTGAGGAGATGAAATCAATTTTTTTAAGTTTTAATTATCTCTCTCTACTCTCTCTACTCTCTCTACTCTCTCCTCATAATACTGTTTGCCTCTCACAATGAGGCGATCGCTTCTCAACCCATAAATCCAGAGATCGAAATCGTGGAGCACAAGCATCGTGCACAAGTATGGGAGCACTTCGACAAAGTTCGCGTCAATGATGAGTTGAAAGCTAATCGTCGGCATTGTGCGAAATTACTCACAACAAAAGGCAACACAACACTGATGCGTCATTTGAAAGCTTGTTTGGACAAAAAAGTGTCAGAATCTAGTCAGGCACAATTATTTTCGTTTGGGCAAAATTGGAACTACGATAAAGCTAGACAACAAGAGTCGCAAATGAAAAATATAACCATACATGAATTACCCTTCAACCATTACGACAATGATGATGAAACATCATATATACACAACGAGTTTCAAACAAAATATCATCAAGTAGAACGACTCTTAGAGCTGATGCATACAAGACTTATATTAAAATTAAAAAAAAATTAATAAAATATTTTAATAGTTTCGAAGGAAGAAGTAGCTTAACGAGCGATATTTGATCGTCCGGACAACATGTGGGACTATCGTACATTTGCATAATTTGTCATTGGATTTATCCTGTTTCATGAGAGTTATCATAACGTATAATTTTTTTTAAAAGCATTGAATCACCACGTACTGGAAATGCAATTTATCAAATTATAATCAAATGTGTTCAAGAATTTAAAATAAAAGATAAAATAATTAATATTTCTTTTGATAATGCGTCAAATAATACTGCACCAGTCAAATTATTAAAAAGAGATTTAAAACCTTTTCTAAATGACGCTTTTTTTCATACTCGATATTTTATCACGTATTTAATTTAATTGTGAAAGATAATTTAAATTCTATGAAAGAATATGTTAATAAAATTAGAGTGACGAATAAATTTACTTATGTTTCTAATAAAATAAAACAAGATTTTATAAAATTTGTTCATTCACATGATCAAAAATATTTAAAACCCGAATTTAATATGCCCGTCCGTTAAAACTCAACGTATAAAATGTTAAAAAGAGCCGTGCGGCAAAAAACATTGCTTATGAAATTTTCTTCGAGTATTATAATACATGAGTTAAGTGAAGAAATTTGAGAAATTATTGAATGATATGTAAATTTACCTGTATTTTTCTCTTACTAGTGTTTGGACAAGTTGCTTTATATATTTAAAACCAAATGCCTAAGAATAAAGACCGCAAATGTAGAGCATTAATGCAGGCTTCTCATGATAGAAATAAATAAGCATTTAGAGTTTGAAAGGAGAAAATCAGAAAATAAAGCTTACTGCATTAATGTGCCACAACATAGGCTTATTACTCATAACTGTAGGCACAGTGTTATACAGTAAAACCGTCCCAAATCCATTTTTTTTGTTTTATTTTATTTTTATTTCTCTCCGGGCACTTCTTTCTCGAGCTCCTTGAGGAAATCCGAGTTGTCCACAAGAACCTGAAATCAAATACAATCTTAGCATCATCATCAATCTGCTTCTTCCAATAAGTTTAGTGCTCAATCACTATTTAATAAACATATAAATAGATGAAAATTGGGCTAAAAATGACTCATTTGGGGAATATACAAAGGTGCTGAACATGAATCACTGAGACGGAACTGAGGATTTATTTAGGCAAATGTTATGTGCAAACCTATTATGGCGCTATGTGCAAACCAATTTTGCGTGCAGACAAAAAAATTATACTTTGTTACAAGTGAAAATTAGGTGTGCAAACCAATTTTGATTTGCACATAGCCATAATAGGTTTGCACATAACATTTGTCTTTATTTATAGGAATAATTACCCAAACTTCCGTGGGAGTTGGCATAATTACAGGTTGTACCCCTCTAACTTTTGAAGAACCCCTTGGAGTAAATTTTTAAGGGGGGTCTTTTTGTGCATGAATGTTATGAAATGTAAGCTTGCAAGGGGGGTTTTGTAATTTCAAAAGTTAGAGTACAAGTTCTAAATTTGCAAACATAGAGGGGAGGTCCCGATAAATGGCCCTTTATTTATATCACATATATAAATAAGACTAATGATGATATATTAACAGCGCGATTCATTTTTTTTTTAAATGGAGAGAGCGTGATTCAAAATTTAGTACATGAAACAAAATTCCCCAATATAAGAGATAATGATGATAATGCAGGTAATTTAGAAGTGAATTTACCACTTTCCAGCCATCTGGATCGAGGAAGGAAGTTATCTTGGTGTTAATTCCCGGAAGCGGGCCGGGTTGTCGGGTTATCTTCCCCCCAAGCTCTTTGGTCACCAGTTCAATCGCCCGAGCACTTTTATATACATCCTCAGTGCTAATAGCAACCTGAAATTTTTGTTGCAGCAAATTTTTTTGATGAGAAATCTAGTCTACATGAGGGCTGACTATAAAAGACATCAATGGACCAACCTGAGCATATGCATTGCCTTTGGTGTACTCTTTCACATCATAATTGTATGTTAATTCAAGAACTGTGGTCTCGTACTCATCCGCATAACCCAGCATAGCAATGGTGTACTGCACAAGCAATGCACGAAGAAAGAGCGTCGAGATTAAACCCGAGGTTTTAAAACTCAATTTCAGCTTCAGTTTTCATAGTTTCGCCGGTTTTCGGTTCTGTGATTCAATAAAATCCAAAAGACTTGCAGAATATTTTAATAAAGTTCCACCCGGAATTTGTAGGTCATGGATGAAACTCAAAATCAGCCAAAGCAAAAAAATACTGGCCGTCGGAATATGTTTTCAGCCAAAAAACAATATGAAGCCACTGAAACTTACGCATATCTAGTGGCACTCCCTTTGAACTTATTCCGTCTAAATGCACTCATGTCAGGAGTGGAAACCGAAGAGAAAACACGGCTTGACCCGACCAACCAGATGACCATGTCACTGTCTAATCTATAATGACTCTTTTAATTTATTTTATTTGGCGTATATGGTTTAATAAACAACAAAACAAAATTATTTTGTTGTTTAGGTTTTTTGTAGCCTAGCCCTCGACTCTCTTCTTGCTTTCTTTGGCGTTCTTACTTGCGGCAATGCGTCGTTGATATCGATTTTGCTTGGTTGTAGGAATTTGGACTGGGGATTCCTTACCTTCGATCATTGTCGACGACTTCTGGTCTTTCTTCCCCGTGGTATGCCGTTATTACTTGTGTAACATAAAATGTTTACACTAATTTAGTAGATTTAGAATTTTAGTAAATAAAAAAAATGATTATATGTATATATAATTATTTAAATATTGAAACCTGATATATGAAATAACCCCGATATATTAAAACGACATGTCGATAATAAAATGTTAAACCAAATACATGAAATTAAATGTATAAAAATTAAATATAAGAAATAAATAACAACAACAAAAATAAATCTCATCCACTAACTACATCAGAAACTAAGCATTGTGATTGAACCCTCTGAGAAGTTAATTTAGGGTGAAACATGATACAGAAGCATAAAGACAATTACACCTTATAATATTAACAAATAAATGCAACTTACCTTGTATGCTGCATTATCAGACTTCCTCAACAGCTTCATCCCGCAGGCCTGCATATGGTCAGCTACATTATTAATTTTAATTTGACACCCTAAAAATTCACTTCCAGGGAAAAAAAAGATTTTAAAAAATGTTGGGTCATCAAATTACAGGAATAGTTGGATGGGTGGGTGGGCAACGGAATTACCGCGTCGCAGATCCGGCTTCCGCACGGTCGCAACGGCCGCTCGTTTGGCGGAGGTCGCGAGGCAAATCAGCCGCGGATCGCGGGATCGTGACCGAGGTTGCGCGGCGGTGGGTTTGCTCCGCGGCGCCAAACCCAGACAAATAGACACAAAGTTTGAAATTGCAGCTTATATACTATCTTATTTAACTCATATAGACACAAGTATTAATCCAGTTAAGAAAGTCAAGGAAATGCCAGGGACATGGAGGCCAACTAATGAGCAGTAACTCCTCTTGCGATCACTTGTTCCTGCTCCACTATTTTTGGGACCATATTTCTGCAAGACTCGTGCTTTACTAGAAAATCCAATTTCAGCGGAATTTATTATGCGAGTCCAATGGCTTCTTCTACTTTCGCTTCATGAGATCTTCGGTTTCAAATCCTTTTTTGGTTTTTCTGTTATTTGAATCTTCTGTTTCTCCTGCTATCTGTCAATGGAGAATCCAATGAACGAATCTTCAACGACTTTTCTTTCGCAGCTCGTTCTCATGAATTCTCTCTATATGGTGATTGAGGATACTTCTCCAAAGGTTTCATGATTATAAATAGATATCTAAGGAATTTATTAAATACAACAAATTAGTACATGAATACATTTCTGGTTTTTATGTTGTTCAATCTACTTTCGGTATTCAATTCCTTGAAGGAGATACTCGAAGGCCATCTTCGTTTAATTGTAACTAAATTGAAGGAGATACTTGAAGACTCTTTTTCTGCTTTTTTTTCTCTATTTTCAAATTGCTTAGAAAGTCTTTAATTGTAACTAAATTTAATACAATCAGTTTTTCAAGTAAAACCATTAGAGTAAAGTACCCAAAAGGGAATAATGTATGTTAAGCAAATGAACAATTTGCAGAGCATCAAATGGGAAGAAAAAAAACAACACAAATATAAAATCGAAGATGGAACAAGACAGATGCACACTAGGAAGATGTTGTAGTTGTAGTACCGTCTTTTCTACAACAAACACTTGATCATGAAGGGAAAAAATAAAGGAAGAAGAAGAACAAGGTGTTGCAACTTCCATAGACTAGAGCAGTCACGCCTGTGACCAAGAAGGAAACATGAAGTAAAGAGAACTTACTGCATCCATGGAATATCATGAATGTGGCACAATGGTGAGCGAAACAATCTTATGAAAATAAACTTTTGTCCAGGGGTGGCCAACCATCTTTTTACTCTGGATTGCTGCATTAATAAATTATGGAACAGGAACAATATCATAGATCTGGCCTAACCAAACAACAGTCTGGAGTATGTTAGCTGATAAGGACCTTATACCTAAAACAATTATACCAACTCAAACTTCCTACACAAGGTTTCAAATAAGATGGAATAGGATTTGTTGTTCTATTAAAACTATAAATACTGAGATCCAAAACCAACGAGAGCACGCTCATCTTCATTCACGGAGATGAATGATTTCAAGGCGGGGGGATTGATGGGGAATCAGAACAATTCATTTTATGTGGATCGACGATCGTAGCAATTTTTGTTCTTGTCATTTTTTATTTCGAGTTGTATTTTTATGTATTTTTGAGTCGGGACGATCGGTCAATCATAGCCGTTCGTTGCCTCCTGGAGTCTATAAATAGAGGGTGAGGGCTCTCATTTTAGGCATTGAAGAATGGAGTATTGAAGTCCATTCTTTGGTCAACTCGGTGCCGAAGCCAAACCCCGGGTGCGAAGCTCGGGTCTACCTCCTCCCCCCCCCCCCCCCCCCCCCCCCCTCCCCACCCCTTGGCCGGCCAAGCCATATCCCCTCCTCTAGTGGCCGGCCAACTCAGCCCCTCCCTCAAACCCCCTCAACAACAGCCAAACTCCCCACCATTAACTGAACTACAACCCTTTCCATATTCCCCCTCCTAATCTCAGATGAACCCTCATATTTCATTCCCCTCACTGACTGCCTTTCACCACCTCATCCTGTAGCCATCCAGCACCCTCCAAACCTCCACCCAGCAGCCTACTCTGCTGCCCTTTCCCCTCAGTTTTCCCCAACAGCACCCCTCACCATCATCACCCCTTTGTGGAGCGACCTCAAACCTTCACCCAGCAGCCCAAAAGCCCCAGAATTTTTGCCAGGGCACTGTCCAGCCACCTGGCAGCCATCCAGAGTGCTGTCCAGACCATCCAGAGCAGCAGACTCCTCTTGCTCGCGGCTGAAAACAGCCCCATGCACCTTCCTATTTGCTGTCTCCATTCCTGGACAGCCAAGTGCAGTCCCTGCTTGCTGAAATCTAGTCCTGGCAGCCCTCTTAAAGCGCCCTCAGCCCTCCCCTCTTTATAGTCTTGGTAATCAAGGTTTGTGTGTTGATTTATTTACCGTTGGGTCTTGTGTTTGTTCTCTACTAGAAGAGATAGTGGTTTATAAGTTTGCATTCAATTGTTTTAGTCTTTGTAATCTCCCATTTAAATAGTACTTGATTTTTCTGGCACTCTTGCACTTATACGAATTCACGTGTTTCCATATTTGAGAGCTTTAACTTTTTGTGGCCAATCAAATTATTATTGCTTTATAAATATTCATTGTTGCAAGTAAACCGTCGGATTTATGCATGGTCGCATGTAGGAGTTCATTCATGTGTTTTCCCATCACATAGGACCGTCCTGCGTCATGTGCCAAGGACACCTGTCGAGTTTCGGGTGACGAGATACTTTCTTCTTCCCCGAGGACTTGCACCATTTATTATTCTATTTTAAGAATTTGAGATAGACCGATAATAAATTAAAAAAAAGACACTACTATTTACTTTATTTGTATAAGTACTTAGTATGCACCACTTTATTGTAGCATAGAGAAACATTCTGAAAATTTAAAACATCTTGAGTTTGTGTATTCTTTATGAATGACGGGTAGGGTACCGAACCTAGTTCATATGTAGATCGATCAATATTTCCCTCACTGCATCAGGTGGAACAGAAGTTTTGACGTACTTGAAGAATGATGGGAACAAACAGCAGTGAAAGCAACCAGCAACGCCCCGACAAAGAATGAGATGTTGCAGCTTCAGATGATGTGAGCATTGAGACCTCTCTCAGTGAGTAAGGGACTTGAGCCTTCGTGTCCAACATTTGGAGCAGACGGGAGGCTTCAAGAAACTTCAAGACAATTGAATATGAAATCATGAGCAAATCGAGTTCATGATCTGTCATGTATTGGTCAAGGTTCGGTGCAAGAGCATCGGTCAAGGTTCGGTGCAAGAGCATCGGTCAAGGGTCGTGCAAGAGCATCGATCAAGGGTCGGTACAAGGACATGGCCAAGGGTCGTGAAAAAGCATCGATCAAGGGTCGGTACAAGGACAACAGTCAAGGATCGGTGCAAGGACACCGGTCAAGGATCGGTGCAAGGACACCGGTCAAGGATCGGTGCAAGGACATCGGTCGAGGATCGGTGCAAGGACATCGGTCGAGGATCGGTGCAAGGTGCCAAGGACATCGGTCGAGGATCGGTGCAAGGTGCCAAGGACATCGGTCGAGGATCGGTGCAAGGACATCAGTCAAGGATCGGTGCAAGGACATCGGTCAAGGATCGGTGCAAGGACATCGGTGCAAGGATCGGTGCAAGGACATCGATCAAGGATTTGTGCAAGGAGATCGGTCAAGAATCGGTGCAAAAACATCGGTCAAGGGGACTCAACTAGACTCTTCTAGCTCAAGTGAAGAGGAGATCGCTGTTTTTGCAAGGCGGAGTCGAGATTAAGAATTCTTATTGTGACAGATTGTCATACAAATACATCGACAGAGGTGCGTCGAATATGATACCGCTGAGACCATTGGTGTAATAATTTGCATGATGACCTAAATCGATTTGACAACAATTATGCTCATGGGCAAAGTTGATATGTGGGGGAATTTCTATGAAAGTGGAGTCGTTACTAACTAGTCACGTGGGGTGAAAGTTTATGTTGACACCTAGGATCGACAATTGTTCATAAAGGAACTGACTTCCCAAAACTAGGTGTAAGATGATCGGAGTAGTGATCAACATTAGCAGTCAAGCCAACATTCATAGTCGAAGAATACTTGAAGATTTGGCTTGGTAGTACAGATGCCCCAAGATCCATATTCCATTGGGAGGTTTCAGGAAATGTCGAGTGTAATGGACCAATGGTGGTGGAGAGATAGCGCGTTTCTTTCTCTATCACCACATTTCAAGACAAGGACAATTGTGACACAATTAACACTACATCTCCACATGTTGTTAGGGTGAATTTTGGCAATTGGTGTTGGCATCATACATGATGAGCAGCTCATCGCCTACCGTGTTGATGATAGGACAAAGTTGACACTTACTCTGTCCAAAAAGAATGCTCCACACAATGCTCAAACAAACGGAGGGAGGCTGTCATTTCTTTTGTAATATTTGGATAAATAGTCTAAGGAAGAAAATGAATAGCCACACCAATTGCATACTTCAGCAATGGGGAAGGGTGCTAAAGATGAAGTAATTATATGGGGCAGCTCAACACCTACAGTGTGCATAAAGAGACATTTTTGTCGAAGATAACACAATAACTATGAAAGTATAAGCCACACCGGTGGCACAAACAGAGCTCAATTATCACATGCATCACACTTGTCAAAAGAGATGTTGTCAATTGACGAGGTTTTGCTCCAAGTCACCTCGAAAATGCATGCTTTAAGGCAATGAGGAATACACCAACAATAAAATGGACTATAAAAGACCAACAAAGAAATACTAAACGTCCACATCAACGACTACTGCAACAATGAGAACAAGGAAGAACTCCCCTTGCTAGTGGTAGTTAGAGACTAAAATTTAAAAAAAGCCACCCAAGCAATCCACCAATTTCTTTAGCCAATCCCTTACCTTGAAATGTCATTAGTGAAAAAAACTCAAATGGTCATGCATGACCAAGAATACAAGAAATAACAAGCTATAAATTTCCGCTCAAAGGAGAGCATTACACAATCCAATGTAAATACCATACCTCAAACATCCAGTCAATTATATCAAGAACTGACAAAAGTTGCTAATTATTTTATTTTTAAATTGCTGATGAAAATAATATTATTTCATTGTACAAAATTACCTATGAAAATTACTTGCAGTTTTTTTTAAACAACCGATACAAAAAGGTGCAAATGCAGAAATAAGGTCTTTCTTATCAAGGAAAAAGTTCCAACAATAATTTTCTGAACATACAAAATGGCATGTCAAGACAAGGCAGAGATGTAGGACACGTGAAAACAAGAATACTGCTTTTGTAAAATGTAAATTGATGCTAGAATGCATTCCATTTCAACATTTATGTTCAAACTTGATTTTGGCAAGATTACTAGACTTTCCAATGGAAACAACAGGAGTATCTACTGAGCAAATGCACAATAATAAAGCAATTATGAAAATTAACATCGAACAAGGTCTAAGCTAAAAAATAGTTACGGTTAAGATTTTTAACAACATACCTTTTCATAAAACTGGATTGATCGATCAAGGTCCCCAACACGGAGCATAACTTGGCAGAGAGGTTCAGAAGTAGGGCCCCTCTGAATAAGCTCAAAGATGTAGCCATCAGGATCTTGAGCAAAAGCAATTACTGTAGATCCTCCTTTAACAGGACCAGGTTCACGTGTAATCTTGCCACCCTTGGACCTGATGTCCTCCACCAATTTGTAAACCTACAGTCCCATCAAAGGTTCTTCAGAAATAATTTGTATGTCAATAATGTATACAAACTCACAATAAACTTCATATTAGTCCTGTTAACATACATCTTCAGACGCAATAGCAAAATGTCCAAAACCTGTACCGATGTCATACTTATCCACTCCGTAATCTGTTGAAAGAGATAAGAAGAAGAGTGGAAGGTCTTGGCTTTTGATCATAGAAGAAATAAATAGTAATCATCAAAAAAGTCACAGTGAGACCAGAAAGAAACATTGAAAAATGTAAAGACTTAATTGAAAACAAAGTATCTATTATATCAGCAGGATTGGAAAATGTAATCATCAAAAAAGTAAGTCATACTGTAAGTCAATTCTACTGCAAAATGGGATTCTTCAGGACCAAATCCAAGAAAAGCATTTGAATATTTCTCTTCTGGAACATCTCTTTTCCTTAATAATTTCATCCCAAAGCATTCAGTATAAAACCTGAAACAATATCACATGTAACAGCGAAAAATGATTAATATTAGTAGCTCTAGCCCATTAATGACTTATCATGGAAACAATAATCCACAGAAATCATACTTTATGGTTCGGTCCAAATCTCCAACACGATAAACAGCATGCAAGAATCGACGTTTATCCTTTTTTGGCCAATCTAGCAAGCTTTCACTTTCGACGCCTGTTTCAATGGCTTCCTCTGATGCCATCTCCAATTACCAATTTACAGTTCTGTAAACGTGACAATAAAACAACTTAAGATGTTGTATTTCTTGAGAAAATGAGTGGTAATTTTATGCAGCTATTAGAGTTTAACTAAAGTTGAAGCTAGAAATCAGTAAGTACAAACTAAGATGTCAAAAATAGAGCGGGAAAAAGGAAGTAGCTATCCGATTGGGGATTCTGCTTGGACGGTACATGAGCTGTGGAAAATTGCCAAAATACAGTGTAATTTGGTTAGTTATTGATTTATCATTCTGTTGGTTTGTGCATGCCTTGCTTCCGTACACAATGGAATAGTTGCCCCAAAATTCAATGTTGTGACGTTCATCGGCGTTATTAATATTCTTTTCTTTTTCAATAACATGAATTCACATGTCCAATATGATATTCGCCAAAAATGGTTTCAAACTAGATTAGGGTTTGGGTTTCAGTGTGATCATGATAGTTTTTATTTGGGTATATCAATAATTTCCATATCTCCTATTTTGATAGTTTTGTTTGGGCATATCAATAAATTACATGGGCCATGTTTCAATGATTTCCTTTGCATGTATAGTGAAATAAAGAACAATGGGGGTCATAATGATGTAGTTGGCTTGAAATTGATGACAATCAAAGAGAATGAATAAAGGGGGGAGATGGATAGAGATTGGACATCATCTCTGTGATGGGAGAAGAAGCATTAAGGCTTCTCGATGATAGGGTGTGGTTAGGGTTTGTGTTAGCCCTTAGGGTTTCACCGCTCCAATCCGGGAAGATTATGAGGAAGGAAGAGAGGAATTCCAAGAGGGACTAGGCTCCAAAACTTATCATTCCAAATGATCCAAAGATACAAGATACAAGGGTTGGAGGTATTAGAATCCCTCACCCGGCAAAAGCATAAATATGCAAGAAATCCAAATTACAACTTAAGTAAAAGATAAAACACCCCTCCTAGGCATTAGCAATCACGTCAGTGTCTCCGTCGTGGACCTCTTCCTCCTGGAATAGGCATGTCACATTGTTGATGCCCCTTCAAGCTTCGTGCCTCCGTCCGCATCTGTAACAATACCCTCATCTGAAAAATTTGACTTGTCCTCAGGCAAAACTTAGAAAATTGGCTGCGGAAGTCGTCACGATCCAACCAAGTCGCATCGGAAAGAGGACGTTGTCGCCATGCCACCAACGCCTGCTCTCGAGCACAATCGTCCTCTGTGACGGTTTTGTGGTCCAAAATGACTTCAGGAAGGTAGACAGCGGAGCCGTCTGACGCTATGTTTACAGTACTTGCCCGCCGCCTGTTTGAGCTGGGAGACGCGGAAGACCAGATGAATCCGGCTATGGAGAGGAAGGCGAAGGCGGTTAGCCACTTCGCCGATGCGGGCAAGTACTGTAAATGGGTCGTAGAAGCGGGAAGATAGCTTGGGATGGAGGTGATTCGCCACCGAAGTTTGGCGGTACAGTCGGAGCTTGACAAAAACCGCGTCTCCCACCTGGAACTGGACGTCGCCGCGCCGTTTGTTCGCCTGGTGGAGCATCTTCTGATGTGTGCTGCGAAGATGGATCTTCAAGACCTGCAGTATCTCATACCTATCCAAGAGCTGCGTGCGCACCGCTCCAACATAGCATTCGCCTGGTAGATGTTGGATCAAGGAGGGCGGTGGGTGGCCGTAAACAGATTGGAACGGTGTCATGCTGGCGAAATAGTGGAGGGAAGTTTTGTAGGAGAACCCGACCCACCCCAACCATTTGCTCCAATCCCGCGGACGATCTGAAGTAAAGCAACGCAGCCACACAGGTAAGTCTCCAGGATCGGTTCAGTACCTCAGACTGGCAATACGTCTGGGGATGGTAGACAGAGCTCATCCGTAACTGTGTCCCTTGGAGTTTGAACAACTCCTGCCATAAAGTTCTCATAAAGACCGGGGGATCGCTGACAATGGAACGAGGAAAACCGTGCAGTAGGACCACGCCGAAAATGAAAGCCTCGGCCACAACCGGGGCCGTGAAAGGATGTCACGGAGGAATAAAATGGCCATACATGGACAGACGGTCCACCACAACAAAGATGTGGTTGTATCCTGATGAGCGCGGAAGGCGCGTAAATGAAGTCCATCGTCAGATCATCCCATATGAGATCAGGTACGGGTAAGGGATGCAGAAGGCCTCCAGAAAAAGTGTCCTCATATTTCGCTCGCTGGCAGATCAGGCAGGCCGTGACATATTCGTCCACATGTCGCATCATCTCTCGCCAATAAAGCGCAACTGCGAGGCGGAGGTAAGTACGGAACGCGCACATGTGGCCCGCGGACGGCGTAGTGTGGAACTCAGGAGGAAACATGAAATGTTGGCCGACGAGAAAGAGAGGACAAACCAGCCCCGTTAGAACAATCGACCTCCCACAAGTGTGTACGGGAGGGCACGCGGTGGCATCCGTCTGCAAGCTGTCCATGATAGGTCGGAGGGTCGAGTTGGCCTCCACCTCACCCTGTATGGTGCCCTCCTCCTGCCAAATCAGGGGAAGATGGCCGTCAGCTCGGCCGAAGTCGTTTGACACGATAAGGCATCCGTCGCCATGTTGGATCTGCTGGAACGAAACTCGACGGTAAAATCATAGCCTAACAGGCCTAACAGCCTCGCCTCCCAAACATGCTAGGATGGGGTGGTCATCTTCCGGATGAGCAGGTATCGTAAGTTATGATGATCTCTAAGCACGATGAAGTGCCACCCCAATAAGTAAGGGCACCAGTGCTGAACTGCCAAAACGAGCGTCATCAACTCGTTTTTGTAAGTGGAGCGGAAGCGAATGGTGGTGAAGAAGGACCTGCTGAAGTAAGCTATGGGGTGCCCGGTCTGCATGAGAAAGATGTCGACGCCTGTTACCGAGGCATCACACTCCACGATGAAAGGCTGAGAGAAGTCGTGCATAGCCAGAATCGATGTCGTCACCAAGGCCTGTTGAAGGGCTGTAAAAGTGGTGGCCGCCGCGGAGGACCATAGAAAGGTAGTATCAGTCGTCTTGCGCAGGATGCTCGTAAGTGGTCGTGCCAGCGTACCGTAGTCTAGGATGAAACGACGGTAGTAGCCCGTCAAACCGAGGAAGCCCGGTACCTCGCGTAAGGAGCACGTCTACAACCACTGCAACACTGTCGCGACCTTGTCGGGGTCCATAGCCACCCCCTGAGTTGAGACGGTATGACCCAAATAGGAGATTTCGCGTTTAATAAAGGCACATTTCTTCAGGTTGGCGACCAAGGAGTGGCGTTGCACTGTCTCGAAGATGGTATATAAGTGATGTAGGTGGTCTTGCCACGTCAGGCTGTAAACGAGAATGTCGTCAAAGAAAACAAGAACATACTTACGAAGCACTAGACGGAAGATGTCGTTCATCGTGGCTTGGAAGGTAGCTAGGGCGTTGGTGAGGCCGAACGACATCACAAAGAACTCGCAGTGGTCATCATCGGTGCGAAAGAAGGTCTTCGGGATGTCCTCGGCATATACCCGGATTTGATGGTAGGTCAAGCGGAGGTCAATCTTGGAGAAGTAGGTGGCTCAACATAGCTCGTCCAATAGCTCCCGGATGACGGGAATGGGATACTTGTTTGTTATGGTGGTTTTGTTAAGTGCACGGTAATCAACACAGAAGCGTCAACTGTTATCATTCTTCCGCACTATGAGGATCGGGCTCGAGAACGGGCTCGCATTGGGTCGGATCAGGCCGACAACTAACATGTCAGACACCAAGCGCTCGATCTCATCCTTTTTGAATATTTCTGTAGCGGTAGGGCCGAACCGAAATCGTCTGTACACCTACCCGGAGTGGGATGTGATGGTCGGTGACGCGGGACGGTAGAAAACCCATAGTCTGCGTGAACACGGACGAGTAAGTCTCCAGAAGGCGAGACAGCTGCTGCAGCGGCGGGGAAGAATGCAGAGGCGCTGGGGCCACATCCGTCGGTGAGGTGATCTGCCATAAGAATGCCCGAAAGTCCACAGAGAGAGTTCGTACGGCGGCACGCGATCAGAAGGCGACCCAATGAAGGGAGGAATCCCCCAGGAGTGTGCAGGGACGATTATCCCACTGGAAGGTCATCGCATGGAGGCCCAGTTGTGATTGGCGTCGCACAACGTCTGTAACCACATAATACCTAGAATGACATCCACACCTCCCAAAGGAAAAACATAAAAATCGGCAGAGACGTTGTAGTCACCCAACTTCAGCGGGAGGCCACGACAGAAGCCACTAGTCGTGGAGCGACGGTGATCACCAAGGTAAACCAAAAACTTTATCGCCGGGTCGGTGGGATGTTGCAAGCGCGTCAACAAGTCGTGGGAGACGAAGTTGTGGGTTGCCCCACTATCAATCATAAACACCATGGAAATCCCATGCAGAAGTCTGATGAGTAATTTATTTACTCATCTTTTAGTTTAGGTTTATTATGTTTTTTATATAAAATTATGTTATTTTATGGAATTTTATCATATAAATCCTTCCATTGTTATTTCATAAGCTAACTTAAGTTTATTTTGTGTTTTCAGGTTTTCTGGGCTGTTTCGAGCAAAAAGTTAAAATTACACGCCCCAGGTCACGGGCGTGACCATGGGCGTGTAACCTACGAAATACTCCAGACCTGCTTCTGCCACTCTGGGGACGCTCTGTGAAGATTTCGCCAAGTACACGCCCCAGGTCACGGGCGTGACCAAGGGCGTGACCCAATGTCACGGCCGCGACCCGCCACAAGCATCAGGAGCACGATGACACGTCAATTAAAATTACACGCCCTAGGTCACGGGCGTGACCAAGGGCGTGACATCAGGTCACGGGCGTGACTCGCCCCGCGCTTCTTCCCGCCATATTTTCCCGCCAGCAGCCAGATTTCAAGATTACACGCCCTAGGTCACGGGCGTGACCTAGGGCGTGACACGGCCGAAACGCTCGTAATTACTCCAGAAGGCGCCCTCTCCGCTGCTGCTTCGATCACGCCCCTTACACGCCCTTGGTCACGGGCGTGACCAAGGGCGTGTAACACCAAAAATTCAGCTATTTAAAGGGAGCTTTTCCAGATGTTTGGGGACAAATTTATGGAGTCCAAGCCTCCATTTTCTGCGTTATTCCTCCTTTGTTTGAGTAATCTAGCTTTACTTTTTTTTGCATTTGTAAGTCCTCTTCCAATAGTTGTAATCTCTTTTTCATGAATTAATAAAATTTGTTATTTTTATTCATCCCTTCTTCTAGTTGTCCTTCTCTTTTTTTTTTATTAGCTATAATCTTTTAGTCGAGTTCCTTTTCTTATTACAATCGATTCAAAAGTTTCATTTGATAGAACAATAGAGATCGTCTTGAGTAAGAGTAATCAACACGCCCGGATTTTTATACGACCTTGGTTTTTATAACCTATACTACATTCGATAAGGTATACTTGCCGTTATCATTTGCAAGCATGGTTTCGCTCATCAAGTTTTTGGCGCCGTTGCCGGGGATCTGAGTTGATATTTCGAAAGAGAATATCTATTGGTTTTATCGCTTCTTTTCTTCTCTTATTATTATTATTTTTTTTTTCTTTCTATCATTCAAGGTGTAACTATATTCCTGGAAAGGACGCTTTGGGCTTGAATTCCCATCATAGCCTCTAGTACCTTGCAAACCCTTCACCGGGTAGATCTTGGGAAGTCCAGGACTAATTTTAAATCACCTAATAAAAAAAAAAAATATATTTATAAAATAATTTAATATATAATAAATATATTTATCTAAATTTTTGCTTTGTTCTTCTCTCTCACCTCTTCCTCTCTTTTCTTTTCTTCTTGGTTTATGAACCGACACAACTCTCCAGCTAATTTTGAATTTGGATTTGATCCGGAAATCGAGCGCACGTTACGGCGGCGTCTCCGATTTAGTGATCTGCCTATAATTCGCGAAGAGTCGGTCGGAGAAACTAACGAGGAAATAATGGGTGATCCCATCCATAATGAGGCTCCGCTACGGACCATGTCCTATTATGCGAGACCGAATTGGGAGGGTACACAATCTAGTATTATTCGTCCGGCTGTGGCAAATAATAATTTTGAAATTAAAACGAGCATCATTCAGATGGTACAACAAACCGTCGTTTTCGATGGTTTACCAGATGAAGATCCTAATTTACATTTACTTAATTTTTTGGAAATTTGCGATACATTTAAGATAAATGGTGTCACCGATGATGCCATCCGTTTACGCTTATTTCCTTTTTCCTTGCGTACTAAGGCTAAGCAGTGGTTGGGATCTCTTCCTAGAGGTTCCATCACTACATGGGCCGAAATGACGGAGAAATTTTTAACAAAATATTTTCCTCCGGCAAAATCCGCCAAATTACGTACGGACATTCTCTCTTTTACGCAAGTAGACTCGGAGTCTCTCTACGACACATGGGAGCGCTTCAAGGAATTATTGCGAAGATGTCCTCATCATGCCCTTCCTTTGTGGCAACAAATTCAAACTTTCTACAATGGTTTAAATCTCCAAACGAGGCAGATGATTGATGCGGCCGCAGGGGGAACTCTTAATAATAAAACCCCCGAAGCTGTTCAAGAGCTTTTTGAGGAGATGGCCATGAATGCCTATCAGTGGAATGCGCCACGGTCGCGCCCTAATAAGCCGACCGGACTTTTTGAAGTCGAGGCCACCCCTAACTTAGCGCAACAAGTAGAAATGCTCACAAAACATTATGTGGCGGAGATGACTGCTTCCTCTGCCACAAATTGGGCTAACAATAATAACTTTAATAATTTTAATAATAATTTTATTCCTGAGCAAGTTGATTATATGGGGAACTCTTATCGCCCTCCTTATAACCCGAATAATAATCTTCCGTTTAACAATAGTTATAATCCGGGTTTAAGGAACCACCCAAATTTTTCATGGAGCAACCCCAATAATGCTCAACGCCCCCCACAAGTAAATCCCCCCGGATTTGCTCCACCACCACCACCACCACACAAGCCCTCTCCGCTTGAAGAGGTCTTCACAAAGTACATTGCCTCCAATGAGACCAATATCCGAAATCTCACCGGGTCGGTCAAAAATTTAGAAAATCAGATTGGACAACTCGCAAAAATGTTCTCTGAACGCCAGCAAGGAACACTTCCGGGCAACACTGAGCCCAATCCGCGGGAGAGCGCTAACGCGATCACACTCCGCAACGGAAAGGAGGTAACTTCTTCGAAATTGGTCGAGCCCGAGGTAAATGTTTCATCCTCTCCCCCGCAAGTTATTTCTTCACCTGCTTTACCGTCTGCTGCTTTAGCTCCGCGCATATTTAAAAATCCCTCTATTCCTTATCCTTCGAAATTAAAAGATGAGCGCAATGAGGAGCAATATAAAAAATTTATTGAAATTTTAAAACAAATCCAAATAAATGTACCATTCTGCGAAGCAATTGCTCAAATGCCAAAGTACGCAAAATTTTTAAAAGAATTACTTTCAAATAAAAAGAAACTAGAAAATTTTTCGCGTATTTCTTTAAACGCAGAGTGTTCGGCGGCTTTATTAAATAAATTACCACAAAAATTGAACGACCCGGGACGGTTCTCCATCCCGTGTATGTTTGGTAATTTATCAATCAAGCACGCCTTGGCCGATTTAGGAGCTAGTATAAATTTAATGTCTTTTGCGTTATTTCAAAAACTTGGTTTGGGAAACCCAAGTCCAACTAATATAAGCATCCAACTAGCGGATCGATCAGTTAAATACCCAATAGGGGTCATAGAAGATGTGCTAGTAAAGGTTGATAAGTTTATCTTCCCGGTAGACTTTGTCATCCTCGATATTGAAGAAGACGTCGAAGTACCCCTAATACTTGGCCGACCTTTCCTAGCCACCGCTCGAGCTATAATAGATGTAAGTAACGGAAAACTTCTCCTGCGAGTTGGAGAAGAAGAAGTTATTTTCAATGTTAATCAATCAATGAGAAATGCAATCACTAGCGATGATTCTTGTTTTATTTTAGAATCAAATTTTGAAGAAGACTTATCAACTTTTGCGGAAATAAATTCCCCTTTTTATGAAAATCCGGAGTTACAAACTTTATTATGTCTTGAAGAAACAACCCGGCAGGAAAATTTTGAACAAAAAAATTTAAATATTTTTAAAATCAAAACATCTTATGAAGAGCCGCCGAGTCTAGAATTAAAACAACTACCGGATCATCTAAAATATGTATTTTTAGAAGAAAATTCAAAATTACCCGTAATCATTTCTTCTGCGCTTAATGATTCGGAAATTTCCGAATTAATTAAAATTTTAAATAACCACCGTCGCGCAATTGCGTGGCAAATCTCTGATATAAAGAGTATAAATCCCTCATTCTGCACGCATAAAATAAATCTTGAAAATAATTCTCGCGGCACTATTCAGCCTCAACGACGCTTGAATCCTAATATGAAGGACGTCGTTAAGGCCGAAATTATAAAATTATTAGACGCGGGAATTATTTACCCAATTTCTGATAGCACTTGGGTTAGCCCGGTGCAAGTCGTGCCTAAGAAGGGCGGAATCACAGTAGTTGAAAACGAAAATAACGAGTTAATCCCAACTCGTACTGTTACGGGTTGGCGGGTATGCATCGATTATAGGAAATTAAATGATGCTACCCGCAAGGATCATTTTCCGTTGCCCTTCATTGACCAAAATTCTAGAACGTTTATCCGGTCACTCGCACTATTGTTTTCTTGATGGTCTTTCGGGATATTTCCAAATCCCAATTGCGCCCGAAGACCAAGAGAAAACCACCTTCACTTGTCCGTTCGGCACCTTCGCATACCGAAGAATGCCGTTTGGGCTTTGCAATGCGCCAGCTACATTTCAAAGATGTATGCTGACAATTTTTAATGAATTAGTTGAGGACGTCATGGAAGTTTTCATGGACGATTTTTCAGTTTATGGCGATTCCTTTAAAAATTGTCTAAAAAATCTTGACCGTGTTCTTCAACGCTGCGAAGACACGAATCTGGCACTCAACTGGGAGAAGTGCCATTTTATGGTCCGTGAGGGATTAGTCCTCGGACATAAGGTTTCTAGTAAAGGGATTGAGGTCGATAGGGCCAAGATCGAAGTTATAGAAAAACTCCCACCGCCTACTAATATTAAATCTATTAGGAGTTTTTTAGGACATGCAGGTTTCTATAGACGGTTTATTAAAGATTTTTCAAAAATTACAAAACCGTTAACACATCTTTTAGAAAAAGAAACCACGTTTATCTTTGATGAAGAATGTTCTAAGGCGTTCATAAAAATTAAAAACGAACTTATCAAATCGCCTATTTTAATTTCACCAGATTGGTCTCTTCCGTTCGAAATCATGTGCGATGCAAGCGATTTTGCCGTAGGTGCGGTCTTGGGCCAAAGGGTGAATAAATACTTTCACCCAATTTATTACGCAAGCAAAACGCTTACATCCGCCCAAGCTAATTATACTACGACGGAAAAAGAACTTCTAGCGATCGTTTTTGCTTTTGATAAATTTCGTTCGTACATAACGCTATCAAAAATTATTGTTTTTACAGATCACTCCGCACTCCGGTACTTGCTAGATAAAGGGGATGCCAAGCCCCGACTATTGAGATGGATCCTACTCTTGCAAGAATTCGATTTGGAGATCCGAGACAAGAAAGGAGCGGAGAATTTGGCGGCCGACCACCTCTCAAGACTGGAGAATCCGGCAGCAGGAGCACTAGTGGAGGCCGAGATAGATGATAAATTCCCTGAAGAGCGCCTCCTCGCCATGGAAAAGGTAACGACTTCTTCCACCCCTTGGTATGCGGATTTGGCCAACTATTTAGTGGCCCGGGTCCTACCAAAAGATTTTTCAAGTCAGCAAAAGAAGAAATTCTTTTCAGATTTGAAAAATTATTTTTGGGAGGACCCCTTTTTATTTCGTGTCTGCGCGGACCAAGTGGTAAGAAGGTGTATTTCGGGCGAGGAAGGCGTCAAAATATTACGACACTGCCACGAAGGACCAGCCGGCGGACACTACCAAGCAAACCGGACCGCAAGAAAAGCGCTAGAGGCGGGCTTCTATTGGCCCACCTTATTCAAAGACGCTCATCATTTTGTGAGTAATTGTGATCGGTGCCAACGGTCAGGTAACATTTCTAACCGCGACGAAATGCCCCAAAATATTTTTATAGAATGCGAAATTTTTGATCTTTGGGGAATAGATTTCGTAGGTCCTTTACCCTCTTTTTTAAATAATAAATATATTCTTGTTGCGGTCGATTACGTGTCAAGGTGGGCGGAAGCACAAGCTTTCCCCACTAACGACGCGAGAGTCGTCGTAAATTTTTTAAAAAAATTATTTTCACGATTTGGCACACCCCGAGCACTAATTAGTAATCGGGGCACACATTTCTGTAACAACCAACTTGCTAAAATTTTAGCAAAGTATGGAGTTACCCACAAGCTATCTACCGCCTACCACCCACAAGCAAATGGCGAAGTGGAGGTGGTGAATCGCGAACTAAAAAGAATTTTAGAAAAAACTGTCTCCGTTAATAGGAAGGACTGGTCGTTAAAATTAGACGACGCACTATGGGTCTATCGGACAGCGTACAAAACCGCCATCGGATGTACACCATACCGATTGGTCTATGGAAAAGCGTGTCATTTACCGGTGGAATTAGAACATCGCGCATTCTGGGCGCTAAAATTTTTAAACTTAGATTTGAACTTAGCCTCCGATCAACGAAAATTTCAACTTAATGAATTAGACGAATGGCGTGCAAATGCCTATGAAAATAATAAACTTTACAAGGAGCGCACTAAGTTTTACCATGACAAAAAAATAAAATTTCCAAAATCTTTTTCACCGGGAGACTCAGTCCTTTTATATAATTCTAGATTAAAACTTTTTCCGGGCAAATTAAAATCCCGATGGTCCGGCCCTTTTGTTGTAAAAGAGGTTTGGCCATATGGGACCGTGCTAATAGAACACCCGGATCAAGGCCTTTTGAAGGTTAACGGACACCGATTGAAATTATATCATTCTGGCGACCCAGCGCCCAGCAAAATTGAAACGCTTAACCTCACAAACTTGTAGAACGCCACTTAGTCAAGCTACGCGACGGTAAACAAAGCGCTCTTGGGAGGCAACCCAATGTTAACCTCTTTATTTTTATCTTTCTTTTCTTGTTTATTTTAACTCTGCAGGTGTTTGACCAGCGACCCCGACTACCATTCAGGGAAGCCCTCTTTACACCTTAGTAATTTATCTTGATTTTTCTTTAATGTCATGTTTTTTTTTAGTTTTATCTTTCATACTTAGTTTTAAACATTGGGGACAATGTTTAATTTTAAGTATGGGGGTGTAGCATAGCTTTCTTTATAGTTTTACTTGAAAAATAAAAACCAAAAAAAAAATATAAAAAATTGAAATTAAATTTCTTGGAAAGGACGTTTTGGGCTTGAATTCCCATCATAGCCTCTAGTACCTTGCAAACCCTTCACCGGGCAGATCTTGGGAAATCCAAGAACAAAAAAAAAAAAAATCTATTAGAAAATGTTCTTTTTATTCATCAAAACTCTCACTTGCTAAATTGTAAGTTCTAAGTAGACTGTTTTTCATATGAACTAAAAATAATTTTGTGCTAGAATAGTTTTTGAAACTTTTGAGTAAAATTGTTGACTCATGTAGTGCTCCTAGTCTTATGCTTGTCTTAAATAGTTTTGGTGTAAAATTAAATTCTTGGCATAGATCTAAAATTATGTTTTATTAATTTGCGTAGTAATAATTTATTTTACTTTTAAATTCGAATCCGGTCTTATCCAAAAGTAGTTTTGGTGAGTGTGTAGAAGATTGTTAGAAAGCTATTACTCGAATTGAACAAAAGGGTGTCCTTTCTCGATGTCTAGAACTTGCCCCAAGCTATTTTCAAAACATTTGCACTTTAGACAAATTAACTTTACATAAATGATTTAGGCCTTTCTTTGGATAGTTTGAGCCTTTGCACCCAACCTAGATTTACCACCATTGTTCACACAAATTTGAGCCTTACACCTTTATTTGATCCACCCTCCTCATTTCGGCACCAAAGCTAAAAAGCCCAAAACCCAAATAAACACTTTGAGATTTTGAGCTAAAATGAAAAAAAATTTGGGTACGATTCTATGAAAAAAGACAATTATGGGTATCAATTCAAAAAAAAAATGTTTAAATCTCAAAAAGTAATAATCTCATAATGATATGTGGCCTAGGTATGTACATGCATACTTGGAATGATCCCAATTATGAAGATTCATGATTTAAATAAACGAGTATGAGAGTGTTTCCCCTTTGAAAAAATACAAGTATGGGGGTAAAGTTTCATTATTTTATGGTGGCAATCATTTTCTTTTAGCTCAAAAATTTTGTTTAAGTGAAATGCGCCTTCATGTTTATCATTGTTACCTCACCCTTAAACCCAAGCCTTAAAATGTACCCTATTTAAGTCCTAAAGATCCATAGAGTCGATTTTGTTCGAAGTGTAGTGGAGAAAGTGCAAACGGGCAAGCCTATGGCCGTCGACATTGATGGATTTCTTTGGAGGCCACCCCGAACGTTTACATCTAGTAATTTAAATCTCAGCAATCACGCTATTTTTTCCCTTCACATAACTTTTTGATTGACCGTCGACTCATTTTTAAAATAATGATAAATAATTATAACGCATTTTTGAAGTATTTCATAAATTAGCATTTATGCCAAGAACATCTTTTTACTAAAATATCTACACATGCCAGCATAATACTTCGCATTTTACTCTCTAGTCTTCACATTCTATCTTGCATTAATTTTTCTCACCCTTGTGAAAAATGGATTGCTCGGGACGAGCAATGAGCAAGTATGGGGGTATTTGATGAGTAATTTATTTACTCATCTTTTAGTTTAGGTTTATTATGTTTTTTATATAAAATTATGTTATTTTATGGAATTTTATCATATAAATCCTTCCATTGTTATTTCATAAGCTAACTTAAGTTTATTTTGTGTTTTCAGGTTTTCTGGGCTGTTTCGAGCAAAAAGTTAAAATTACACGCCCCAGGTCACGGGCGTGACCATGGGCGTGTAACCTACGAAATACTCCAGACCTGCTTCTGCCACTCTGGGGACGCTCTGTGAAGATTTCGCCAAGTACACGCCCCAGGTCACGGGCGTGACCAAGGGCGTGACCCAATGTCACGGCCACGACCCGCCACAAGCATCAGGAACACGCTGACACGTCAATTAAAATTACACGCCCTAGGTTACGGGCGTGACCAAGGGCGTGACATCAGGTCACGGGCGTGACTCGCCCCGCGCTTCTTCCCGCCATATTTTCCCGCCAGCAGCCAGATTTCAAGATTACACGCCCCAGGTCACGGGCGTGGCCTAGGGCGTGACACGGCCGAAACGCTCGTAATTACTCCAGAAGGCGCCCTCTCCGCTGCTGCTTCGATCACGCCCCTTACACGCCCTTGGTCACGGGCGTGACCAAGGGCGTGTAACACCAAAAATTCAGCTATTTAAAGGGAGCTTTTCCAGATGTTTGGGGACAAATTTATGGAGTCCAAGCCTCCATTTTCTGCGTTATTCCTCCTTTGTTTGAGTAATCTAGCTTTACTTTTTTTTGCATTTGTAAGTCCTCTTCCAATAGTTGTAATCTCTTTTTCATGAATTAATAAAATTTGTTGTTTTTATTCATCCCTTCTTCTAGTTGTCTTTCTCTCTTTTTTTTATTAGCTATAATCTTTTAGTCGAGTTCCTTTTCTTATTACAATCGATTCAAAAGTTTCATTTGATAGAACAATAGAGATCGTCTTGAGTAAGAGTAATCAACACGCCCGGATTTTTATACGACCTTGGTTTTTATAACCTATACTACATTCGATACGGTATACTTGCCGTTATCGTTTGCAAGCATGGTTTCGCTCATCAAAGTCCCTGCAGCTTCATGGTGCGGGGCCCAAAAATTCCGCCAGTAGAAAAAAGTGAGAGGTCCAAACGCTGAAAGGCACCCGTCGATGTGTCCTGCAGAGGGACATCATCAAGGATAGGCATCGAAGTCGGCGGTCGTGAGTTCGTCCCCATCGTCGCACATGAGAACCCGCAGCTCCTTAAGCGAGCAGTCATGCATCGGGGAGTAGGGTTACCTGCAACAGAAGCACAAATCCTTACTACGCAGGTCATTATACTTTTGTGTCGAGAGGCGGATGGGGGCCAGCGGCCATGGGGTCCGAGGAAGGATGGACGGTTTGGGGGGAAGGGTGGTCATAGGTGGAGGATCTCCTGCGGGAAATCGTGGTGGAAGAGGAGGAATGAATGTGGAGCGAGTTGAGGAGCTGAGTGTGGTCGGCTGGAAACGCGGCTGGTCTACCGGTATGACTGAGAAATCTACCTCCACCAAGCAGGCGACCTCCATAGCGTCGGTAATATCCCAGAGATGGTGAGTACGGAGATGTAAGTGGATGTGGGATTGGATACCCTGAAGGAAGAAGACAATACAGTGATCGGGAGGAAAACCAAGGGCGTGGTTGGCAAGCTCGATACATTCATCAATATACCGATCCACCGAAGACGTGTGGCAGAGGGCACATAGGCTCTCGACGGCACTGCCGGAGTAGCGGCGATCGTAGCGCTTGACCAAGGCCAGTTGAGGTCGGCCCACGAGAGGAGCAAGGTGGAGTGGCAAAATCAACGAACTCAGTGTAAGGCGGAGCCCTCCATGACAAGGAGCATCAAGGAGACCTTCTGCGTCTCCGAGGTGCATTGGATGTCAAAGAATTGTTCGGCCTTGGCAATCCACCCAATAGGATTGGTCCCGTTGAAATTGGGAACTTCGAGGGCGCGCAACGCATGTGCCACGGCAAGTGCGGGGAGCGAATGAGGCATCGTGGGGCCGGTTGACAACCCACTGAAGGAAGGACGGGTCTTCCAAGCACGGCGGCGGAGTGGAGTCAGAACATGCATCGCAAGTCTCTGGGCATTGGAGGCTGGCCTGGATGGAAGCAAGGATGCTGGCTTGATCGTCGAGGCGGCGTTTGACGACATCGAGGTGGACGTTCGTCGTGGCGCGGGTGCTTGGTAGTCGCGGCGGCAACGCCGGGAGCAGGATAGAACTGACGTCGGTGCAGTTGAAGGATGCACTGGGAGGCACGACAGGACGTGCAGAGATGCGCAGGAGTTGCCGGGAAGAAGCGGGTTGGAAGCGTCGGGCAGAATGACTACTTGCTGAGAGAGATTGTGAATGGCATTAGGAGGAGCTGGGTAATTTTTGTGATGTTGTGGAAGGAATATTTGCATAATAAGAGGTTTTATGGTTCAAAAGAATAGGAAGTAAGCTGCATCGAAGCAATAGCAAAGTGTAAGAAGCGTCGTTTGAGGAAAAAAGGGTTGTTCAAATGTTGGAAATGTGTCCGGGAGAAGAAGAGTCTATGGAGCTTCGTAGTTCATATAGACTGCACAAGTGATGTTTGATCCACAACCTAGCTTCATCTAGGCCCTTCTTCGTGCTTTATTGTTTGATATTCCATGGAGGTAGGTGGTAAACACATCGAAGAACAGAGGGATCACTTCTTTCGAAATTCATAGGCAGCAAGGTGCAAGGCACAACAACTGGGAGTCACAAAAGTTGGAATGCTAGAAGTAGCAATGGTGAACAAGAAAAGGCGAGGAGGGATGGTTGTCGTTGAAGGGAGGCTTGGGGCGTTGAGATGCTAAGAGTCGCAACTAGGTCATGGTAAAAATTTACAAAAATTAAGTTCATCGTTCAATCATTAAAACTAATGGGTTTTATCTATTTACAATGGTTTAGAAACATTGTACTTGGACGTTATTGAAGTGCAATTTACCTAAACCCACGTTTAACAAAAGAACGCATGCTAAATTCAAACAAAATACTGGAGACTTCTTATTAAAACTAAAAAAACAATACCAAGGGAAGAGTTCAACTTAACAGATAAAATGACCTCAAATAGGTCTGAAATGGGTGAAACAAACACATTGTAATCTTTGGTTGGTTTTGTACCAAAAATAGTCCAAGACATTCATTTTGTATTATCTCGGAATTTTTTGAATATAATTGTTTTAACCAAAAACATCAAGGTTCACTCACTTCTAGTTCCCCTATCGTGTTACTATTTTGCATTCTCTTACATGCGCCCTAGGTCATCTGTAACCATTATATATATATATATATATATATATATATATATATATCTTTACCATATATAAAGAAATATCAAACCCATGAATTTTAAAAGCCCTAGGTCATCTGTAACCATTATATATATATATATATATCTTTACCATATATAAAGAAATATCAAACCCATGAATTTTAAAGTCCTTGAAATGATTACGGCCGTCGAATCTAGCCTGATATTTCATCAGCCGTCGGATCAAATCGCTTTCTCTCTCCATTTTTTCATAGGTCTCCTAAACCTACTAGGGGGTGACCTAAAACTATGAAAGTGTATAGTACCCTACAACAAGAAATTACAATTTTACCCCTAAATTTTTTGAAAAAGGAGGGTCAAATGACCCGTTTTTTAATCTCACAAAAATTGTCAATGGTGAGATTTGAACTCAGGTTTCCACTATGTCAAGCAAAGATGACAACCATCACACCATATGGATTTTATTGAATAACATTGAATTAGGTTTTATATATACGTATATAAATATAGACCGCCCCCGCCGAATGTCGTCGCCCATGCCGAATATCACCCCCGTCGAATGTCGCCGCCCCTGCCGAATGTCTCCCCCACTGAATGTCTCCTCCCCTGTCGAATGTCTCCCCAGCTGAATGTCGCCGTCCCCGCCGAATATCGTCGCCCCCGCAGAATGTCGTCGCCCGCACGGGGGGCCCCCGTGCCCTGTACTTGGCCCGCAGAGGCGGGCTACGCCCACCCCCAGCGCATTGCTGTCAGGCGGCCTTTGGCCGCATTCAGGCTTTTATAACGTGATTCTCGTTTTTTTATAATTTTGAGCCCGATTTGTATTTTATTTGAAAAAGTGATGAACATGAAAGTTGTAGATCTCATCGAGAAAAATAACTTTCATGTTGATCACTCTTTGATTTGAAGCCGTTTAGTGCCCTGATTTAGGCCTCGAAAAAGGTCACGCCGAATCGGGAGCTTAAACGACTTTAAATCAAAAAATGATCAACATGAAAGTTATTCGTCTCGATGAGATCTAAAACTTTCATGTTGATCACTTTTTCAAATAAGATAGAAATCGAGTTCGAAATCATAAAAAACGCTCCTCGCAAATCTATATAGTAGTGATCAGACAGTTATTCTAATTTCGAAGTCACGAGTTTATATTTCTTTTATAGTAGTTAAGATATATATAGAGAGATAGAAAGATATATATATATGTATATATATATGTATACATATATGTATATATATATATGTATACATATATATATATATACATTTATACATATATATATACACACACACATATATATAGTATATACAAACAGTCGTGCACGAGGTTCCCATGTACCTCGGCGCAATAATACACATGTCGTTCGTTATCCCTGAAAAAATAATTTCTCATCAAATACAAAACTTAATAAAATTTAAAGGATAAGGATATACTTTATTAAATAAAATAAAAAACACAAATTAAACTCAATTATAAAAAGTTGTAAAAGTTAGAGTTAAGAAATGGTAAAATTGGAAAGATGAATGTTACACCGAATGATGTTTTTCCCTTATATATAGATATATATACGAGTGACAGACACGGGGCTCCGCCCCTATAGCCAACCGCGACAGTACCCCGATCACGACAGGCACGGGGCTCCGCCCCATTCAATTAATTAATGCAGCCTAAAATAAACACTATCAATTAATTAACGTGGAAAGTAATTATACATTATTTTTCATTTTTGTTAAAAAATCATTATCCTCGTTAATTAATGTCAAGTTAACTTCAATAAAGTTGATGGGTTTAATGACAGCTTCTCGAAAATATGTTAAAGCCCTTCCCCTTGGACCTCGTGAGCGGAGGAGGAGCAATGATTAGGCACCGGAAATACGCGGGAGAGAGAGGCGGCGTCGATCGGGAACAATACCAGCGAGGGAACGGCTAGGGCAAACTCACGGATTCTGTGGGTTTAGAGAGAGAGAGAGATAGGAGGGAAAAGAAATTAAGAGAGAGAGAAATTTTCTTTGATTTTTGATTTCTTCCCCACAAAGCCTAGCCCGCTAATATTTAAGTTCACACATGCCTCCCATTTGGGCTTACCACAATAGCACAATATTGTTAAAAATAACACAACAAAATAAAAAAACATAAATTTGAAGACAACAAGATAACTGACGTCGTCACGCCCATAACATCGCCGCCCTCGCCAGAAGACAGCTTGTCCTCAAGCTGGATCGAATGGTATTGCGGTGTGTTCTTCCTTTGTCGCGTCATCACTGGGAGGATCATCTACTTCGAGCCAGAATAAGCGTTTGCAACGATGTCCCGGTGTAAAGTGTTCATCACAATTGTAGCACAATCCTTTCTCACGACGCGTGGTCATCTCAGAGCTGGACAAACAGCGGCGGACAGTAGGTCGCGGTGGATCATCCCGGAGTGGAGCCTTGGCCGGAAAATTGGCTAGAAAGTAAGCGCCCTGATAGTCCCGACGTCCCAAAGGTGGACGATCTAATAGCAGACGCCGTTCACAAGCCCTGGCGAGGCTCATAGCTGTGTTGAGATCACGTGGCAGCAGAAATTCCACATCCCAACGTAAACGCTCATGAAGGCCGGCAGTGAAGAGGTGCCCCTGTTGTTCCAATAGGACTGCCGTCGCCCTAGACATAAGAAGTTGAAATTGTTCGAGATAGGTGTCAATGGGGCCGTCTTGTTTGAGGTTCACCAGATCGCCGAGTGGGTTTCCCTGTAGGGGAGGACCAAACCTTAAGGTGCAGGTCGCACTGAAGTCCTCCCATGAAGTGTGGGGGTGCTCGCGCATAAGTTGAGTGAACCACAATTGCGCTGGCCCAAGTAAGTGGAAGGAGGCGATGCCGACGCAATCTGCCTCCGGCGTGCATTGGTTTGCGAAGAAAATATCGCAGCAGGTGAGCCAAGGAAGAAGGTCTTCGCGGCCCTCATAGATCGAAAAGTCCATCCGAAGAGATCGAGCGTTGGCGGGAAAGTCCGCGCCTGCAGGAGTAGTGGAGCCCACGCGGCTTGTCGAAGGGTGATCAGTCGGGTGCATAGGTGGAGGAGAAGGCGTCCCCTGTAGGGAATCCAAGCGTGCGTTGAGGGCGTCCATTTTGGCGTTCTGAGTCGCAAACATGGATTGGAAGAGTGCCATGATCTCTGTGAGTGAGGGAGCACCGTCAGCCATCAGTGATCGAGGTGGATAACTAGCCGGCGGTGTTGGAAGTAGGCCGACTGAGGGGAAGAGCCGCGGAATTGTTGTTGCGGGGTTGGGACGGGGGACGGGGGACGGTGGCCGCAGAAGCGTCTGAAGCAGGGGGCGCACGGACTGTCGGAAGAGGAAATGGCGGGCGCGCAGGAGCGGCGTCGCTGATTTGGGCGGGTGGAGGGAACGCCGGAAGAAGAGTCGGCGGCTAGCTCTGATACCAAACTGTTAGAGCCCTTCCCCTTGGACCTCGTGAACGGAGGAGGAGCAATGATCAGGCACCGGAAATACGCGGGAGAGAGAGGCGGCGTCGATCGGGAACAATACCAGAGAGGGAACGGCTAGGGCAAACTCACAGATTATCCGTGGGTTTAGAGAGAGATAGATAGGAGGGAAAAGAAATTAAGAGAGAGAGAGAGAGAGAGAGATTTTCTTTGATTTCTGATTTCTTCCCCACAAAACCTAGCCCACTAATATTTAAGTTCACACATGCCCCCCATTTGGGCTTACCACAATGGGCACAATATTGTTAAAAATAACACAACAAAATAACAAAACATAAATTTGAAGACAACAAGATAACTGGCGTCGTCACGCCCATAACAAAATACCGTTGACATGTCTAATGACAGCTGTACAACCCTCATATTTCCCGAGTTGGTGTGACCCGACCCGGATGAGACCAAGACAGTGACGGTAGCCGAGACGGTCGAGACCGGGTAAGGCAAAAAGAGGCAGGAGGAAGCGGAGGGAGCACCCGCTCCCCCCACTCCTTTCGGGTGAGTGGGAGAGGCCCTCCCACTCGCCGGGCGAGTGGGAGAGGCCCTCCCACTCGCCGGCCCCTTTGGGCGAGTGGGAGGAGCCCTCCCACTCGCCGGCCCCTTTGGGCGAGTGGGAGGAGCCCTCCCACTCGCCGGGCGAGTGGGAGAGGTCCTCCCACTCGCCGGCGAGTGGGAGAGGCCCTCCCACTCGTCGGCCCCCTTTGGGGGCGAGTGGGAGAGGCTCTCCCACTCGCCACCCCCTTTGGGCGAGTGGGGGAGACCCTCCCACTCGCCCGGCACCCTTAGGGGAGGCAAGCAGGACCTCCCGTGAGGGGGGGAGCGGGCACCTCGAACCCCACTCGCCCCTCCTTCTGCTTTGACTGTTCATGGTCATGATCGGACTGCGGATAACAGAATTTTGGCTATTCGCAGTCCAATTTTGGCTATTCGCAGTCCATTTTTGGGAAAGTCTATAAATAGACCCCCATGGGCACCTTGGGAAGGGTTGGTTCCGACCCCCTCTCTCGCGTGTGAGCAAGCACTATCCCTCCCCTCCCCTTGACGTTGAAGGTGGTCGGTGAGGTGTTCCTTAGTGCCCTCCAAGGTGCCCAGGCTCAGCATTGGCTTGGGAGGGGAAGCGCTCTAAGATCTTCCGGGTACGTGGTGGGACCTCCGCGCTGCAGCTTAAGGGGTCCATTTGTGGATTCAAGTGTTCATCAAGTCCGAGTCTCTTAGTTCCTAGCAACCGGTCACGGGTCGAGGCTCAGGTCAAGTAAGGGTTAGTCGCAACCCCCTTTCGAACGCTGAAACCGGGAAACTGGTTTCAACAACAGCCTTCCACGAAAATACCGTTGGCATGCTTAATGGCAGCCTACCATAGGTATAGGAGCTCTACTAAAATTTTTTTGGATTTTCATCATCACTTTTAATTTGGGGATATAGTGTAATTACATGAATGGGCATTGCATTTTAATTTTTTTTTAAATATATTATAATATATGTTATTGTTAAGATATATTTCGAGAAATAACGGTTCGGAGGCTTAACGGGTTCCGTACGGATACCGGGATATCCGTTACCCGTTCTAACCCTAGGATTTGCCTATAAAACTCAAGCTAGGGGCAACGGGGTGGTAGTTTCACTTTGACCACCACCCGGGATGCTTCGAGCAACCGTCACAATCTCAAAGTTGCCCTAGCCTTGCTCTTGCTCCCGTACGCACGCCCCAAGGAGGAACCGCCCGATTCGGAACGCTCGTCGTTGCCGTCTGCCTCCCGTGCGCGATCCCGCGTCTCGTTCGCCATCGCCGTCGCACGAAGCCGCAGCCGGCCGCCCGCTCGGATCTCGTCATTGCCGGACTCCAGCGCGCGCCACTGCCGGAGGGCTCGTCCGCCGCTGCCGCCCTTAGCCGTCGCCACTCGTACGAAGGCGCAGCCTCCTTCGCGCCCGCCCGGTTCTCGCATTCGTCATCGCGCTCCCGCCCGATGTCTTGATTCGTCGTCGCCAATCCCGCCCAGATCCCGTGTCGCCGTTATCGCTCAAGCCCGGATCTCGCGTCGCCGCACGGATCTAGCGTCACGTCGCCGCCTACGACCGAATCCCTAGTTCGGGACCGCCGTCATCTAGGGTTCGGTAGCCGACGCCCTTCCCGCGCCACCGACGCCTCTCTCGCCGGGATTTCGCCGTCGGTGTTGTTTCCGCCTAGATCCAGGGCTGCCGTCTGAGATCTCACGCTGCGCCGCCGCCGCTGTCGTTGATCGATCTCACTACCGCTCAGAGCTACCGCCCGGCTACCGCCGGCGCTAGTGACAGGAACCCTATTTCCTGGATCGAGGCCAGATCTCTTTTGGTGGACGCACGATGATGAAGGGGAACAATTTCTCATCCCCTGTTCCGATGATAAAGTTGGAGAAGTTCACGGCGAATGAGTTCAACGACTGGAAGTTGAATACTCAGTTTGGGAAGAAGTATCTGAACATGTTCTACACAGTTCAGTCTGATCGTGTTGGTGTCGTCGGGACTGATGACGAAGCCCAGTGGGTCGTTGATGAGGACTTCTGTCACGACTACTTGCTAAACTACCTTTCCTCCAGCCTGGCAAAGACCTGCCTAAAAATGAAGACTATTAAGGAGACCTGGGAGGCACTGGAGGAGCATTTCAAGCAGGAGGAGGATCTGTCCAAAGCACACCTGGTGGACAAGTTCCATTCCTTCACGTTCGACGAGGAGAAAACGATTCTCCCTCAGGTAACTGATTTTGAAAATCTAGTTGATTTCTTGCATAGTGAGAATATTTCCCTGTCAGATAGCTTCGTTGCTGGCACTATCGTTTTCAAATTGCCTTCCACTTGGTACAATTTCAAAACTGAAATGTACTGCAAGAAGATGCAGGTTGATCTAAACAACCTCAAACGTTTTATGCGCATTAAGGATGAAAATAAGACTCGACATGCCTTAGAAGTTGTTAGCAAGCAGAAAGTTGTTGCTAACATGATTTCAAACTCTAAACGCATATTGAACCCTAATAGACCAAACTCACACATAGTAGCTCCCAAGTTGCAGGCCCTAGTAAAAATATTAAAAAGTTTAAGGGCAAGTGCTTCAACTGCAATAAGTGAGGACACAGCGCATCTGATTGCAGACTTCCCAGAAAGGAAAAGGGCAAGCACCACAGGAAGGCAATCACGCAAATATGGTTAGTCTTACTGAGTCATCCAACTTTGTCGTTATGGTTGGAAATGAGAAGGTCAGTACTGAGTGGTACCTTGACTCGGGGGGCAACGCACCACGTATGCAATAATGTTAATCTGATGACAGGGCTCACTGTTGCAAGAGAATCGGTGACCGTTGCGAACGGTGATACAGCTGGCGTTCTGAAGGTGGGGAATGCAACGCTACTGCTCTCCTTAGGTAAGACTTTAACTCTTAAGAATGTTAAATTTATTCTTTCACTAGCTGCTAACTTAGTGTTTATTAGTTTATTATGTGATGCTGGTATGTCTTTTACTTTCTGTAGCGGTAGAGTAACACTGTCAGTTAACTCACACTATTTTGGATGTGCCTACGTCCAAAATAGAATGTACCGACTAAGTCTAGCAAACGAAATAGTTTAACAAGTTCAAACAAACTTAGTTAGCCCTAAGACTCTACATGAGAGACTAGGACACGTAAACTATAGGAAAATGTTCCAAATTACTAGAACTCACCAGATCACCTTAGACTCTCCAAACGTGACTGATAAATGTGAAGTACGTGCTCAGATTAAGATCGCTAGGAAACCTTTCAGTGCGGCTACTAGGAGTACGACACCTCTAAAGCTTATACATTCCGACATTTGTGATTTTAAAAGCGGTCACAAGAGGAGGTAGGAAGTATATGATCACCTTTATAGATGACTGTTCTAGTTTCTGCCGCATTTATCTCCTTAAAACTAAAGATGAAGCGTTTGAAAAATTCTGTCTTTTCAAAACAAGGGTAGAAAACCAATTTGACATGAAAATCAAAAGGTTTAGAAGTGATAGAGGGGGAGAATATATGTCCAATGAGTTCAAGTGTTTCCTTGCCCAACATGGAACCATAGCAGAAACCACTGCTCCTTATTCACCTCAATGCAATGACATAGTTGAGCATAAAAATAGGACGTTAACAGAAATGTTGAACTCTTTGCTTTTGACTGCAGGCATGTTGTCTTCTGCTTATTGGGGAGAAGCAGTCTTAACTGCAAACCACATTCTAAATAAAATTCTTCATGGTAAGTTAGAGGTGACACCCTACGAGCTTTGGTTTAAGAGACCTCCAAACTTTTCTAGACTTAAGACCTGGGGTTGTATAGCCTATGTTAGGGTTCCTGACCCCATAAGGTCTAAGATTGGACCTAGGACCAATACTTGTGTCTACCTAGGTTGTGCTGAAGATAGTGCTGCAGATAAATTCTTAGATATTTCTAATAATGTTGTCATAGAATCTAGGGATGTTGTGTTCTTTGAAGATAAATTTCTAAAAGATAAGAACATATCACTCCCAGGTATGCAAGTAACTATTATTGAAGAAGATTCTGAATCAGTACCGAGCACGTCCAATTCAGTTCCTGTAGACAATTTTGGCCCAGAACCTAGGAGGACTTTTGTAAGAGAGAGAACTCTCAGGACCTTCGGTAGTGACTTCGTCACTTGTCACGTTGAGGCTGATCCATCCACCTATAAGGAAGCGATGAGATCAAGGGACTCACTTTTCTGGAAAGAAGCAATTGATGAAGAGATGAACTCTCTACTTCAGAACAACACCTGAACGTTGGTTGACAAGCCAAAAGGGGCTAAAACGGTAGGGTGTAAGTGGGTTCTGAAAAAGAAATTAAATCTTGATGGTAGCGTAGCTAAGTATAAAGCACGTATGGTAGCTAAAAGATTCACACAAGTAAGCGGAGTAAACTACTTTGATGTTTATTCACCCGTGTGTCACCTAGCAACTATTCAGATTCTTCTTGTCATTGCGTCTATTGAGAACTTTGTTGTTCATTAAATGGATGTTAAGACTGCGTTCCTAAATGGAGATCTGACCGAAGAAATCTACATGAATCAACCTGAAGGTTTCATTGTAGAAGGTCAAGAAACTAAGGTCTGTAAGCTGTTAAAATCACTATACGGACTAAAACAAGCACTGAATTATGACATGAGAAGTTTGACTATAGTGTAAAGAACATGAGATTCATGTCGAGTCTTTCGGATAAATGTCTTTACATACGTCATAGATCAAATAAAGTCGTTACAATATGCTTATATGTCGATGATATGCTCATTCTAGACATTGATTCATCCTAAGTGGATGACGTCAAGTCATGCCTAATGAAAGAGTTTAGCATAAAAGACCTAGGTGTAGCTGAAACTATACTAGGCATGCAGGTGATTTTTGGGAGAAATGACATCTCCCTAAGTCAAAGTCAGTACATAAAATTCATGCTGGATACGTGGGGATACAGTGAAAGTAAAGCATTAGAGACATCATACGACTACAACAACCGGTTAAAGCCCAATGAAGGAGCTACGGTTAGACAGTTGGATTATTCTAAACTGATTGGTAGTCTAATGTATGTTATGGTCTGCACTAGACCTGACATGGCCTTTACGGTAGGCATGTTATGCCGATTCACTAGCAATCCTGGCCAAGACCATTGAAATGCCCTCGATAGGTTAATGAGATACTTAAAGCACACACAAAAGTATGTTTTACGCCACTATGGTCATCCTTCAGTCCTTGAAGGATATTCTGACGCATCACGGTGCTTGGAATTAAACGACAGCAAGTCCACTAATGATTTTGTCTTCACACTAGGAGGAGCAATTGTAGCCTGGAAGTCCAAGAAGCAATCATGTATTGCTCTCTCTTCAATAGAATCTGAACTCTACGCTCTAGCTTCTGCAGGAGAAGAAGCAGAGTGGATAAGGGATTTGGTCATGGACATTCCACTGTCGAGCCTGAAACTGAGTTCTGTTGCAGTCTACTGTGACAATCAGGCTACTAAAACGATTGTTACGAACACTTTGTTCAACGGCAAAAGAAGCCAAGGGATTATGACCATGATTGATGTGAGATCAAAAGATAATGGTGCAGACGCATTGACAAAATGCTTGAATAGAGCTCTCACAATAAAAACATCGGGGGAGATGAGACTAAAGTTCATAGAGATATGAAACTTTCCTCCATTGTTTATGTTTTGATAGTGAGAACTTATAATCGCAACATTCAAGCATCTTATAACAGACTGAAAACCCCAAATAATCTCTTGATGAAAACTCAAGATGGTTAGATGTTAGTCATTCCACTTTTTGATGACTTAACATCTCTCTCGTTGCAAGTTGATTCAAGAATTATTCAACTGGGAATAGAAAGCCGTAATAAAAGGTTAATCTAACATTAATGATCATAGCACATTATTTCACATCTGATAATGTTGCAAATAATGTTATGTCATATCATTCCACATTTGATGATGAGGTACATAATGATCACTAATAAGTAAGATAATAATGTTTTGATTTACAGAATCGACACTTGACTGGTCCTTGTTAGACTACATAGAGATGCTGACAGTGTCACTTCACTACTGTTACAAGTACTAAGCTCATTCAAATACAGCTAGTTTACTTTAAATGTTACTGCATATGTTTCATGAATTCATAGAGTTTAAACTCATGAAATTCCTTGCAAGCACTGGTGGAGATGGATGAGAGAAAGTAGTCTTTGACATAAATGATGATGATCTGTTATTTGAGTAGAATTGTTATATGTTTTTTTTATCCATTACTACTATGTTCTTTCAGACTTTTTATCATTGGATTGCACTTTATGTTTGGATGTTTGTTCTCTATTTGAGCAAAACTCTTATTATGTTTTAAGTGTTTTTCTTCTGAGAAAAATGTGTTAAGTCTGAAACTTGGTAGGTACTACTTTCATGCACTCTAAAACGTGTACGTTATTTATCACAAATATATGAGGAAATTGTTAAGGTATATTTGGAGAAATAACGGTTCAAAAGCTTAACGGGTTCCGTACGGATACGGAGATATCCGTTACCCGTTCTAACCCTAGGGTTTGCCTATAAAACCCAAGTTAGGGGCAACGGGGAGGTAGTTCCACTTTGACCACCAACCGGGATGCTTCGAGCAACCGTCACAGTTATTATTTATGAATGGGCACGGGGCTATATTTGGCAATTTTAAAGATATATATATATAATATATTATAAAGAAATATCAATTTGGCCATGACAACGTAAATAGACTACCTAATAGGGACATTGGGACAATCTCCACCGTTTGATCTCAAATCAAACCATCAAAATGGCCTACGATATCCATTTGGACTAAATCCTTCACCCTCCCTCCCCCAAAATCCCGAGCCCCCCCCCCCCTGACAAGAGAGAGAGAAAGAAAGAGAGGAGAGAGGGGAGAGAGTAAGGCGGTGAGGGAGAGAGAGAAAAAATAATAATCTTTTTAAGTATATACGTATATTTTTTTACAAAATAAATATTGTAATATTAATATATATTATTTAACGGTCATTTCGAGTACTCATATGTATACGTTGCGGGCGCAGCCCGCAGACGCATCGAGCACGAGCGAAGCCCGTGCGGAGGCGGGCGAAGCCCACCTGGATGCGGTTGAAGGCCGCCCGATAACATCGCGTCGGGGGCGGGCGAAGCCCGCCTTCGCCGGTTGGGTACTGTCGTACTTGGTCGTAGGGGCGGAGCCCCGTGTCGGGCACTCGTGTGTATATATATATCACTGTTTTAAATGTCGGCTGACATGTCCTGTTTGAACCAAAAACGACTTGCATAATGAAAATTTAAAGGTTATGGCGTTTTTCATTATGTCGGACGACATAACCGATTAAATCTGTTATATCGGCCGCCACCGACATTTAGAAATGTCGCTGACATTTCTAAATGTCGAACGATCAGAGATTTATCTCGGTTTATTCTCTGTCCTCGCTGTTGGAAGGGTTTTTTGCTAGGTTTTTCATATTTTATTGATTGCACATTTCCAAGCACATGGATTATACTTGATTTTCATTTGTCTCCTTCCAATGCTTTCTTCTTGCATGCTTTATGTATGGAGTATCAGTTGCGTATCAAGTCTTCCACATGTATATGTTGCAATAACTAGTTATGTAAGGGCAATGACACTCATTTTATCTATTTGAATCTTGATTTAGTTGCCGCCATTTGTCAGCATATCAGCTTCTTGATTAAATTTTCTTATCTTGTATTTGGAATCAGCCATTTGAAACCAACAATTTTCATGGGGGCAACTGTCAAAAAAACATGCTTTCATTCATGCTCAACATATATTGTATGCTTGAATAAATTTCGGTCCTGTTTATTTAAGCTGTATTTTTCTTTCTCCATCACGAAATTCATCCTTTTAAGTCTGTCACATTTATTCTTAGTATTGTACAGTTAATTTGCATGTTTAGATGGAAGTAAAAAAACTTATTATTTAATGCAGGTTGATATCTAAATAGTGTTTGTCATTTCTCTTTCCAACAATGAGGAAGAATAATAAAATAATTTTCAACATTTATGTGCTTAAAAATGAAAATAATAAATGGAGATATATATACAATGAAAATAGATATATTGTTAAAAGATAATGGTGATTGAAGATAGAATTTAGTGTTTTGAAAATAATGCAACTAAGTAGAAAATGTGTCCATTGAGTAGAACATATTAATGTAGCTTATAGAGCTAAGATAATATGGTACAACTTATAATATAAATATTTTGTAGGAATCCAACATGTTAAAATGTCCCTGACATGTCTCTGACATCCGACATCTAAAAACCCAATCCGACATGTCTCCGACATCCGACATCTAAAACCCAATCCGACATGTCTCCAACATCCGACGTCTAAAAATCCAATCCGACATGTCTCCGACATCCGACATCTAAAAACCCAATCCGACATATCTCCGACATCCGACATCTAAAAGCTCAATCTGACATGTCTCCGACATCCGACATTTAAAGCCTTGATATATATATATATATATTTCAAATATATTCTTTAAAGGGAATAGATCACCTTACTCCGGATCTCCAGGCTAAATTAGCTGAGGTGAATTTAATTTCTGAATGAATTTTGATGAGCAGTTTTATACCTAGATTTCTAATTATTAAATGACTATTTTTTGTATCTTTTGGTTGCAATATAGATGGTCATTGATTTGGAGATATGTTTTATTATCCCAACTCTAAGCATGTTACAGAATTTTCTTCACCTGAATTATAGAGATATGCATATTAAATCTGTAGTAAACCACCGAGAACTGTGTTTAATGTGGGTCACCTGAATTCCAATTTTTGTGTGTTAGTTTTTCTTACAAAATCATTAGTGCTTATTTGGCCTTCAATGAATTTGCTTCGCAAACTAGATAATTGGTGTGGGGAAAAGTAAAATAGAAAACTTAAGAACATGCATCCATATAAGTAGTTTTCTTTTTTCGCACGCCTCATCCACCTCTGCGGTATCACATGCTCCGCCCATCAGCCTACATTAGTTTGTTAATTTGTTTTTCTCCTTCGTAAAGCGACACCTTCTCTTCTCAAAAGAATGTTAACCTAGAGTTTTCTCCTCTCCATCACAGATTCACATCGCACAACCTACATTAGAATGTTAACCTAGGGTTTGATTTTTTCTTTTTTTGGGGCATTTTCAACAGGTGAAAAGTATTAAATGCACCATCACCATCATTTAGGTGATACTTTATTTTACTGACAACCACAAAACTTGTACTATTATGCATACATCTTAGGTAGTTATTATAGGTATACTCCAATGGCAGTTATTTTAGGTACTCTCCTACATTTTAGGTATTTTATACTTTATATGAACTTTTGGTTTTCCACAAATTTATGTTTGCTTCTTATTTGTGACTTTCATCGATATGTATGTTTGTGTCTTATAACATTTTAGAGGTTTTCAAAATTGTTGCTCGGAGAAGACATGCATGGTTGTGAAAAAGGAGTTTACACTGCACCGTCAATTTCAAATGCTATTACCAATCTCTGTGATGACTCTACGCTCTTAAACTTTAGTCTTTTCAAACTCGGTTATATTCATGATGAAAAAAAATAATTTATTTTGACATTTTTACGAGGATTCACAATTTTTTATGTTTTCTTTACATCCACTTTATTCGGGCAGCTTTGGAGATTGAAACCTCCAACTCTTACAAAGATATACATGTAACGAAGAGAAATGAATAGGCTTCTTTGTGTCAATGATCAAATAGTTGAATTCAAACTTTCCTGGAAAACATTTTCATGATGGAAGCAAGCTCGAGGTCATGATCCTTCGTATCCTGATTCAGGCTTATTATTATTTAATAATAGCATTTTATATTATCGTTCAAACAACCCTTTTCCTTTTGCTACATTCAAATTTCTTAGGTTATTTCGTTTCTTTCTACTATGCATGACAACTTGAATGATATGGACTACTATTGGGTATTAATTTGAACCGGTTAAGATGTTTTATGCTTTTACTTAAAATCTCATGATTATTAGAGCTTAAAGAGGTTGAATCTAAGCTTGCAATTTCCAGCTCTTAGTTGATTGATCAATCAATCTCTGTTTGCTATGATAGTTAGGTTTTTTTAATCTGAAAGCTAACGATTAAGCATACATATTAACTCAGTTTTTATACTATTAGGATTTGGGGAAGAAAGATGATGAAGAAGAATTTAAAGGACAGCCTACAATCACCAAATCGATCATCTTGGGAATGTCTCCAAGAAGGCAATCTAAGGCAACTTCCATCTTAAGATGAATTTATATTACTCCTTTCTCATAGATTGTTGAAGATTGATTCCTCTGAAATTTATTTTTGTAAATTACATTTAAGTCATTTCTTAATGAATGAAAGGAGAAAGAGGGAGTTATATAGTAATGTAGATGGTGAACCATGCTTGGATAAAAAAGTACATAGGGTTCTCACCAAATAAACTCTTTTTTGGTTGCCGCCCGACGAGGGTTTCCACCCCCCACGAGGGTCGCCGCCCCCGCCGAATGTCACCACCCCTAACGAGGGTCGCCGTCTCGCCGCCCTCGACGAATGACACCGACCCCGCCGAGGGTCGCCGCCCCCGCCGAGGGTCGCCGCCCCCGCCGAGGGTCGCCGCCCCCGCCGTGGGTCGCCGCCCCCGCCGTGGGTCGCCGCCACCGCCTAATGTCGCCGCCCCCTCTGAATGCCGCACCCCTTTGAATGTCGCCGCCCCCTTTGAATGTCGCCTCCCCTTTGAATGTCGCCCCTGACCCCTTTGAATGTCGCCCCGACCCCTTTGAATGTCGCCCCGACCCCGCCGAATGTCGCCTCCCTTGCTGAATGTAGCCACCACCGCAGAATGTCGCCGCTCCCACCAAATGTTGCCCAAGCCGAATGATGTCGTCCATGCCGAATGTTCGCCTCCCCCGCCGAATGTTCGCCTCCCCCGCCGAATGTTCGCCTCCCCCGCCGAATGTCCCTCCCCCACCAAATGTTGCCGCCCACGCCGAATGTAGCCGCCCACGCCGAATGTCCCCGCCCCCACCGAATGTTTCCGCACCCTCAGGGCCGGAGGCCCATGCCTGTCACTCGCGCGCGCGCGCGCGCGTGTGTGTGTGTGTGTGTGTGTGTGTGTGTGTGTGTGTATATATATATACTTTCAAGGGAAACCTTCTTCTACCTCACAATCTGAGCATACCAAAGGGAAGCCTTCATCTTAATAAACATGATTATTCCATTGGCATGTGCTCATATTCGATAGAAAATATGAGTAAAAAAACAAGAACCCGGTACTTGTGTGTTCTTGGATAGTGCCCAGTACCATAAAGGAAAATTGGATTACTGTAGCAGACCCAAAATTAGTTAGGCTAAAGCAATTTTTAGTGATGACTAACTGGTGCCATTATTATATAAAAAAAAACTCAGTATATCTTTGGAAAGTAAAGAGACTATTAGATAATGATTTTAGAATGGTTCAGTATAATATGTGAATGAAGCATTACCAGCAAAGATAAATGAAAGACAACGTTTGTAATTCAGTTTTATCAGGAACAGTTTTAGCAGCGGTCATCTTCAAAATCTTATAACAAACAAAGAAAAATATTGATTGGATGGATCACTAAACTCATCAGTTCTAAATTGCCAACGAATTCAAAATTTTAAATTCCAAACTATCCACACTTTCCATGCAGACCTTCCATGATAATCATCCAGAGTAATAAAATTATCAGAAACAAAATACATTAACGTGATGCTACAAATCTAATTGAAGTTCAATTTCCATATCAAAGTCAAATTCCAATAACAACATGAGACGGGGCATTCGATTGAGATGCAGGCATGCAGCCGATCCAACAAAAAACCGAACTACATCGCGTTCTTCAACAAATGTAAGAAAATTATTATGGTAAAACACTTATTATTATATCACTTAACCATACAGGAACATATGCAACAAGAATCCCAACAGGTGAGCGAATCACTACCAAAATAATAGCCATAAATTCTTCCGAATCTTTTCTTGATACCGATTACTTGTAAACTATTTAGAACAAATCGACGAGATTATGGCAAGAAGAACTGAATCCAGTAGCAAAACTAAAATGGATATAGCTGAAATTGGAAGCAAATTGAAATGGAGGGGAGAAAGGAGTACCACCTTCGGAAGCTGAGAGTGGAAAATCTCAAAAGCCCTAGCAGCCGACGAATTGCCGTGTTCTGTTTTCACTGTGCAGGTACATAAATAGAGATAAATGAATAAAGTTAATTTCCGTAATTTTATTTCATAAATAATATTTTTTTGTCTTTTTCGTTTTTATCGTTTTGTATTTGGATGGAATTGCGGGACTGGTTCTGCAGACAGTAATCCTATGCACCAATGGTTGTATTCATGCATTGATACTATTCTCCGGCTACCCTTCGATTTGATTCAGTGAACTCAGGAATCAGGATGGTGTGATAATTTCTTTAATTCAGTAGATCTTGATGGGTCTTCATCCATTTTGTAGAGAAATCTGGGTTGCATTTAGCCAAAAACCCAACTCCTCACTAAGATGGTGGAGGTATGGGCAAGAAAGAGGAGGAAACCGCCCACAATCGCACCGCAACCGCCTCATGAAGCCACGCGCAGCACCACGCGCGGCCACAAGGCCGCGTAGCATCGCGCGCGGCCGCGCGGCGCTGCGCGCGGCCCCGCGGCACCGCATGCCCGCGCGGCACCGCGCGCGGCCGCACAGCACCGCACGGCCGCACGACGCCGCGCGCGGCCGCGCGTCATCCCGCGGCCCCGCGGCACCGCACGACCGCGGGATGCCGCGCAGCCACGCGGCGCCGCGCGACCGCACGACCGCGGGATGCCGCGCAGCCACGCGGCGTCGCGAGCCCGACACCGCGTGCCCGGCACCGCGAGCCCGACACCGCGTGCCCGGCACCGCGCGGTGCCGCGCGCCTAACGCCGCGCGGCGCCGCGCGCCCGGCACCGCGTGCCCGGCACCGCCCGGCACCGCGCGGTGCCGCGCGCCCGGCACCGCGCGGTACCGCCCGGCACCACACGCGGTCGGACGGTGGGCGCGGTGCCGGTCGGCCTCCCTCGCCGCCGGGCGCATTCTCCGGCCCCTCTCGTCTCATCCCCGGTCGGCCTCCGGGCGCGCTCGCCCGACCTCTCCCGCCTCATTCGGCGGAGAGAACGAGGACGGTCAAGGCAAATCTCGCTAAACCTGTTACCGCCCATCATGGGGTGCAAATAGTGAAAATCCTCCAACATGGGGGTATAAATGGTAAAAATCTTCAATCCGGTCTGCGTCTAGCAAATAGTATGGTTATGGTGTGCGCATAACCATATCCGTCATATGAATACATATCATCACCAAACTATACAAATTGGTGTGCGCATAGTCATATTCATGATAAATGTGCATATAGCACATAAATTGGTTATGGTGTGCGGATAGCCGTCCTAACCACCCTAACCACCCTCAAAAGCTATAAAAGGAACCTCAGGGCTTCATTTCAAAGGACTTGGAATTTTCTACATGGGAGAGAGCTCTCTGGAATTCCCTTGAAGATCTTCATCAGCATTCGAAGATCTCCTTCGGAACTCAAAGATCTCCTTTAGCGCTCGAAGATCTCCTTCGGAACCCGAAGATCTCCTTCAACGTTCGAAGACCTTCATCAACACTCGAAGACCTCCTTCAACCTTCGAAGAACTCCTTCGTCGCTTGAAGACCACCATCGTCGCTTGAAGATCTTCTGCGGACTTTGAAGACTTCCCGGCCAAGAAAAATACTTAGTTTTTCTGAGAGGTGGCCTGTCACCCTCAGAGACTTTCATTCAATTACAATTTTAACGGGAGCGGCCTGTCGCTCCCGATTCCCGCACCATTACTTGTAACGCTCCACCACATAGTGAAATTTGGTCGGCGCTGATCCGACCACGTGGTTTTTCACCCTTTCCGGGTTTTCCACGGTAAAAACTTCTTCTTGCCACCTGTTCGCTCTCTCTGTGACTGCTTGCGCGCTCGGTTCACTCTCGGGCTAAGACGGTTCGATTCGCCCGGTCTGAAAGAACGTTGAGCGACCCGCAACAGTTTGGCGCCGTCTATGGGAAAGGTGTTCCCCAAACTCTGCAAAAGTTTTTCGAAGACAGTATTCGACTCGTGGCAATACTCGTGACTGACAGCAATGGCAAGAAGAAGTGCTCGCACCACTGATGGTTCCATCCACGAAGGACGCGTCGATCCCGCTCCATCCCACTCACTCATCAACGCACCTCCTACCGAAGAAGTCCCTTTAGCGCCTGTTATCGCGCTAGAAGGGCGTATACGCCAGATGGAAGAGCGGCAACTGAAATGCTGGCTCTTCTCAGAAACCTCGGAGTCCCGCAAGGTCCTGCTCCACCTGTCGCTCCAATCATCCCGCCTCCCTTGGTCTCTGATCACGCTCCATTGGGAGAAGCTGCTCAAGAAGGAGAAACATACGAAGAAGAATACTCGGATGCTGCCAGCTCCGCGCATCCAGTCCGCCCCGCCAGGGGAGCTAGAGGAGAACCCCTTCACCGCCAGCAAGGAGGAGTAGGAGTCGAGCAAGCCATAGGAAGGCCCACTCGCGAGGAGATACGCGACGTGATAGCTGAAGAATACGGACATGCCGGACACCGGGGCATCTTCGCCCGCCGCCCCCTACGTCGCGGCTCCCCGCTCGCACAACAAATCTTGGACCATCCAATTCCGTACGGCTTCAAGCTTCCCAACATCGAGACATTCGATGGAACGGACGATCCCCTGGAGCACGTCAACCATTTTACCACCATCATGCGGATCTACAACGCCGCTGATCAGCTCCTCTGCCAAGTGTTTCCGGCAACACTCAGGGGGCAGGCACGCACCTGGTTTCATTCCCTGCGGGATGGATCCATCAACAACTTCACCGAGCTCGCGCAGCAGTTTACGGACCAATTCATCGCTAACCGAAGAATCGTTCGAGATCCCTCGCATCTTTCAGGAATTCGCCAGAACGAAGGAGAGACCCTCAAAGACTTTTTTCGCCGCTTCACGACTGAGGCGCGGCAAATCCCAGGGGTTGAGTGGTCTGCGATTAGTGGAGTTTGGGGTGCGAATAGGGGTTGGGGTGCGGATAGCAGGGATGGGCTAGGGTTTTAATAAAACCCCTAATACCTCCCCTCTCCCTCTCATTCCCGATCTCCCTCCCTCTTTCTCTCGTTCTTTTGGAGCAGCCGCAAAACCGACCTCCCCCCCTCCCGATCTCTCTCGCTCTCGGTGCGTGGAGCAGCCGCCAGGAGGAGCCCGAGCCCTCTCCTCTCTCTCTCAATCCTCTCTTCCCCGTCGGCAAGGAGGAGCAGCCCCCTCATCTCCCATCTCTCTCTCGCCGCCTCCTGGAGCAGGGAAACGCCGCCCCGATCCTTCCCTCTCCTCTCCTTCCCGTCGCCGCCTAGGGCAAGGTGGACCCAGCTCCCCCTTTGCCTCCTCTCCCGTCGGTTGGTACAAGGGCAGCAAAGCCCCTCCTCCTCTCTTTGTCCCGGCCGCCGCCGGATAGGAGAAGGCCAACCCATTTGGGTTGGGTGTTGCTGTGTGCGCAGCCGTGGAGCTCGTGCTTGGCCGGCGAAGTGCGAGGAAGAACTCACGTGGTCATTTCAGAGCTCGGACCGGTGTGCGGAAACCAAAGCCGTGGAGCTCGTGCTTGGAGCTCGTGCAAGGGTAACGATTTTCTTTACCCTCATTTGGACATGTTCTAGTCCGTTCCGTGCATCGTTGAGGCCCATACCCAAAAGGGTGAGGTCGTGGCCTCCGACGGGTCGATTTGTGTTATCCCCATCAAATCTTGCATTCATGTAGAGTCCATGCGTGAAATGGTCGTAGGCGCGCTGTGTGAAGCCCATCCGAGACGGTTCGTCCGGATTGGTGATGCTTTTTGATATTGTGTGTGCCGGGGGAAAACTCTGTGTTGATATCCTGTTTCGTAGGACTAGAGGGTGCTACTGCATGCGCAGCAACGCCTGGGGGTGTGCCCCGGGAAGCACCCAATGTTAGAAGCGGAAAAGGAGTTCTGTTTACTGTCGTTGGCGATATTGAATATCGCCAGGCGATAGCTCCCAGACTTGGTTCTGGTGATTTTGTTGTGCCCACCTGTTGAGAGGACCTGAGGCCTGTGTGCCCGACCTGTGAGGGTGTCCTGGTGGATGACTTAGCGGCCCGTAGGGCCGGCTAATTTAGAATACCTGGGCTGAGGGGACGCCATACCCGCTCTTCGTGTTGTACAACGAGAGCTGTGAACAACGGGCATTTGGCAAACCTGAAACTGCACCATTGCAGCACCTGACTAGTAAGGCTCGTACAGCACGTCGGGAGGCAATGGGAAAGAGTCTTCGGACTACGGATTGTTCACAATTAAAGTACGGGAGCGCCCTGGTATTCGGGCCACCGACTTTAGCCTCGAAGGTGCAAAGCCATCAAGAGTGGATGGTGGTGGAAGGCGGAGTACACCAAAGAGTGCCTGAGAGCACGGGACGTGGGGGCCATTCCCACATTTGTGATGTTGCATATGTATGAACCGTTGTGGACTTTGCTAGTCGCACTCTTATATATATATATGTTGCTGAGACTGTTTTGCAGGGATGGTTAGAACTGCCACCCCCTCGAAGGGGTGGGGTCGTTATAATTTGGTCAGCTTTAGCTGACCGTTGCCCTGTTTTGCCACCGTTTTTGGTGGGCTTGTTGTACAGGTGCTGGACCGAGCGGGAACATAGCGGGCTCTTAGCGGGTTGAAGCCCTTGTGATGTTGCGGCCCTTGAAAGCCTTTTGATGTCCTTTGCTTTTCATGTATGGCCGGCCTGCGCGCCGATGTTGGTAAACTGTAAGGCCATCGTGCCTCTTTTGTTGTGTAAAACCTTTTATTCCTATTATTAGAAGTGGACACACCCGGGTATGGGTTTTGGGGTTTATCCGGTCTCTCTCTCTTTTGCTTCCGCATAGAATGCTCTGAGTTAGGTTCGTTGTTTAGTATCATTTGGTATTTCAATTAAGTGACGTTCCCATTTGTTTGGTAGTATATGGCGTGGGGCCCCGGCCGGACCTTCTGTCATATGCTTCTTAACAGATGGGGGTGTTACAAATTTGTATCAGCTTCTAAGGTTTCCGTATCCTTCTAAGGAATTCGTGGACGAATTCTTTTAAGGGGTGGTGAGCACGTGTGTGCGCTACCGTCGAGACGTAAAATAAACCCAAAAATGTCCACTTAGGAATAAAATGTAACAACAAACCAACAATTATTGCATGATTTTGGAACCTGAGTGTTCCTTTTGTTGTTAGTTGCGACTGTGCTGTCGCCTAACTGTGTGTTGCACTTGTGTAGGGCACTCGAAGTGCAGCGGGACCGTCGCGTTCCCGTGACTTGGCAGAGAGTAGTGGGTCTGCTGAGGCTCCTACACCTCCGTCTGCTGAGATGGTTCTGCTAGTTACAGAAGCCGTTCTAGCTGCGTTGAATGGCCAGCCTGGAAGGCAAGGTCAACCGCTGGTGCAGGAAGTGGCCCTAGAGCCACTAAGAGTGGAGCAGGTCCCCGTGAGGCGTGCTGCTGACCAGCAACTGAAGCACTTCCTGGGATTTCGACCTCCTCCGTTTACCGGGGAATCCCCAACTGAGGCCGAGGACTGGCTGTCGCATGTGGAGCGAATTCTGACAGCGACACGGTCAGATGAAGCGCAGAAAGTGACCTTCGCTACTTTCTTGTTGTAAAAGGAAGCCAGGCGGTGGTGGGATGAGGTTGAGAGGCGCCAGTTTGCGGGAAGGCGACTGGTTGATGTGCCGATGGAAGAGTTCTCGGGAATCTTTCTGGCAAGGTATGTGCCTCCGTCGCAGCAGATCGCGATGGAGAACCAGTTCTTGGCTCTGACGCAGGGTGATAGACTGGTTGACGACTACCTGTACGAGTTCACCCGCCTCGGGCGTTACGCTGGGACTTCTTTCGATGACGAGGGGAGAAGGGTGAACAGGTTCTACGGTGGCTTGCGTAGTGAGTTGCGGTACCTTCTGACAGGGCCGTTGACGCAGGGTTTCACGACCCTCGTTGGTTCAGCCCGAGCACTTGAGCAGGACATGCTCAGGGAGAAGGGCAAGGTAGCTGTGGCTGAGACAGTGCCGGAGAACAAGGCGCCGAGTGCGGTGAAGTTGCGGAAGTTGAATCGCTGGAAGAAGGCTCGATTATCTGGGCCAGCTCCCTCTGCTTCGGGCGCGTCGTCTGGACGTGGCCCTTTTACTTGTTTTACTTGTGGCAAGCCTGGTCATTTCTCTCGAGATTGCCGCAGTGGACTTCCAAGGTCAGAGAAGAAGACTGGCCATCTTATTCTGAGAAGGGGAAGGCGGCTGAGTCCACTGCCTCCCGTATGGCTCCCCCGCAGCCCAGAGTCTTCAATCTTGGTCAGCAGGAGGCTATCAAAGCCAAGGACGTCGTGACAGGTATAATTTAAGATACAGTCCTTACTGTTTTATATACTTGTTTTAGTATTTATGCTAACCTTGTTTAGCGGCGTAGGCTTTGTAAATGTTTTAGGCGTTCCGGCAAGAGCGCTTTTCGATACTGGAGCTTCACACTCCTTCTTATCGTCAGACTTTGTCCAACGTATTGGTGCGTCGTCGATTGCTTCTGCATATGGACTGGAGGTCCTACTTCCGAATGGATATTCGATGCGTGTGGAGAGGAGTTGCCGCGTGAAGGTTCTAGTTGGAAGTCAGGAGTATGACCTGAAAGCATCGTTACTCCCCCTGGTTGAGTTCGATGTAATCTTTGGCATGGACTGGCTGTCGGAACAGCGTGCGTGCATCGATTACACCACCAAGGAGGTGAGGTTTGGGCAGTGTGCCGATCGTGAGACGGTCTTTGCGGGCATGCGTGGATCGAGCAAGATGCTGATGTCTGCTCTCCAGGTGTCCAAGGCAGTGCGACAGGGAGCAGAGTTATTCTTTGCTCTAGTGGAGGCTCCAACGCCGAGGCCCAGCCTAGCGGATGTTCCGGTAGTTTCAGAGTTCCCCGATGTGTTCCCGAGCGATCTCCCCGGTGCTCCACCGCAGCGGGAGATAGATTTCACGATTGAGTTGGTGTCGGGCGCTAAGCCTGTGGCCCGCTCGCCGTATCGTATGGCTCCGAAGGAGTTGGCGGAGTTGAAGATGCAATTGCAGGAGCTGCTTGAGCAGGGCTACGTGCGCCCGAGTTCCTCACCTTGGAGTGCACCGGTCCTCTTTGTCAAAAAGAAGGACGGTAGCCTGCGGCTTTGCATCGATTATCGGGAGTTGAACAAGTTGACCGAGAAAAACAAGTACCCTCTTCCGAGGATAGACGACTTGTTCGACCAGCTCGTTGGTTCGACAGTATACTCAAAGCTGGACTTGAGGTCCGGCTATTATCAGGTGCGGATCAGGGAGTGCGACATCCTGAAGACTGCCTTCAGTACAAGGTACGGGCAGTATGAGTTCACCGTAATGCCGTTTGGGCTGTCTAATGCGCCTTCAGTGTTTATGGACTTGATGCACCGGACTTTCCGAGAGTACCTCGACCAGTTCGTAGTCGTCTTCCTTGACGACATACTGGCCTACTCTCAGTCCAAGGAGGAGCACGGTGATCACATGCGAGTAGTCTTGGAGGTTCTGATGAGGAACCAGCTGTATGCCAAGTTCTCGAAGTGCGAGTTCTGGCTACCTTCCGTGGCGTTCTTAGGCCATGTGGTTAGTGGAGCGGGTGTGGCGGTAGATCCGGTGAAGGTTGTGGCCATCAGGGAGTGGCCTGTTCTTTCTACTGTAGCGGAGGTCCGTAGCTTTCTCGGGCTGGCCGGCTATTACAGGCGCTTTGTGGAGAACTTCTCACGGATCGCGCTGCCTCTTACGACGCTGACACGGAAGATGCAGGAGTTTATTTGGACGCCCGCATGTGCGCATGCTTTCGAGGAGTTGAAGCGGCGGCTTACCACGGCGCCGATCTTATGTTTGCCTTGCGGCACAGAGGGCTACGAGATCTACACCGACGCTTCTGGGAGCGGCCTTGGCTGTGTTCTGCAGCAGCATGGCAAGGTAATAGCGTACAGCTCTCGTCAGCTGAAGGTGCACGAGCGGAACTATCCGGTCCACGACTTGGAGTTGGCGGCCGTGATATTTGCCCTGAAGCTTTGGCGGCATTATGTGTATGGCCTGAAGATCGACATCTTCACGGACCATAAGAGCCTGAAGTACCTTCTGACGCAGAAGGGGCTGAATATGCGGCAGCAGAGGTGGATGGAGTTCCTTGGGGACTACACCTTCGAGATCCACTACACTCCCGGGAAGGGAAATGTTGTCGCAGGGCTCCAGCGCAGGCCAACTGGATTCAGATGCATGATGAGCACCTGATACGTGACCTGGAGGCCTTGGGTATTTCTTGCGTAGAGAAGAGGAGCAGTGTCGGTGCTTGTTTGAGTTGGACTGAGGTACAGTACGACCTCGCAGATAGAGTCCGCCAGGCTTTAGAACTCGATCCGAGTTTAAAGCGCTACGCGGAGGAGGCTGGTGGTGGGTCGGATGCCCAGTTTCAGGTGCGTGACGGGTTGCTGTGGAGAGGCGACCGTTTGTGCGTCCCCAAGGTGGGTGAGTTGCGCGATGAGTTGATGTACGAGGCGCATCGTACCAGGTATTCAGTTCATCTGGGGAGCACGAAGATGTACAAGGAGATGAAGGTCCTTTTCTGGTGGCCGGGTATGAAGAGGGACATCGCTCACTACGTGGCCAAGTGCCACACTTGTGTGCTAGTGAAGGCGGAATGTCAGAAGCCCGGTGGCTTTTTGAAGTCATTACCAGTTCCAGAGTGGAAATTCGATGATGTTTCCATGGATTTTGTGCATGGGCTGCCGAGATCGCAGAGCGGGAACGATGCCATCTGGGTAGTCGTAGACCGGCTGACGAAGGTGGCGCACTTTATCCCCAACCGGAGGGATGACTCAGTGGAAAAGTTGGCGAAGCTGTATGTTGATATGATAGTACGACTGCACGGTGTGCCCCGTAGCATCGTCAGCGATCGAGATGGACGTCTTACTTCGAGCGACTGGGGTCTAGTCAACCGTCTATTGGGTATGAAGCTGCAGTTTAGCACGGCCTTTCATCCGCAGACGGATGGCCAAACTGAGCGTACCAACAGGACGATGGAGGACATGCTCCGGATGTGCGTCCTGGATTTCGGCAAGGGGTGGGAAGATCACCTCTTTCTTGTTGAGTTCGCGTACAACAACAACTACCAGGCGAGTATTCAGATGGCGCCTTTCGAGGCCCTCTATGGCAGGAAGTGCCGCACTCCCTTAGCTTGGGCGGAAACGGGCGAGACGAAGCTCTTCAAGAGGAAAGACGTCGAAGAGGCGACTTCGACGGTACGTATGATCCGGGAGAGGCTTTTGGTTGCGCAGGATAGGCAGGCGAAGTACTAAAATGTGAAGCACCGCGACGTCCAGTTCGCCGTTGGCGATTGGGTATACTTGAAGATAAAGCCTTTCAAAGGAGCGTCGAGGATCCGGCGCTTGAAAAAGCTGAGTCCGAGGTATGTAGGGTCATTCGAGATCACCGAGCGCATCGGCCAAGCAGCTTACCGACTTGCTTTGTCGACGGAGCTGAGTGGGCTGCATGATGTCTTCCATATCTCTGTGTTGAGGAAGGCGGTGCGAGACCCTGAATCTGTGTTGGAGGCCGTTAGTGTGCCAGTGGAGAGTAGCCTAACTACCAAGGTGACTCCGGTTTGCATTATTGATGCTGATATTCGGCAATTGCGGAGAAATGCCATCAAAATGGTGAGAGTCTGTTGGGACAATTGTAGCCGCGAGGAGCTCTCTTGGGAGCCAGAAGAGATCATGCTTGAGGAGTACCCTGACTTGTTTACTCAGGTATGACGAATTTCATTTCGTTGTTTGTGCTTTAAATTTCGGGACGAAATTTCTTTAAGGGGGAGAGAATTGTAACGCCCCGAATTATTTTAATTCGGTTTTCAGTGTGCGGATAGAGGAGTGGTCTGCGATTAGTGGAGTTTGGGGTGCGAATAGGGGTTGGGGTGCGGATAGCAGGGATGGGCTAGGGTTTTAATAAAACCCCTAATACCTCCCCTCTCCCTCTCATTCCCGATCTCCCTCCCTCTTTCTCTCGTTCTTTTGGAGCAGCCGCAAAACCGACCTCCCCCCCCTCCCGATCTCTCTCGCTCTCAGTGCGTGGAGCAGCCGCCAGGAGGAGCCCGAGCCCTCTCCTCTCTCTCTCGATCCTCTCTTCCCCGTCGGCAAGGAGGAGCAACCCCCTCATCTCCCATCTCTCTCTCGCCGCCTCCTGGAGCAGGGAAACGCCGCCCCGATCCTTCCCTCTCCTCTCCTTCCCGTCGCCGCCTAGGGCAAGGTGGACCCAGCTCCCCCTTCGCCTCCTCTCCCGTCGGTTGGTGCAAGGGCAGCAAAGCCCCTCCTCCTCTCTTTGTCCCGGCCGCCGCCGGCTAGGAGAAGGCCGACCCATTTGGGTTGGGTGTTGCTGTGTGCGCAGCCGTGGAGCTCGTGCTTGGCCGACGAAGTGCGAGGAAGAACTCACGTGGTCATTTCGGAGCTCGGACCGGTGTGCGGAAACCAAATCCGTGGCATTCAACCTATGGCTCCGAAGCGGCTCGCAAGGGTAACGATTCTCTTTACCCTCATTTGGACATGTTCTAGTCCGTTCCGTGCATCGTTGAGGCCCCTACCCAAAAGGGTGAGGTCGTGGCCTCCGACGGGTCAATTTGTGTTATCCCCGTCAAATCTTGCATTCATGTAGAGTCCATGCGTGAAATGGACGTAGGCGCGCCGTGTGAAGCCCATCCGAGACGGTTCGTCCGGATTGGTGATGCTTTTTGATATTGTGTGTACCGGGGGAAAACTCTGTGTTGATATCCTGTTTAGTAGGACTAGAGGGTGCTACTGCATGCGCAGCAACGCCTGGGGGTGTGCCCCGAGAAGCACCCGATGTTAGAAGCGGAAAAGGAGTTCTGTTTACTGTCGTTGGCGATATTGAATATCGCCAGGCGACAGCTCCCAGACTTGGTTCTGGTGATTTTGTTGTGCCCACCTGTTGAGAGGACCTGAGGCCTGTGTGCCCGACCTGTGAGGGTGTCCTGGTGGATGACTTAGCGGCCCGTAGGGCCGACTAATTTAGAATACCTGGGCTGAGGGGACGCCATACCCGCTCTTCGTGTTGTACAACGAGAGCTGTGAACAACGGGCATTTGGCAAACCTGAAACCGCACCATTGCAGCACCTGACTAGTAAAGCTCGTACAACACGTCGAGAGGCAATGGGAAAGAGTCTTCGGACTATGGATTGTTCACAATTAAAGTACGGGAGCGCCCTGGTATTCGGGCCACCGACTTTAGCCTCGAAGGGCAAAGCCATCAAGAGTGGATGGTGGTGGAAGGCGGAGTACACCAAAGAGTGCCTGAGAGCACGGGACGTGGGTGTTGAAACCGACAACTCGGTCTCCGTGGAGTTCGGGGTCCCAAAAAAGGGGTGGTCTCACACCTACTTCCCTCGAGCCAACTATCTAGGCAAGAGCACTTGGACTTGGAAACGGACCCTAGGCTACAACGAGGAGGTCCCACCACACACCCGGAAGACCTGAGAGATCTTCCCCTCCCTAGCCAATGATGAACCAGAGGCACCAAAGGAGAGCTCAAAAAGTCAAGAGCTCTCGGGGAAGAAGATCCGAATTTTTAAAATCCACCCGGGTCCCCCTTCTCTTTGGTGCCCCTCAGGGTCTATTTATAGGTTTTCCGTGTCCCAACGCTGAAATGCCGAAAAGACCCCTCGGACCAAATGCCCATGACCAATAGAAAACGTCAAGCCGGTGGCAAGGTGGTAATTCCACCCTTGGGGGCAAAAGACGAAACTACCCCCGGAGGTCCGGGACGGGTGTCGGTAGGAGACCGCATCCCGCCCTTCCCAGCTCGCCGCGCGAGCTGGGACCTTGGCCGGCGAGTGTGGCAGGAGGCCGCACCCCGCCTCTCCCAGCTCGCGGCGCGAGCTGGGACCTCGGCCGGCTGGTGCGGCAGGAGTCCGCACCCCGCCTCTCCAAGCTCGCGGCGCGAGCTGGGACCTCGGCCAGCGGGTGCGGCGGGAGGCCGCATCCCGCCTCTTTCAGCTCGCGGCGCGAGCTGGGACCTCGGCCGGTGGGTGCGGCAGGAGGCCGCACCCGCCTCTCCCAGCTCGCGGCGCGAGCTGGGACCTCGGCCGGCGGGTGCTGCGGGAGGTCGCATCCCGCCTCTCCCAGCTCGCGGCGCGAGCTGGGACCTCGGCCGGCGGGTGCGGCAGGAGGCCGCACCCCGCCTCTCCCAGCTCGCGCGACGAGCTGGGCTCTCGGGACCGGGGGTGCGGCAGGAGGCCGCACCTCACCCCTCCTGAGGGCTTAATCTCGTCGGGAGAGACCTAAAAGAGGTCTCGCCTGGGCGAGCTCTGCCAGGAGATGGTCCCGGGGCGGGTGCCGGCCTTGCCGCCGCACCCCCCCCCCCCCCCCCCCACCCTAATCCTAACCAAGCTGGGTGAGACCTACGGGGGTATCGCCGGGCGATACCCCAAAGGTCTAAAAAACCCCTCGGGTCTAGTTGACACGTCTCGGCGGCCCTCCACGCTGGGCCTCACTCGATGGATATGGGGGTTGTACACAATCCCCGCTCTTTGCGAGGTTGGCACAACCTCGGAAAGAAAAGTCCAAGCCCAAATATCCATCGAGGGGGGCAGAACCTCACCCCCGAGGCACGTTGGACCCATCCAGCCAGTGAGAGTCTAGAGTGAGGAGGACATCTCGGCGTTGAACTTACCCATCCGAGGATCATTCGACCCACCCAGCTAGTGAGAGCCTGGAGTGAGGAGGACATCTCGATGGCAAAGCTCTTCCTTCTGAGGATCATTCGACCCACCCAGCTAGTGAGAGCCTGGAGTGAGGAGGACATCTCGATGGCAACTTCTTCCTTCCGAGGATCATTCGACCCACCCAGCTAGTGAGAGCCTGGAGTGAGGAGGACATCTCGATGTTGAACTTACCCATCCGAGGATCATTCGACCCACCCAGCTAGTGAGAGCCTGAAGTGAGGAGGACATCTCGATGGCAACTTACTAATCATATAAGCAAAATAACTTCATCCATCTAATGGGGGGATTTCCCTTGTCAAAACCTCTTGGCCCAACCAGCGAGGGGTAGAACTTGCTACAAAGGAAAACAACAAAAAACAAAAAATAAACACAACATACTCCCCCATGGCGCTCGCCTCTCAGGCTGCTTGCGCGAGATGATCATTCCTCTGCTTCTCCTCCCACTCCCATCTGGCTCATGCTCTCCATGATATTCTCCATTTCCTCCGCCCCCGCTTGCCAAGAGATGCTGTTGACGGCTGTGACGTAGCAGTGTCTCGCCATCCTGGGGTCTCCGCGGATCCTGACTTGGATTCCTCCAGTGTTGAACTTGAGGCACTGGTGGAAGGACGATGGTACGTATCGGAAGGCGCTGATGAGGGGTCTTCCGAAGATGGCATTATAACTGCTAGGAGCGTCAACTATGACGAACCGACAGTTCCTTGAACCTCCCCCCATCGTCACTTGGAGTCCAACTCCACCCTCTACCTCTTTCCTTTCTCCGGAGAATCCAAACAAGGGCCCATCTGAGGCTAGCACCCTCCTTGCCTCCACATTCAACTCATCAAATGCCTTCTTGAAAATGACGTTGACAGAGCTCCCGTTGTCAACGAGGATCCGAGAGACAGTGTAACCTTCGATGGCTGTCTGAATGACTAGCACATCACAGAATGGATCCTCGTGATCTGGCATGTCCTTGCTTGAGAAAGTGATTTTCTCCTCGGGAGGTGGGTCCTGCGACGTCGAAGCGACGCTGCGTCGAAATACGGAGTGGAGGCTTGCCTTACGAGTGGCCTCGACCCCTACCCCCCGTGGATTACCGCGACCCGTCCTTTGGCTCCTACGTCAGTTCGGTCCTCGCAGATGTCATCATCCACTACTGCTCCAGGTGGAACTTCTTCAATCCGCACCGGCGGCTGCTGTTGTGTCTGACCTCTCGCCTCTCTCACCTCCAAGAACTCTGGGCAGGTAGTTGTTGCGTGCCCCTCTGCTTGGTGGTAGTCGCAGTATGGCACCGCCCTTCCCCCCCTTCTCCTACGGGCTGGGATGTCTCTTGCTTCAACTCCTCTTCCTCTTCGAATCGTCATAGCTTGAGCTGGTGGGGGTAGGAGCTGCCTAGGGGCCTGTCTCCAAAGAGGAGGGTTGGTCCTCCCTTGGCCTCCATAGAAGTTTCCTCCTCCTTGGGCGAGACCCCTCCCTTGCTCCTGACCCCCTGGGGTCCCTGGTACCCTTGACCCCTCTGCTCTTCCCTCCTCCTTCATTCCTGCTGCCTGGGGCCACCTTGCTCTCTTGGCTCGGCCTCTACCAACTTTGCCAACTTCTTTGCCAGCCCCGGGTTTGCCGCCTCGGTGGCTACCTCCTTTGCAGCTTTTTCCATCAGGTCCTCAAAGGACAAGGGAGGCTTCCTAGTTAGGCACATTTTGAAAAGGCTCTCTTGTAGCCCTACGGTGAAAGCCATCTGGAGGGCATACCCTGGCACCTCCTGGATGTTCAGGATCTCCTCCTGGAATCTGTCCATGTACTGGGCCAACGTCTCCTCGTGCCTCTGCTTGATCAGGAAAATGGACTCAGCATTCTTCTTCCTCTTCTTGGATGTGGAGAAGCGTAGCTGGAAGCTTCGGCCCAAGTCCTCGAAGCTGTAAATGGAGCCAACCGGGAGCTGGTGGAACCAGTCCCTAGCTTTGTCCTTCAGGGTGGTGGCGAAGAGACGACACTTGAACGCGTCCGTCATGGGCCTGATGGAGACGGTATCCTCGAACCACTGCAGGTGCTGGATGGGATCATCCTTCCCGGTATAGAAAGTCATGTTGGGCTCCTTGAAGCCTTCCGGGATGGGAGCCGAGATGATCAGCTCGCTAAAGGATGACCCCCCACTCGCCGGCTTCGCAAGCTCCACTTGTGCGACTCCTGCTCCGAGCGAGACCCCACTCACCGTGCTAGGAAAAAGCACTCGCCCGGCGAGGTCCCACTCGCCACTCTCAGTCACTGGTTCCTTGCCTGGCCGACCCCCTGGAGCAACCTCTCCTGACCCCCCTGGGCGAGCACTCCTTGCGACCCAGAAGGCGGTGTCTGGGGGGAGGGAGCCGAGCAGTCACCTCCCCTGGTGATGCCTTGGAGCAGCTCCATGATTCCCTTGATGGACGTCATGAACTCTCCCCTTCCTACCACCTCACTTGGGATGTGAGACCCCTCATCGTCTCCTCCTCCGAGGTCTCCTGCCATGAGATTTGGTTCAAAAACTTCTGTGCTGACCACTCTCCACGCTCACCGCACCAAAATGTTGAAACCGACAACTCAGTCTCCGTGGAGTTCGGGGCCCCAAAAAAGGGGTGGTCTCACACCTACTTCCCTCGAGCCAACTATCTAGGCAAGAGCACTTGGACTTGGAAACGGACCCTAGGCTACAGTGAGGAGGTCCCACCACACACCCGGAAGACCTGAGAGATCTTCCCCTCCCTAGCCAATGCTGAACCAGAGGCACCAAAGGAGAGCTCAAAAAGTCAAGAGCTCTCGGGGAAGAAGATCCGAAATTTTAAAATCCACCCGGGTCCCCCTTCTCTTTGGTGCCCCTCAGGGTCTATTTATAGGTTTTCCGAGTCCCAACGCTGAAATGCCGAAAAGACCCCTCAGACCAAATGCCCATGACCAATAGAAAACGTCAAGCCGGGGGCAAGGTGGTAATTCCACCCTTGGGGGCAAAAGACGAAACTACCCCCGGAGGTCCGGGACGGGTGCCGGTAGGAGACCGCATCCTGCCCTTCCCAGCTCGCCGCGCGAGCTGGGACCTTGGCCGGCGGGTGCGGCAGGAGGTCGCACCCCGCCTCTCCCAGCTCGCGGCGCGAGCTGGGACCTCGGCCGACGGGTGCGGCAGGAGGCCGCACCCCGCCTCTCCCAGCTCACGGCACGAGCTGGGACCTCGGCCGGCGGGTACGGCGGGAGGCCGCATCCCGCTTCTCCCAGCTCGCGGCGCGAGCTGGGACCTCGGCCGGCGGGTGCGGCAGGAGGCCGCACCCCGCCTCTCCCAGCTCGCGCGGCGAGCTGGGCTCTCGGGCCCGGGGGTGCGGCAGGAGGCCGCACCTCACCCCTCCTGGGGGCTTAATCTCGCCGGGCGAGACCTAAGAGAGGTCTCGCCTGGGCGAGCTCTGCCAGGAGATGGTCCCGGGGCGGGTGTCGGCCTTGCCGCCGCACCCCCCACCCCATAATCCTAACCAAGCTGGGTGAGACCTACGGGGGTATCGTCGGGCGATACCCCAAAGGTCTAAAAAACCCCTCGGGTTTAGTTGACACGTCTCGGCGGCCCTCCACGCTGGGCCTCACTCGATGGATATGGGGGTTGTACAGTGGGGGTCATTCCCACGTTTGTGATGTTGCATATGTTGAAACCAGTTTCCCGGCTTCAGCGTTCGAAAATAGGGGTAGGCAGCTTGCCCTTACTTATCTCAGGTAAAGTCGAACGGCGAGTCACTTAGAGCCTAAGAACCTTTCTGCTGGTGGATTCAGGTGAAAACAGACCCCGCGAGCTGCAGCGAGGAGGTCCCGCCACTAACCCGAAAGACCCGAAGATCTTCCCCTCCCAAGCCAATGCTGAGCCTGGGCACCTCGGAGAGCACTCGCGACACCTGACCGTTGGCCTGAAAGACTTGGCGAACGGAAGGCAGGGTCACTAGCTAACCGAACACACTAAGGGGGGTGGGGGTAAGGAGATGTCTACCCTCCCCAAGGTGCCCATGGGGGTCTATTTATAGACTTTCTGGAAGTGGTCTGCGGATAGCGTGATTCCGCTTTTTGGAATGACTATCCGCAGCCCAAACTGGTCTGCCAACAGCGGAATCCCGTTGTTTGAACATGCTATCCGCAGACCCTGATGAGAAATCCATCAAGCAGGAAAATAAGATGGGTGCGGAGGAAACCTCTGTATGCAAGACAGAGGGCGAGTGGACGCGTTGCCTGCGCACGCAGGAGAGGAAGAGAGGAGGGAAGGAGGGGGGTGAGTGGGCACTCACCCTCCCCTCACTCGCCCGCGCGGGCGAGTGGATGGCGTGGGCGAGTGGGGACCTGCCCACCCACTCGCCCGTGGGCGAGTGGTGGCCTGCCCACCCACTCGCTCGTGGGCGAGTGGGGGCCTCCCCACCCACTCGCCCGTGGGCGAGTGGGGGCCTTCCCACCCACTCGCCCGTGGGCGAGTGGGGGCCTTCCCGCTCCTACTTGCTCCGCCGCTCCTCCCCACTCTCGCCCGACCCCGAAATTGACTTAGCCAATTTCGGGTGCCTTTGAGTGGCCACTTTCACCGTCTACCTTGAGCCGTCATTTTACCCTGTTACGGTCATTTCCATCGTTGCGACCATGTTCATGCTGCGTTGTATACGCTCGGCAAATATGGGGGTTGTACACAATCCCCGCTCTTTGCGAGCGTGTCTCAAGCTCGGAAAGAAAGTCCAACCCACTGATTTGACGAGCCAGAAAGGTCTTCAAAGAAAATCATCCGGGCGGGTCCCACCCGCTGGCTATAAAACCTCGGGAGGGAGAGGGGTGAGCCTCCACTCAAAAACCTCTCCCATCTCGTTTCTTCCCCTTAGCCTGGTCAACATGCAACCTCCCTTGGACATTCGCGCCCACCTCAAGGCCGTTTCCGGAAAGAGCCTAGATGACCTGGCGGAGCTTAGATCTGTCGTCATGGAGCATTCGCTTCCCTCTTCGGTGCAGGTGGAGGGACCTATGCCTAAGAGACATCACCCTGAGCCGGCGGGTGGGACGTCCTCCTCATCCGCATTAATGTCCGAGTTCCACAAGCACTTGGGGGTAGTTGACGTGATACCGAGTCGTGGTGGGAGGGACAGGTCTCTCGAGGCAGCTAAATCTGGGAGTGTGGGTACCCAGACAAGTCCCCCTGTCCACTCCCCGATCCATGGTGAGTGACCTTACTTGTGCTTGATAAGCATGCTCATGCCCATACTGATGACTCTTCTTCTTCCTCCCTATCTCGCAGTACCTCCCTTCTCAGTTGCGGAGGGATCCCCAGCATGCCGGTGGACTTACTCCCACCCCTGCGTGAACCGAGCAAGTGGCGTACTCCCGAGAGACCCCCTTTTAGAGCTGGTGCAGGAAAGTCCCTGGGTCTCCCACCCGCTGGCACCTATGGTACACTGTCGGGGTACCCCTTGGGGTAACGATGCGAGCACCTCCTCGCCCCGGGAAGGAGTCGGGGACTCCGCAAGGTAGGTCTTCTTAAAAAAGGATCTAACCATGTCGGAGGTCTAGATAACAAACTTACTAAACCTGCAGGTCCGGATGATGCTTCGACCAGCAGGTCGGGGCAGATGGGAGTGCTTTCGCCACCGCTATCTCCTTCGGCGATAGACGAGCTCGTCGGGCACCCCTCCAGCGTTTCGGAGCTGAGGGATCGCTTGGTCGACATGATCCAGAGGTATGGACGTTTTCTTCACGAGCTTCGAGAAGGGCGAGGATTCGCTGAACCGACCCCCCTCGCAAATTCCCGCGCGATGGAGCAGCGGATGGGGGCATTGGAAGCAGATCATGCCCGGCTAGTAGAGGAGGTTCGACTTTCTTCAGGTGGCCTGATGGAACCGGTGGCGGACCACCTGCGTCGAGTGGCGGCTAATATGCGTGTTGCGAATGAGGAGCTCGCCCTGACTCAGGAATGTGTCGGCTCCATGCAGGGACTGACAGCCCAGACTCGGGGTCGGGGCTTTTGGAAGTGGACTCAACTTTGAGTGAGACCAACTCGACTCCTCCTATTTGCCGCTTTCAGCTTATCCTTCTGTGGTGTGATGTAATAAAGTAGCTATGTGTGACTACTTGACCTGCCTCGCGTGGTGTCAATTATTTTTCTAAGTTATTTGTTTTGCTTGCGATACACTTGCATTCGTTTAACTGGGTTGCTTTTCGCACGTGGATGTTGTAACCGCTAATATGTCGAGCGCGAGAGCCGAAGTTGGAGCGAGAGGTTGAGTAGGAATGAGCGAGTGGGAAAGATTGGGAGGGGGTGAGTGGGGAAGGGCCCTCACTCTTACCTATAAATACCCCCCCTCCCTTTCATACCCTTCAACCTTGACTTCTTTGCTTGCTCCTCCTCCCCTACCCCTCGCTTCTACACCCGTTCATCCTCCCCCACCCTTAAGGATGGATCCCAACCGCTCCTCACCTAATAGGAATGGGCGAGAACAGTGCGCAGTGAACTTCTCTGACCATCCCTTCCCCGTGGGGAGGGTGTCGGAGGAGGAGCTTCTTTCCTTTGAGAAGTCCTTCCTCCCCGAAGGGTTGGTCGCCGACCTACAGAGGGGGAGACAGTTAACTCCTTCTACGATGACTGGCTCGCCTTCCTGCTTTCTCATTTCGAGTTTGGGCTTCGGCTTTCTCTTTGGCCAGAAGTGAAACAGTTCCTTAGATACTTTGGGATCGTCCCAGCCCAGCTCAACTCAAATGGGATATCTATGTTGGTTTCCTTCGCTTGTTACCTGCGCGAGGAGGGCATTGAGTTCAACCTGACGGTCTTCCGCAAGGCATTCATCTTCCGTGCTACTGCCGATGGGGTGTGCTTCCTCACTGGTGCGCATGTGAAAGTTTGTGAGGGCGCTAACAAGGTTCATCACTGGAGTGACAAGTTTGTTTTTGTCCGGGGTGATCTTGGGAAGATCCCTTACATGCCTGTCCAGAGGCCCGAGAAAGTATACAAGGTTCCTCGCGTAGAGGGCGAGGCGGCCGAGCTGTACAAATTCCTCGCGGGAGTGGGTTTTGAGGTCGAGTTTCTGCGGAGGAACGTCGATCGCCTTCCCTACATTCTGCCGGGGACAGGTAACCCATCCTTCTCCTAAACTCCCTCCCTTATTCCCCCACTCGCTTATTTAGATCCTATCACTTACCCCTCATCTTACCTTTACAGGTGAGAGGAGCCTTCCGGTGAATCCTCCGCATGCCAGGAGGGACTCCCCCTCTCCCACCCATCGACTGGCCCAGATGGCCGCAGCCGCTTGCTCTTCTCGTCAGGAGGCTCCAGTGCTAAGGCAGCGGAAGGAGAAGGAGCTGGTGGTGGAAGTGGATTCTCCCCCCCCCATCCGCCAAAGGAACCGAAGTTGCGTCGGGGGAGAGTTGTTCGTAGGGGAGGCGGGTCTCGATCTGTCGCGAGAGAGGCCGAGGGAGATGATGACCCGGATGCGTTGGCTTGCCATCCCAACTTTGAATTGGGGGGTAATGTCGAGGACCAGGTTGGCGAGCCCTTCCTTCACTGGGATGAAGCGACGAATCGTGTCTCGATGTCTTCCCGGCAACCTTCTTGGATCGAGGGAGGGCCGATTAATAACGTTGCATACAACATGATCTATGGCATGTATGGCTGGCAGGATGCGGCCGCCTTCCAAGAAAGTTCCACGTGTGATCTTGCTTACCTGAGCTCGCAAGCGCAGCTTCGCGCGACCGAGCTCTCTCACATGACGGCTCGCCGGAGCCTTAAACTCTCGAGGCGACTCATTCAGGCTGAGGCGGCGAGGCGGGAGGCTGAGGATAGAGATGCCGACCTGGCTACTCGTCTTGAGATGACTGAGAGGCTTCTCGCACAGTCGTCAGAGGGCCTGGTTTGCCTTTACTTGAATGAATACCCTCTCCTCTCTTTGTTACTTGTTCTTTCTCACCTATACGGCTTTTCTAATGCAGGGACCTGACGCTGCCAACTCGGTTAGGAGAAGGGTCGAGGATTTGGAAAAAGAGGTGGAGAGTTTGAAGGCTCAGCTTGCTGAGGCCCGTGCTATAGGGCGAGAAAGACATGGCGAGTCTTCGCGGGCGGCGGAGCTTCTCCACTTCACCCCTGCCGAGGTCGAAGTTGCCCGTAGGAAGACCGTGGTGACGACGGCTAAGGCTGTGGTCAGCTTTCTTCGTGACGCTGGCGCGTTCTGGGGCGAGTGGAAAAACATCACTCCTGACATGGTGCTTCCAAGGTACTTTCCCTCCGCCCCGCCCCCCGATTCGCCCTCTCCCAGCCACGGTTATTCACCTGCCTGATGAGAGTCGAGAGGAACTCCTTATGCTTAGTTTGCTATCTACCACCTTATGTAGGCGGGTCCCCCCCTTTTTTTCTCTTTCTCTTTTTTTTAAGGGTTGGTAGGGGGATGAGATATCCCAACAATGTAACCTCTCTTCTTTGTAAATAAAGGTCTTTCTTTTACTGTTTCTCTGGTTTGCCCATGATCTTTGTTATTTGAGCGAGGTCCGTTGCTTAGCCCTGTCATGGGAGCCTCCGGGTGAAGATGAGTAGATAGCCTATCCTTTCGGATGGATTCCTCCGCTTCGCCGGCATGAACAAGCCCGGCCAGCGGTCTCTTCTCGGGGCCTTAACATGAATCACCTCGCCTCACCGAGTGAGTTCTCCTGCCCTGCCGGCGTGAACAAGCCCGGTCAGCGGTCTCTTCTCGGGGCCTTAACATGAATCACCTCGCCTCACCGAGTGAGTTCTCCTGCCCTGCCGGCAGGAACAAGCCCGGTCAGCGGTCTCTTCTCGGGGCCTTAACCAATATGAACCTCTGCCTCGCCGAGTGAGTTCTCCTGCCCTGCCAGCATGAACAAGCCCGGTCAGCGGTCTCTTCTCGGGGCCTTAACATGAATCACCTCGCCTCACCGAGTGAGTTCTCCTGCCCTGCCGGCGTGAACAAGCCCGGTCAGCGGTCTCTTCTCGGGGCCTTAACATGAATCACCTCGCCTCACCGAGTGAGTTCTCCTGCCCTGCCGGCGTGAACAAGCCCGGTCAGCGGTCTCTTCTCGGGGCCTTAACCAATATGAACCTCTGCCTCACCGAGTGAGTTCTCCTGCCCTGCCGGCATGAATAAGCCCGGTCAGCGGTCTCTTCTCGGGGCCTTAACCAATATGAACCTCTGCCTCGCCGAGTGAGTTCTCCTGCCCTGCCGGCATGAACAAGCCCGGTCAGCGGTCTCTTCTCGGGGCCTTAACATGAATCATCTCGCCTCACCGAGTGAGTTCTCCTGCCCTGCCGGCGTGAACAAGCCCGGTCATCGGTCTCTTCTCGGGGCCTTAACCAATATGAACCTCTGCCTCGCCGAGTGAGTTCTCCTGCCCTGCCGGCATGAACAAGCCCGGTCAGCGGTCTCTTCTCAGCGCCTTAACATGAATCACCTCGCCTCACCGAGTGAGTTCTCCTGCCCTGCCGGCGTGAACAAGCCCGGTCAGCGGTCTCTTCTCGGGGCCTTAACCAATATGAACCTCTGCCTCACCGAGTGAGTTCTCCTGCCCTGCCGGCATGAACAAGCCCGGTCAGCGGTCTCTTCTCGGGGCCTCATGAAACATTGTCACTTCCATTAGTCAAAACTAAATTCATAAAGTGTTCAAGGTTCATTACAGATACATAAAGAAAAAGATAACTGCCCTTGATGAGGCGTACATCCGGACCTTCTCGGGGTCCTCCTTGCTCAGCACTTAGCCGTCCTGCGCTGCTCCGAGCCTCCTGCCCTTGTCGCTGATGACTTCTTATCCCTTCACCTCCTTCGCCACCTTTAGCCCGGCCAAGGCTTCTATCGCCTTTTCCACTTCCTCTGCATCTTCCTTCCAAGTGACGGCGTTGACGGCCGTGACGTAGCACTGGCGGGCTATCTTGGGGTCTCCGCGGATTCGGATCTGCAACCCTCCTATGCTGTACTTCAAGCATTGGTGGTAGGAGGAGGGCACACACTTGAAGGTACTAATGAGGGGCGCCCAAAGATGGCGCTATAGCTGCTCGGTGTGTCTACTATGACGAACTGGCAGTTTTTTGATGTCCCCCCAAGGTGACCAGGAGCTCGACTCCCCCTTCAACTTCTTTTCTCTCGCCCGAAAAACCGAAGAGCGGTCAATCTGACGCGACCACCCTCTTCTGATCCACCTTCATCTTGTCGAAAGCACCCTTGAAGACCACGTTAACCGAACTCCCGTTGTCCACCAGGATTCGGGAGACCGTGAAGTTCTCCACCGCAGCCTCGATCACCAGGGCGTCACAGAAGGGATCGTCGTGCGCTGGCATATCTTTGGATGAGAAGGTGATCTTCTCTCCCGGGGGCGGGGTTCGGGAAGTGGAAGCGACGCCTCGCTTGTAGATAGCGTGGAGGCTCCCCTTTCGGGTAGCCTCAATTCCTACCCCTCCGTGGATTACCCCGATCCGGCCCAGCGCTCCCGCATCCGCCCGATCTTCACACCGATCCTCCTCTCCTTCTTCTCTTCTCTCTTCTTCTCCTTCTCCCCTTCCGTCTCCTATCAGCAACAGCCCTTCCCCTGCGGGGGGTCCTCTTCCCTCCCGAACCTCCAGAAACTCGGGGCAAGTCGCTGTCGCATGACCTTCCACTTGATGGAAGTCACAAAAGGATGACTCCCTCCTACCTCCTCTTCCTCTTCCGCCGCCTCTGCCACCATGGTTTTTTCTCCCTCTCCTTCCTTGGCCTACAGCCATCGCATGTTGTGGCCTCTGCCCCTGGTAGTTGTCACCTCTCTGGAAATTGCCTCTTCCTTGGCCCTGGAAAGGTCCTCCCGCCGGCCTCCACGCCGGTCGGTTGTCCTGTGGCTGGGGTCTCCATCCTGACTCCTGCCCCCAGGAGGTCCTTGCGGACCTTGCCTTCTCGGCTCCTCTTTCTTCTTCAGCTCTGACTGCCGGGCCTCTCCTGACTTCTCTCCGCCTTCCGTCCACTTGGCCATCTTGGCCGCGAACTCCGGGTTTGTTGCCTCCACTTCGATCTCCTGTCCTGCCCGCTCCATCAACTCCTCGTAAGATAGAGGAGGATCCCGGGACAAGCCCATGCGAAACAACCCCTGCCGCAACCCGAGGGTAAGCGCAAGTTGCAAAGTGTGTCCGGGGACCTCATTGACGAGAAGGACCTCTTCTTGGAACCGATCCACGTGGCTTCTCAGCGATTCTTCCGACCTCTGCTTGATCAGGAAGAGGGCCTCCGCCCCCTTCCTCCTCTTTTTGGACGTAGAGAACCTTAACAGGAAACTCCGTTTCAAATCCTCAAAACTATAGATGGATCCGGGAGGGAGTTGATGGAACCAATCTCTAGCTTTCTCCTGAAAGGAGGTAGCGAACAACCTACACTTGAAGGCGTCGGTCACCTGCCTGATGGACATGGCATCCTCAAACCACTGGAGGTGCTCCTGAGGGTCATCTTTGCCGGCGTAGTGGGACATGACCGGCTCCCTAAACACTTCCGGAACCGGGGCGGTTAGGATCAACTCGCAGAAAGAGCTTCCCCTTCCCACCTGGCGGATGGGCATCACTTGTCGTGCCTCCTCCCCTAGGTGCAGAGCACTCGCCGGGCTAGGAAACAACACCCTCGCCTGAAGGGTTCTATCCTCCTCTACCCGCGCTTCCTTATCAAGTCGCCCCGCTGGTGCCGTCTCACCTAGAGTAGGTAAGGTGAGGATAGGTACCGGCGGGGTCGAGCACTCGCCTGTGGGGGTGAGTGCAGAGCGCAAGGTCTCCATGATCGCCTTCTTGAACTCATCGAAGTCGCTTTTCCTCACGTAGTCGCCGGGAGGGGGTGGGTTCTCTAGCTCCTCACTCCCAGCCATCCGACCTACCTGGGGTTTTTCCGAACAAGCTGCGTTCCACGCTCACCGCACCAGAATGTTGAAACCAGTTTCCCGGCTTCAGCATTCGAAAATAGGGGTAGGCAGCTTGCCCTTACTTATCTCAGGTAAAGTCGAACGGCGAGTCACTTAGAGCCTAAGAACCTTTCTGCTGGTGGATTCAGGTGAAAACAGACCCCGCGAGCTGCAGCGAGGAGGTCCCGCCACTAACCCGAAAGACCCGAAGATCTTCCCCTCCCAAGCCAATGCTGAGCCTGGGCACCTCGGAGAGCACTCGCGACACCTGACCGTTGGCCTGAAAGACTTGGCGAACGGAAGGCAGGGTCACTAGCTAACCGAACACACTAAGGGGGGTGGGGGTAAGGAGATGTCTACCCTCCCCAAGGTGCCCATGGGGGTCTATTTATAGACTTTCTGGAAGTGGTCTGCGGATAGCGTGATTCCGCCTTTTGGAATGGCTATCCGCAGCCCAAACTGGTCTGCCAACAGCGGAATCCCGGTGTTTGAACATGCTATCCGCAGACCCTGATGAGAAATCCATCAAGCAGGAAAATAAGATGGGTGCGGAGGAAACCTCCGTATGCAAGGCAGAGGGCGAGTGGACGTGTTGCCTGCGCACACATGAGAGGAAGAGAGGAGGGAAGGAGGGGGGTGAGTGGGCACTCACCCTCCCCTCACTCGCCCGCGCGGGCGAGTGGATGGCGTGGGCGAGTGGGGACCTGCCCACCCACTCGCCCGTGGGCGAGTGGGGGCCTGCCCACCCACTCGCCCGTGGGCGAGTGGGGGCCTTCCAACCCACTCGCCCGTGGGCGAGTGGGGGCCTTCCCACCCACTCGCCCGTGGGCGAGTGGGGGCCTTCCCACCCACTCGCCCGTGGGCGAGTGGGGGCCTTCCCGCTCCTACTTGCTCCGCCGCTCCTCCCCACTCTCGCCCGACCCCGAAATTGACTTAGCCAATTTCGGGTGCCTTTGAGTGGCCACTTTCACCGTCTACCTTGAGCCGTCATTTTACCCTGTTATGGTCATTTCCATCGTTGCGACCCTGTTCATGCTGCGTTGTATACGCTCGGCAAATATGGGGGTTGTACAACATATGTATGAACCGCTGTGGACTTTGCTAGTCACACTCTTATATATATATGCTGCTGAGACTGTTTTGCAGGGATGGTTAGAACTGCCACCCCCTCGAAGGGGTGGGGTCGTTATAATTTGGTCAGCTTTAGCTGACCGTTGCTCTGTTTTGCCACCGTTTTTGGTGGGCTTGTTGTACAGGTGCTGGACCGAGCGGGAACATAGCGGGCTCTTAGCGGGCTGAAGCCCTTGTGATACTGCGGCCCTTGAAGGCCTTTTGATGTCCTTTGCTTTTCATGTATGGCCGGCCTGCGCGCCGATGTTGGTAAACTGTAAGGCCGTCGTGCCTCTTTTGTTGTGTAAAACCTTTTATTCCTATTATTAGAAGTGGACACACCCGGGTACGGGTTTTGGGGTTTATCCGGTCTCTCTCTCTTTTGCTTCCGCATAGAATGCTCTGAGTTAGGTTCGTTGTTTAGTGTCATTTGGTATTTCAATTAAGTGACGTTCCCGTTTGTTTGGTAGTATATGGCGTGGGGCCCCGGCCGGACCTTCTGTCATATGCTTCTTAACGGATGGGGGTGTTACACCAGCCCCCCAGTGATCTCACGCTACCCGGTCCGAAGCGTCCGCCCTTCCCCGGTAGTAAGATCACGGCACCGCCAGGGCCTGCCCCCCTCACGGTCGCGCACGGTTAGAAGCGTCCGCCCTTCAGCGCCACTCGGGGCCAGTTCCCCAGTGATCTCGCGCTACCCGGTCCGAAGCGTCCGCCCTTCCCCGGTAGTAAGATCACAGCACCGCCAGGGCCTTCCCCCCTCGCGGTCGCCCATGGTTCGAAGCGTCTGCCCTTCACCGCTACTCGGGACCAGATCCCCACTAACCTCACGCAGAAATGAGAAAAACAAGAGTAAGCGGTGGACAAACAAGTAGCCATCAATCAATATAAAGCGAAGAGTTGTACAACTCCACTACAAGAGATGCAAATACAGGAACAAGGAAGTACGATACGTAACGAAAGAAAGTAAAGCAAACAGACAAATAAAGACAAAGACAATCAGCCCTCAACATCTACATCGGTGCAGTCATCCTCAGAAAGATCGTCTGCGCCAAGCCCGGACGTACTGCACCCAAGCTTCCGCTCCACCATACGAAGGGTCTTCCCGATCCCCCTCTTGAAAGAAATCTCACACTCATCTTCCAATAGGGGTCCACCTCCTTGGTCATGATCTCGGCTCGAAGCTCCTCAGAGATCCTAGAGCGCTCCTCTACGAATTCCAGGGAGTCCTTGTACTCGGCAACTCCCTCGGCCTTAATGGCCTTGATGTCTGGCTCAAGGGAAGAAAGCCTCTCCACCTCGCTTCTCAAAAATCCCAGCTCGCCATCTTGATGGAACATGTCACCCTGCAAATCTTGGACCAACTGGGAGGCACTCTCGGCGGCGGCTTTCTCTGAGCTAAGCCCCCTCCGAAGATGCTCTACCTCGGAGCGAGCGTGGGCAAGATCATACTCCAATTTGAGCCCACGTGATATCTCGTGCTCCCTCTTCTTCTGGGAATCCTCCAGCGAACTCTTCGCAACACGAAGCTCCTCTTGAAGAGCAAAAAACCCGTCCTTCAACCCAACATAGCAATCGTTCCAAGTACGAGCGACGCTAGTCATGACATCAGCCTGCGAAGAAAAAAAGGGGAACGGGGTAAGAATCTTGGGAAAAGAGAACACATAAAAGATAAACAACAAAAAGACACGACTAACCGCCGAAGTCATCGCCCGTAATGAAGAGGATACCCTCTTCGCCGTCACCAATGGAGGAGGAGGAGGGCCACTCCGAGGAAGCGCTTCCGCCACAGGAGAAGCCACGATCTCGGCATCAACGTCAATAGGAATCGCCTCGGGCACGACTCCGCTGGGACCTGCACCATCAGAACAGCTCTTCGGTGGAGGTGGAGGTGGAGGTGGAGGTGGCACCATCTCTGAACCTCCGCATCTGATAACAAACTTCCTCTTCCTATCACGCGACAAAGCGACAACGGCATCATGCTCGACATCCGACGAAAGGCCGACCAGCAACAATTTTTTCTCCTCCGCATAATGAACCACGCCATAAAGAGCCTTCGACAAATCATCACGACCAGGAAAACTAGGAAGGGGCTGGAATTCATTCTCTCGCCCCACTTGACGGCGGCAACGTCCCGGGAGGTTCCTCCAAAGCTCTGGCAAATCCCATCGGTTGCGAACATACCCATACAAAGTGTTCCCATGGCGATAGTCGTTCCTTTCCTCAAAACGGAAACCACCTCTTGTTGCTGCAAAGATCAATCTGGCCTCCCGGATCCGTGAAGACCTCACACCAATCTTGGAAGATCTCCAAAGAGAATTGCGAGCCATACTCTGGAAAAAAAAGCAATCAACCCCATGATTCTCGCCATCCCGGCTGGGGTAAATTGCGAGATAGGAACGCCACAAAATCTGAAAATCTCAATCGCCTCCTCCGATGGGGGAAAGCGGAACCCCGACTTCAAACAACTCTCAGAAATGGTAATAAAGCCGGTCGGGGGGTTCTGGGCACGTGCCTCCGGATATGGAATCTTCACTTCAACAGATGACGGGAGTCTAAATCGCTTGCGCCAAGCTTCGACACGCTCAATGGTTAGCGAGGAACGCATCCACATGGATTTTGATCGTGCACCGTTCCTTGACGCCTGAAAATAGAAAAAAGAAATAAACAAAAATAATCGACAAAAATTGTGCGGATTATCACCGCACAATGCAGAGATTATTACAAAAGGCGAAACGACAAACGACAAAATAAGAGGGAGGACTATCGCAAAATACCTCCGCCATAACGCCACCACAACGACTGGACCACGCCAAAGGATGATAAAATCCTCGTACTTCTCCAAGCAAGATGGGCGAACTCCGAGGATTTGGGAGGCAATTGATGGGTCTTCATCCATTTTGTAGAGAAATCCGGGTTGCATTTAGCCAAAAACCCAACTCCTCACTAAGATGGTGGAGGCATGGGCAAGAAAGAGCAGGAAACCGGCCACAATCGCACCGCAACCGCCGCAACCACCTCACGAAGCCACGCGCAGCACCACGCGCGGCCACAAGGCCGCGCAGCACCACGCGCGGCCACAAGGCCGCGCAGCATCGCACGCGGCCGCGCGGCGCTGCGCGCGGCCCCGCGGCACCGCATGCCCGCGCGGCACCGCGCGCGGCCGCACGGCACCGCACGGCACCGCACGACCGCATGCCGCCGCGCGCGGCCGCGCGACACCACCCGGCCGCGCGGCATCCCGCGGCCCCGCGGCACCGCGACACCGCACGGCCGCACGACCGCACGACCGCGGCACCGCGCAGCCACGCGGCGCCGCGCGGCTAACGCCGCGCGACACCACGCGCCCGACACCGCGTGCCCGGCACCGCGTGCTAGGCACCGCGCGGTGCCGCGCGCCTAGCGCCGCGCGGTACTGCGCCCGGCACCGCGCGGTACCGCCCGGCACCACACGCGGCCGGACGGTGGGCGCGGTGCCGGTCGGCCTCCCTCGCCGCCGGGCGCATTCTCCGGCCCCTCTCGTCTCATCCCCGGTCGGCCTCCGGGCGCGCTCGCCCGACCTCTCCCGCCTCATTCGGCGGAGAGAACGATGACGATCAAGGCAAATCTCGCTAAACCTGTAACCGCCCATCATGGGGTGCAAATAGTGAAACTCCACATCATGGGGTGCAAATAGTGAAACTCCACATCATGTGGTGCAAATAGTGAAACTCCACATCATGGGGTGCAAATAGTGAAAATCCTCCAACATGGGGGTATAAATGGTAAAAATCTTCAATCCGGTCTGCGTCTAGCAAATAATATGGTTATGGTGTGTGTTGACGCCAGGAAAATCCTGACCTCAAGATTCGGACCGATGCAGCCCGAGGTTATTGATCCTGCGGTCCAGCTCCACGGCTCGGATAGCTAAAATAGGAGAGAGAAAATGACTACAAGCATACCCCAGGTGCTCCAGCAGGGAGGTCCCACCACGTACCCGGAAGTTTGGGGGAAACTTCCCCTCCGCAACCAAAAGCTGGGCGAGGTACTAGACGGGCATGGACTTGGCGAGTATCCAACTTGGGGGGATGATGACTGTCATTTTAGTCATCGTTTTAAGCTAATTTATTATTAGATATTTACATAAATTATCGCATTTTGTTCGTTGTCTTTATAAATTTTCATAAAAAAATAATAATATGGTACACTATAACTAATAAATATTTTCTATATCTTTGTAGGGATTCGGCAGGCCTGGGGGGAATTTATGTGCGAAGTCCCGCTTGATGAGGTATTTTCTCCTAAGTGTGAAAGGGGCTAGCCATCTTTTGACCATGCTTTTCAAGCATGTGTTTCATGCAAGTGTGAAAAGGGGTAGCCGCCTTTGACTAAGAAATCAACATGTGCTCTTGAAGGAAGCTTCTAGGAAAGTGCCCAGAGGAAGCTTCATGACATGTGCTTTTGACCGAGGGAATCTTCATGCACATGCTATCTACCACCATCTACCTCTTGGTTTTGGCCTTATAAATAGGCATGAAGGAGGAGGGGTAAGGCATCGACTTCTCTCCCATCTCAAGCATTGAAAGAGTTTCTAGAGAGGCCTTTGTGGCAAGTGTCTTAGTTTGGGGAGAGCTTTCGGACGTCTCTGCGACGTTGACGAGGAATACTTCGCCTACACAGATTGGATCTGGAGCAGACTTGGGCAAGGATTCGAAGAGGCATCTTGGAGAGGATTTGTGTAATCCGTCTCGTCCGCCACTGTCGGTAACTTGCAACTTTTTGCTACTGTTTATTGTGTATTATTGTGTGGTGCGAAGTTGGTGAAGATCCTGTGTGGATCGAGGAGGGAAAGCCTTGTAATTGCCTATCTGTTTTACACATTTTTAGTGGCGGCTTTCCGGGTTGGACTCCGATCGTCCCGTGGTTTTCACCCTATTGGGTTTCCACGTTATATCTGTGTGTCACCTTTATTGTTGTTATTTTGTGCTGTATTTTTGGTTGTGTATCGGCATACCGCTAAGCGGTCGTGCAGGTACTTGCTCGAACTAATTTGCAGGTGCTCTGGTCGGGCTTGCGTGCTCTCTAGCCCAAAAAGTGGTATCAGAGCGAGGTTCATTATCAGAGCTGGTATCGGGCTGACCTATTTGGGATTCGAGACGAGCCGATCAGATATTTCGGGTTAGTGATCGGGTGCGGTAGGTGACGACCATTGGTCCGCTCCCTATCCTCTTTGATTCCTTTCTTGGAAATAGTCGGCTCAAAGAACTGAGGTCAGTCTGATCAGTGACAGAGCACAATGGAATCTACTTCAGGTTCGAGTTCCGAGCAAATGGTGAAATTAAACGGCGCAAATTACCATCAGTGGCACTTACTGATGGAAGATCTCATCTACGTCAAGGGCTGGCATGCTCCTATCTTTGAGGAGATTCCTAAAGACATGGATCCAAATAAGTGGAAGGTGGAGCACCGGAAGTTATGCGGATTCATCAGACAGTTCGTGGAACCGAACGTCTACAATCATGTCGCGAGTATCGTTGACGCGAAAATCCTTTGGAAGACCTTGGAAACATTGTATGCCAATAGTACTGGCATCAACAAGCTATATCTACTGAAGAAGCTGGGGGAGTTCAGATACAGAGAGGGATCCCCTATCTTGGATCATGTGAACGAGTTCCAAGGTATTATCGATCAACTTACTGCTATGAAGGTGACCTTTGAGGACGAGGTCAACGCATTATGGCTGCTGAAGTCTCTTCCAGACTCTTGGGAGATGGTTAGAGTTTCTCTAATCAACTCCTCTCCCGGGGGCATCATTACTATGGAGATTGCCAAGAGTGGCATCCTGAACGAAGAGGTGAGAAGAAAGTCTCAAGGGATATCAGGCTCTTCTTCACGAGCTGACATCCTCTACACTGAGCCCAGGGGGAGAGGCAGGAGAAAGAGTAGAGAAAGGAAGAGCGAGAGAGGACAAAGCAGGGGGAAGTCCAAGTCACGTTATCAAAACGTGGAGTGCCACTATTGTCATAAGAAAGGGCATATTCAGAAGTTCTGTTATTCTCTAAAGAATGACGAAAGGAAGAAAGGAGTGGCTACTGATGATAGGAAGGAGAGTCACACTGCAGCTATTGCATCTACAGAGGACGATGTCATTATTGTTGGAGATGACGTCACAGCTGCACTCTCATGTGATGACCGAAGCTGGATTGTTGATTCGGGTGCTTCTGCACATGACTCCCACAACAGGGAGTTATTTGCCACCTACACTACTCACGATTGTGGAGTGCTTAGGATGGGCAATGGTGACACGTCGAAAGTCATCGGGAGGGGAGACATGCACCTGAAGACGAGCACTGGAGGATTGCTAATCCTAAGAGATGTGCGACATGTTCCTGACATTCGCTTCAACCTAGTTTCAGTTGGAAAATTAGATGATGAGGGACACTTAAGTGTCTTTGGTGGAAATTTTTGGAAGCTGATCAAGGTGTCGCTAGTAGTGGCCAGAGGTTATAGAGACACTGGTCTATACTATATGGAGGGGAGACCTGAAGCTGCTCAGGCCAACACTGTTAGAGATGGGGCATCCACATCCCTATGGCATAGGAGACTGAGTCACATTAGCCAGAAGGGTCTGGGATGTCTCTCCCGAAAGAAGATGATCTCTGATCTATCTGTGGATCAGTTAGAGAGATGTGACCATTGCATGGCTGGAAAGCAGAATAGAGTTTCATTCAGCCACAGCTCCACCAGGAGATCCGAGCCACTAGAGCTCGTACATACTGATGTCTGCGGACCACTGAAGGTCCAGACGAGAGGAGGAGCGTCTTACTTCGTGACGTTCATTGATGACTATTCGAGAAAACTTTGGGTCTATGCTATTAAGACCAAAGGTGAGGTTCTCGACATTTTTCGGAGATTCCACGCTGAGGTGGAGAGGGAATCTGGGAAGAAGTTAAAGTGCATCAGGTCCGACAACGGGGGAGAGTATATTGGTCCTTTTGATGAGTATTGCAGAGAGCAAGGGATCAGACATGAAAAGACTCCGCCCAAGACGCCGCATCTAAATGGCGTAGCTGAAAGAATGAACAGGACCTTGATGGAGAGGGTGAGGTGCATGCTATCTGAGTCAAAGCTACCTGGCATGTTTTGGGGTGAGGCTTTATACACAGCTGCACACGTCATCAACCTATCTCCCAGTTATGCATTACAGGAGGATGTTCCTGATAGGGTTTGGTACAGGAAGGACCCTTCATATAGTCACTTGAGGGTCTTCGGCTGCAAAGCCTTTGTGCACATCCCCCGGGATGAAAGATCGAAGTTGGATTCCAAGACCCGTCAGTGCATATTTTTGGGATATGGACGCAGCGGCGAGTTTGGCTACAGGTTCTTTGACCTGGTTGAGAAGAAGCTGGTACGCAGTCGCAACGCCATATTTTGTGAAGATCAGAATATGCTTGATCCTGAAAAGACTGAGAAGGCTGGCTCTCGCACTAATGAAGAGTCTCCTATGACTGGAGGTGATGATACTGAGGAGGCCGCAGAGCCTGATCCAGTGCAGGGCGTTGAGCCACTTCCATGACATGAGGATATGAATGATCGCGAGCCTACAGAGGACATCATTGATGATGCGCCCATACCAGCAGTAGAGCTCGCTCCGCGGAGGTCTGATCGAGTCAGACAACCATCTTCGAGATACTCTGCTACTGAGTATATTTTGTTGACTGATGCGGGGGAGCCCGAGTGCTTTGATGAAGCAGTGCAGAGCTCAGAGAAGAAAGAGTGGATGGTTGCTATGCAGGAGGAGATGCAGTCTCTGCATGAGAACCATACTTATGAGCTGGTACGATTGCCTAAGGGCAAGAAGGCTCTGAAGAATCGATGGATTTTCAGAGTAAAGCAGGGAGACCCCTCGACACCACTCAGATACAAGGCAAGATTAGTGGTGAAGGGTTTCAGTCAGAAACCAGGAGTTGATTTTGATGAGATCTTCTCTCCTGTTGTGAAGATGTCGTCTATCCGGGTTGTTCTTGGCCTTGCTGCAAGGCTAGACCTGGAGATTGAGCAGATGGATGTCAAGACCGCCTTTCTGCATGGCGATCTTGAGGAGGAGCTTTATATGGAGCAGCCTGAAGGTTTCAAGGTGAAAGGGAAGGAGAGCCTGGTCTGTCGCCTGAAGAAGAGCTTATATGGCCTAAAGCAGGCCCCGCGATAGTGGTACAAGAAGTTCGATGCTTTTATGGGGGAGATCGACTTCAGGAGGACCACCCTTGATCACTGCGTGTTTGTGAAGCAGTACGCTCCAGAGGATTTCATTATTTTACTCCTTTATGTTGACGACATGTTGATAGTCGGGAGGAGCACTGCGCGCATTGCCGAGCTGAAGCGGCAGTTGAGCTCCACATTTGCGATGAAGGACTTGGGAGTTGCGAAGACCATCCTAGGGATGCATATTCAGAGAGACAGAGGCTCCAAGTTACTTTGGTTGTCGCAGGAAAGATATATCAGGAAGGTGCTACAGAGATTTAGTATGGATCAGGCGAAGAAGGTGAGCACGCCGCTTGCAGCTCACTTCAGACTTACTGCTGACCAGTGCCCGAGCACACCTGAGGAGAAAGAGGAGATGCAGAAGGTCCCCTATGCTTCTGCAGTTGGTAGTCTTATGTATGCCATGGTATGCACTCGCCCTGATATAGCGCATGCTGTTGGTACTGTTAGTAGGTTTCTCTCCAATCCTGGGAGAGAACATTGGAGCGCTGTGAAGTGGATTCTAAGGTACCTACATGGGACGTCAGATTTAACGTTAAGGTTTGGAGATAGTGAGCCAGAGCTACTAGCCTACACAGATGCTGATATGGCTGGAGATTTGGACTCCAGAAGATCAACCTCTGGGTACCTGATCCTATTTGCTGAGGGAGCTGTTTCGTGGCAGTCAAGACTACAGAAGTGCGTTGCACTGTCGACTACGGAGGCAGAGTTTATTGCAGTCACTGAGGCAGGAAAAGAGCTTCTTTGGATGAAGCGTTTCATCAAAGAGTTGGATTTCACTCAGGAGCGCTACACACTCTTATGTGACAGTCAGAGCGCGATTCATTTAGGGAAGAACCCCACCTTCCACTCGAGATCCAAACATATTGATACGCAGTATCATTAGATACGCGATACTCTAGAGCAGAGAGAGCTGGATTTGCAGAAGGTGCACATATATGACAATGGAGCGGATATGCTTACGAAGACTGTGTCGAGGGGGAAGTTCGAACATTGTGTGAGGATCGCTGGCATGACGATCTCTTCCACATAAATGCAAAGGGGATAAATTGTTGGGTACAGTTCCCGTCCTTTGTGGAGAAAACTGTGGATTTGAGTTTTACTAACTCGAACTTGGTGGTGCTGGATCAATCGACATATGGAGGAGACATGAAGGTCTTACCAAATGAAGATAATTAGAAGGACACATTTTTCACTTAGTCGAAAAGGGGGAGATTTGATGAGGTATTTTCTCCTAAGTGTGAAAGGGGCTAGCCATCTTTTGACCATGCTTTTCAAGCATGTGTTTCATGCAAGTGTGAAAAGGGGTAGCCGCCTTTGACTAAGAAATCAACATGTGCTCTTGAAGGAAGCTTCTAGGAAAGTGCCCAGAGAAAGCTTCATGACATGTGCTTTTGACCGAGGGAAGCTTCATGCACATGCTATCTACCACCATCTACCCCTTGGTTTTGGCCTTATAAATAGGCATGAAGGAGGAGGGGTAAGGCATCGACTTCTCTCCCATCTCAAGCATTGAAAGAGTTTCTAGAGAGGCCTTTGTGGCAAGTGTCTTAGTTTGGGGAGAGCTTTCGGACGTCTCTGCGACGTTGACGAGGAATACTTCGCCTACACAGATTGGATCTGGAGCAGACTTGGGCAAGGATTCGAAGAGGCATCTTGGAGAGGATTTGTGTAATCCGTCTCGTCCGCCACTGTCGGTAACTTGCAACTTTTTGCTACTGTTTATTATGTATTATTGTGTGGTGCGAAGTTGGTGAAGATCCTGTGTGGATCGAGGAGGGAAAGCCTTGTAATTGCCTATCTGTTTTACACATTTTTAGTGGCGGCTTTCCGGGTTGGACTCCGATCGTCCCGTGGTTTTCACCCTATTGGGTTTCCACGTTATATCTGTGTGTCACCTTTATTGTTGTTATTTTGTGCTGTATTTTTGGTTGTGTATCGGCATACCGCTAAGCGGTCGTGCAGGTACTTGCTCGAACTAATTTGCAGGTGCTCTGGTCGGACTTGCATGCTCTCTAGCCCAACACCGCTGTCGGGTCCAAGTCTCGCAAGTTGTCATACACATCTACGTATATATACATATCTACGTATATATACATATGTATATGTTTAAATATATATATATATAATCGTATATATATATTTATATATGATTATTTATATATTTATATATGATTATTTATATATATTTACGTTTATATATGATCATATATATATATATATGTTTATATATATATACACGATTATATATATATTTATATATATATTAATATATATACGCATGCAGCTTCCGGCCATCACGCCATTTCCGGCCATCTTCGTCCACGTCAGCGATCCTCCGAGCAGCTCTCCCGAGCTCCCTGTACTCCTCCTCCACGCAGCAACAACGCCGGCCACCCAGCTGCTGCTCCGCCTGAGCTCCTCCAAGCTGGCCACCACCACCTCCTCCGAGCTCCAACATCCATGCAGCGCCTCCTCCGCCCAAGCAGATTCTCCACGTCAGCGATCCGCCCGAGCTCCTCTATTTGCGCCTTCTCCACATCAGCGATCCACCGGAACTCCTCCATTGTAACGCCTCCAAGGATGCAGCCTCCAATTATTGCTTTCAACCAGCACTCCTGCCCGCCTGCTGCCGTTTTCAATAGTGATGCTGCCTATAAATATTGTCATCGGGAAGAGCAAATGCAGTTTTGGTTTTTGAGAGAGAATAATCATTAATGTTACTGTTTTGGCTTTGGAGACAGATATTTGCTGGAGAAGAGATTAGCTAAATCATTTTATCAAGAAGATTATTTTATATAGAAAGTGGAGTTTTGGAGAAGATTATTTTTGGAGAGAGTTTTAGTTTTTTTTAGAGATTGTGTTTTTTATATATATATATTATTATTAGGCCGAGAGAAAAGCAGCTCAGTATTTCGTTCCTGAAAGTTGTTAATTTCGGCCGATATTTTAGTTGTTCGATTACAATCTTGTACGTCTCATTGGGATCTCGTCAACTTGTAACTTCGTATTTTTATCATCTATCAATTAAATTTCAGATTATTTTTGCTCCAAAATATTGTCATTCCCTATTTCAAATTTTATCTCGTCATTTTTCGCTCGTTTCCACCATGTTGTATTTTGAAGCGAAAGATTTCCCCGTCTCCATGAGTAGCTAATTTCTATAGTGCTCGATCGCGACGATCCGAGGATGAGATAATTTTGCTATGATTTTTAGATTTGCTTTTCTCTAATTGTTGAATGCTTACGATTTACCTTTGATCTAACAAATTATTATGAGGCAATATCATCATTATATAGTCTTCATATTATTTTCGTTCTTTAGTTAGCCGAGAGGCTCGTAAGTCCACTACAACATATAAGACCTACGGCGGCGTTTGTTCTGCGGCGTTTTTGAAAACGCCGCCGTATATTTCATGTCTTGCGGCGTTTTATTTGAAAAACGTGGCTAATACTTTTTTTTTAGCAACAACGGCGTTTTTTAAAACGCACGCCGCGATAAATACATCTATTGCGGCGTTTTTAACCTAAAGTGCCGCAAAAAATAATATCATCAGCGGCGTTTGTTATTTAAAACGTCGTTAAAAGAATTCTGATTTAAGAATAAAAAGCTAGGTCTCTATTAAGATCGCTGAGTCCTCTTTATTTCCTTCGCCGCGGAAAAAGCTAGGTCTCGATTTCCAGTCCGCGTGAAACCCGCTCGATCTCCCGCCGCTGGAAGAAGTTGAAATCGATCTCCCGCCGGAGGAGGTGAAATCCACTCGGTCTCTAGGCCGCCGGAGGAAGAAGGTTGTACTAATCTCGATATCACCGTCTCTCTTCCCCTCTCTCCCTGCCCCTCGATCATTTCCTAACGTATTTCTGTTCTCGAACTTCTTTTAGATTTGTCGCCGGAGGAAGAAGGTTCTGAGCGAGCAAAAGGAAGAGGATTCCAAAACTTGTTTTTGTTCTCGAAGGAAGGTGCGGTTGCTAGGTATCTTCTGATCTCATTCTATGTTGTTTTCCTCTACCCCATGAATCGTTGCTTGTAGTTTATTTCATTTTTTTCCATCTGTACAACAACTGTTCGATGAAATGTTACAATGAGCATGTAGTTTATTTCATTTTATGTTGTTTTCCATCCGACTCAAAGTTTTTCCGATAGATTTCTCATGTGCTTGTAGTTTAGCCTTGGTTGATGTTTATGCTGTGTTGTATGCAGTACTGGGCTTGGCAAGAAGAAAGTGGCCAAGATTAAACCAAAAGATCCCTCCAAAAGGCACTCTTTATTTAAGAAGTGGTTTGGTTAATTGCTGAATGTATGTATATACTCTTACTCTTATCGATAAAGCTGAAACATTTTCTGCACCTCCATCTACCACGACATTGCTTTTTGTTACTGTTTTTATAAAATGTTATATTATGAAACATGGCCCAAGATAAATGCATATCCCATTATAACCGAAAAAACATATTTGGAGTTGAAGCTTCAAATTTTAGGGCAAGATCACATTTAGCACTCCATTCAGACTGACTTGCTTGTCGGAGGTCGTATCATCGACGGCGGTGTGCTCTATCGCCTTTTGTGACCTAGCTACACTTGATCCCTTTGGTCTCCCGTAAGCGTGCACTCTCTCGTCTTTATCGAACTCGATTCCTTTGGTCTGCTCTCTCACCGAAGGTCGTATCATCCCTACTTGTTAATGGTGTGTGATGTATTGTACGGTGTGTGGTGAAGCGATGTTTAGTATGGTTATACATATCTGATGTACTGTGCGCATGGTGTATGGTTATGCGATGTATTGTATGGTTGTACTTATGTGATGTATTACATGGTGTATGGTTATGTCATGTATTGTATGGTGTATGGTTAAACAATCCAAGGTTGTACTTTGCAATCACTATCCAATGTTGGATTAATGTTATGCTAGATGAGATGTATGTTTATCTCCTAGCATTTTAAATGTTCTATTAACAGCATTTTTATTCAATACTAAGTATTTTTTTCATTACTAGATTAGTTTGTTGTAGGATATTGTTATTTCAGCTGTATTAATTTGTTGATCTTGTTATTACAGAGCGCATATGTCAAATAAAAATGATGAGCTGTACTAAGTATTAGTTTGTTGATCTTGTTTTAGTTGCTAATTGAAAGATAAATCACTTACACTTTGTTCAATCTGATCGGTGTATTTACTTTATTTATTTATGTAGGTACACATCATAGTAAATTTTATTAGCAATGGATAAAAAATGGATGAATGAGCCATGTCACTCAAAAAGCTATGTAGAAGGCATGCAATATTTGCTAGATTTATTCTATGGATATACACCAGTTGGTGAAAAATGCCCATGCCCTTGTAGAAAGTGTGTTAATATGAAGATGTGGTATCGAGAAGAGGTAGAGGGGCATCTGGTATGGAATGGTATTATGGAAAACTACACAGATTGGATATACCACGAAGGTCGATTATCTCACACTGGGGGTCCAACCTAGTAACATCTTTTCTTGCACTACAAACCTTCTTAACACCAATAGCAGCTCTACTAGTCTCATTGGTGAATTATTGCACGCGGCCATCCCTAACTTGACACATGATGAGAAAGCAGATGAACAAGAATTCAGGAATGATCATTATGGTGAAGATGAAACATTTGACGTTCCTCCAGCTCCCAACACTGCAAACGTTAATAGTTTATATATGTCTCTCTTGGAGGAAAATAAACCGTTGTGGGAAGGGTGCCTGGAGTACACAAAGTTATCTTTTTTATTAAAGCTTCTGCATATTAAAACACTTGGAAATTGGAGTAATGTACATTTCAGTATGTTGTTGAAAACTCTGCAGGGTGCGATTCCAGGTGGACATGAAACACTGCCCGCTAGCTATAATGAGGCCAAGAAAATTACTTCCAAATTAGGCCACAATTACATTAAGATTGATGCATGTGAAGATGATTGCTCATTATTTTGGGGACCACACAAAAGTAGTAATACTTGCTTTGTGTGCGGGAAGTCACGATGGGTCGAAGGAGTTGAAAGTCAATTGGTTCACAAGTCAAGGAAACGTAAGCAACAAGATATGAGGACTTTAAAAAAGATCCCCAAAAAAGTTTTTCGTTACTTCCCATTAAAGGAGCGTTTAGAAAGACTATTTCTTTGTAAATAGACAGCCGAAATGATGCAATGGCATGCCAAAGAGCCTAACCATGATAATTTAATGCACCACCCTAGAGATGGCTTGGCATGGAAAGATTTTGATCGAAGACACCAAGAGTTCTCCAGTGAATCTCGTAATATTCGCATCGCTCTTGCCACAGATGGTTTCAATCCTTTTGGTGATCTTAGTAGCGCACATAGTACATGGCCAATTATGTTAGCCATATATAATGTGCCACCTTGGGAGTGCATGAAGAAGAGATCAATCATTATGTCAGGTCTGATACCCGGTCCTAAAATGTCTGGTAATAATATTGATGTTTATCTGCAACCATTAATAAAGGAGTTGAAAGAGTTGTGGGAAGAGAGTATAGAAGTGTTTGATGCTTCAGAGGGGAAAAAATTTAAACTGCGGGCGGCATTACTCTGGACTTGGATGCCCATCATGCGGGTTGAACACTAACTCATGTTGGTTAAAGCACAGTCAAAAAATAGCATTTCAATCTCACCGTCGATTTCTGCCAGTTGATCATCCATATAGGAAGTCACGAAAATTTGGCCGTCACGAAATAAGTGTTGGTAATACAAAACCACCCAAAGGAAGAGATGTATTTGAAGCAATTAAAGATATTCAAGTTGTTTTTGGTAGAGAAAATCAATCACGAGGACCGACTATGTATTGGAAAAAAAAAGCATATTTTTTGACCTGCCTTATTGGAAAACAAATTTATTGCGACATTGTCTTGATGTCATGCACATAGAGAAGAATGTATGTGACAATATCCTAAGCACCATATTAGGCGACCCTGTCAAAAACAAGGATGATGTGCGTGCTAGAAGAGATTGCAAGGATCTTAAGATTCTAAAACAATTATGGATTCAGGAAAGAGATGATGAGATTGAGGTCATTCCTCCAGCATGCTTTACCATGAATAAAAGTGAGAACAAAATTTTCTTAGGTATGATAAAGTCAATACGAGTTCCCGATGGATATGCATCCAACATATCACGTTGTGTAAAGCTCAAGCAATGTAAAATGCAAGGGTTGAAGAGTCATGATCATCACATCATCATGCAACAATTCTTGTCTGTCGGTTTACGATCAGTTTTACCAAGGCATATTGTAATCCCGTTGATGGAAGTGTCCATGTTTTTTAGACAGTTGTGTTCAAAAAAATTAAAAATTTCTGACTTGGTTGAGATAGAAAATCGCTTAATTTTGGCATTATGCCAGCTTGAAATAATATTTCCCCCATCATTTTTCACAATAATGATTCATCTTATGGTGCATCTTGCAAAAGAGGCTATCTTGGGTGGTCCGGTACAATTTAGGTGGATGTATCCCATTGAGAGAGAACTTGGGCACTATAAAAAATTTGTTCGAAACAAATCAAAACCAGAAGGATCGATAGCAGAAGGTTATATAGCAGAAGAGACTTTAACATTTTGTTCTCGATTCTTAGAGAGAATCGAAACTCGGTTTAATCGACCAAGTCGTAATAGTGTAAATTTGACAACTCCAGCACCAACATTTAAGATGCTTCCACAAGTGGGCAGTGCTACAAAAGGTGCCGTTTTGAAGAAATTAGACCCGGTTAGCCTAACACAAGCGCATCGATATGTTCTGTTCAACTGTGCTGAACTCGAGACTTTTCGAAGGTAATTAAACTTCAAACACTCTTTCGTAAGCATTGTATTCCAGAAATGGTGTTGATCATTGTTTCAATTTATGTTTTTAGTGAATTACGGGAAGAATTGAAGAATCGTCACGAACAACAACGGATCGATGAAGATATGTTGGAAAAAATGCTTTGCAATGAATTCTCAGAATGGTTTAAACGCAGGGTAAAAATCGTTCATGTTTATAAATACTTACAAATTAGTATCAATGTGATTCATTTTGTGCACATTATATCATTTCAGGTTATAAATGATGTTACCATTAAAGATCCACAACTACAACAGTTGGCACTTGGACCCAACTCTATTGTTCGTAGCTACAAAGGATATAATATAAACGGTTTTTCATTTCGAACGGTAGAAAGTGAACTTTGTAAACGAACGCAAAATAGCGGGATTGAAGTAATGTCTGACCATGGTGGATTGGATGGAGATATCAATTATTTTGGTAGGCTTACTGAGATCTTAGAATTAGATTACTTTGACGCTGCAAAAGTGATGCTTTTTAAATGTGATTGGGTGAATCCCACAAACAATGTGGGCGTGAAGAAAGATTCTTTTGGGTTCACTTTAGTTAATTTCACCCAATTAATACATACAGGCGTGGTACTAGAACATGACCCTTACATATTTCCTTCTCAAGCAAGAATGGTATATTATATCTCCGATCCTAAACAATTACGTTGGGAAGTGGTCATGAGGATGGTGCCGCGAGATGAGTATGAAATGGGAGACATCACAACTATAAATATTGATGTCCCTCAAACCTTAATTCAATGTGATGTTAATGAAATACAAAATGTTGAGAGCTTGTACCAAGACGATGATGAGGATGTCGAGATAGTTAGAACTGATGTTGACCCCATTATTGTGCCAAGAGAAAGATAAATTTCACTAAGTATGTTCTCAATTATTTACTTAACAATGCAATTATTAATTTATCATTGATATTGTTAATGTTATTATTATAATGCAGATAGCCAATGCCTTCTAAAAGAAAATTGGATCCAAAAAATTTATATGTTTCAAGAGACCCCACGCCGCTAACCAATGATCAAAGCGGTGATAATCGTAAGAAAGTGCTGGTATGTTGTACAAGTACAAATATAGAACAATTGCTCATTTATACTTCTAGCATTTTTAACACAAGGTTATTTTATTTTTTTCCATAGGCTGATGAATTGGGAAGGGAGCCAACTCGGCTTGAATTATATGTAGATAGTCGCACTTCAAAGAAAAATGGTAAAAACTTGGTGGATGATGAAGCCACGTCCAAAAAAGTAAGGAGGTTTTTATCTTCAGCATACTTCTTGCCAGTTGATTATACATAAACTTGCTTCGTATGAATTCAAATTTTTTATACCTTGCAGTGTGCTTTAGACAAGGCAATAGAGGAGCAAATGTCACAATGCCCTCCAGACACGCCGATGTATGACATTCATGAAGCCGCTTTTAGGTGAAAATCATGCTTTTAAACATTGTGGTATATTTTCTAATGGGCTCCATCTCATCTCTAAAAAGTGAAGTGGTTTAGGTCGACATTCGGAGCAGAATATTATGGTCGATGTCGAGGCATGGGAACTGGTGTCACTGCTATTCAAGTTTATCCCGAACTATCCCGTCGCTCACAAACTACGGGCATGAGACAAAGAAATTCAAATGAATCACAAGAGATATCTAACTTAAAATCACAGATGGCTACTATGCAAACAACAATGGATTTTCTTGTGGATGCTTTTTCGCGCCAAGGTTCTAGAGAAAATCACTCTGGAACATCAGGAGTACCTGGAGTACATCTATCTCCGGATCAGGTATAGTTGGTTAATACTAGTTATGTGTAAGGCTATAAATTTCAATTGCTATCTTAAATTTTATGCATGTGCAGTTTGCGAGGATGATGTCTCTTATTCGTGGACAAAACTCAAATAATGAGACTACTTCTAATGACACGCCTCAAACAAATCATATTACAAGAGTTAACTCCGAAGAAGGTAACAAAAAATGATGTTGAATTGTGTGCTAATATATGTCTGACTTTGAAAGACTAATGAAGGTATTTGATAACAGGGGATCTAGGAGAAAACGACGGTGGCGCATCTTGAATTTACTTGAGATCTTTTATCCATGCAACTATTATTTTTTTGTTGTTTGTGTGTACAAACTATTTTACTGACTCCTGCCTACTTTCTTAGGAACTTTGCATTATTTTTAAAATCTTAGGAATGTGTTTGACACAGTTTATTTCTTAATATGGTCTGTGTAAAATATGCTACCAATTTTGGTCTGTGTAAAATATGAATGCCTCCTGCCATTTTTATTCCTTCTATCAAACCTTTTTTGGTGTAGATAGACTTTGTTGCAGGTCATTCAAAATCTGAGAGTCAATGTAATTTGCAAGTACAAAGGTATATCTAGTGGCGGTGAAAATCTGGAAGTATAAATCTTAGGAGGGGGATGACTCCACAACCACTAAAAATACGTGCTGATATTGAGATGAAATGTTTTCAGTTTGATGGTGTTCTACATATAAAGGTTTCAGACTCTTTTTCATTATTATCAAATACTTATCATCAACGGTCGCCTTGTTTGAGTTCTTTAATTGAGTCGGTGTTTCATCCTTCTAACCGGTTTTTTTAAATCATATCATTGCTTCTGCAGGAGGCTATGAGGAAGGTAGAAGCAGCAGGAACTGATGATTGCCCTGTTAAAATTAAGCTGGTTGCATTTCTATATGCGCTCACCACACAAACTCTGGGCAAGGTTAGTGATTAAGGTGGTTAAGATTTGGATTTTGTTTTAGTTTTATGTACATATTTCCTTCTCAAGCAAGAATGGTATATTATATCTCTGATCCTAAACAATCACGTTGGGAAGTGGTCATGAGGATGGTGCCGTCAAGGCAGTCGATATCGCGGTCGTTGGAGCTGATCCTTTCCACGATCCGAGGTAGCTGTTATTTTCGAGTTTAGCTTGTGAATCTATAAGTGTGTTGGGAGTGGGAGAGTGAATAAAGTTATAACCTTTGGATTGGATGCAGGGGTATAAGAAGAATCGGATAAAGCTGGTGAGTGCATAATTCCTGAACTTGTGTCACTTAATTGGTTTGCTGGTTTTTATTCATCAAATTTCGGTCGGTTGAACCATAACTCGTAGAAATATAAACGGATCGGATGAATGCAACCTGCATGCAGGTCCAATCTACGCTCAGAGTTCTTTGTCCGATCACAGCATGACCCCTCTTTTGGGAACTCCATACTTCACATCAGTTGTGGTAAAGTCTCAGATTCAGTCCCCATACCAAATGGTAAAAGATTGCATCAGGCTTCTATTTCTAAACATTTCTCATTCAAATGAAAACAATGAAATTACAAAACAGTCACTACCATAATTAAAAAGCAAAATGTATATAAAGTTGTGTATATACTTCAGGCTTCTATTTCTGTTTCTGTGATTTTCTATGAAGTGAACTGGAACTGGTTGCAGAAATTTTACTAGTTTTGTATGCAGATTTTTAGCATTGTGTTAGCAGCAGTTTTTTGTTGTTGTTTTTTGCTGAGTAGTTCAATTTTTCTGCGTATTTTGACACTTTCAACCTACGGTCCGTTGGGCACAGCGGTGGTGGTCATGGACGTGTGCAACGTTGAGCACCATGTCGGCGATCGCGGAGTGATCGCAAGGGCGTCGGGCGACTATGCTATAGTCATCAGTCATAACACCGATAATGGAACAAGCAGGTCTGATCCAATGAACCCTATTGCTCTCCCTCTATTTTTTTCAGATCTCCATTGATACATGTCAGTGATTGCACATTAAACAAATATAAAATTGATATGTTGTCAGAAAACTACGAGAGATTATTTTGAAGTCGAGCTCTTTGCATCTGTGATTGAAGTGGTGGAAATAAGTTTATTTTTTGTGCACTATCGTCAGAATCAAATTCTTGCTTTTGAGAAGAAACTACTGAAAATTATGCATTGCTGTGTTGACAACATATTTGTTATGTAAACCCTTGCCAAAAAATAATTCTGCACAGTGTAGATGACAGTATGTTCTGGCTTGAATTTTTTAGTTTGCTTATTGCCCATGTGAAATCTAGTCATGAAGATCTGACACATTAATTTACAGCCTATTATATCTTCCTTCTGGATATCTTTTTCTTGCTATTGATAAAATTTATCCTTAGCTAAGCTTTCATTCTGTTTATGTCCAGGTTAATTTTGATAGTTGTTCAACAAAAGACACGCCATATCCACGCAGTATATTTAATTTTCAGATGTTGCTGCATTGGAGCACATGTTTAGCATTCTCATAGGAAATTTACTAAGCTTGCTTATTGTTCAGAGTCTTGGATCTTTGAGTGTGTTTTGGTTATTGTTGCTACTTACATTGCAGTCCTGCCTCAATTGCGGATAGTTGCAAGTATATAATGATGTTGTAATTTGAGGTTTATATTTTATTGTTAATGATGCTCTTAATAGTTTTGATGCTTTTTTTGTAGATGAATGTTCTGGAATGCTGATTTATGTTCTGGAATGGTAGCCAACTATGAGAGTAATGGTCTGGAATGTATTGTCTCTGCCATTTTTTTAAAAATAAAAATAAAATATTTGGCGGCGCTTTTCTTCCCAAACGCCGCCATAGTGATGTATTTTTTTTTAAAAAAATTGCGGAATCCGCGGCGTTTTAAGATATAAAAACGCCGCCAAATGTAAAGGCTTTCACGGCGCTTTTAAAAAAACGCAGCAGATCTTTCCGCGGCGCTTTTTAATATAAACGCCGCCAGGTTTTCCGCGGCGCTTCTTTCCGCGGCGATTTCGCGGCGCTTATACAAACGCCGCGGAAGATACGGCGGCGTTTTAAAAGCGCCGCTAAAAGTCTTAAAAAACGCCGCGGTAGGCCTAATTTGTTGTAGTGGTCGAATCGATCACTCATTGGTAAAAGGAGTAGAACGCAACCCTCGAGAGAGGACGACGTAACTCTTCCGGATTGGAGTAAAATCCAATAGCAAGGTTCACACCCTAAGGCAAGTCTTAGGCGATGCGATTTGAGAACGAAAGTTCGGTCGATACACCTAAGCTTAGTTGAACTTAATCCTCGAAAGAGGAGTGTTCATGCTGCGGGAACCTTCACGGTCAAAGCCTCTTCAACAAGAGAATTGCATTACTACTTTCATTTCGTAATTTTATAAATCCGAGGTGACTCAAAGATCGGGTACTAATTTCAAACCATCGATTAATCTCCGTTAGCGTTTCTTTTAGTTTTTATTATTCGCAACCACAACTCCAAATTTCTATTTGATAAGATAATAACGATTTTCAAAGCAGAATTACTCAACCACCCCGAGTCTAATACGACCTTGGTTTTATGAACCTATACTACTTTCGATACGGTACACTTGCCGTTGTCGTTTGCGAGCATAGTTTTGTGCATCAGGGGACCTCGACCACTTCCAAAAGTCTCTTTTCTTGTACCCCTGAGGGGCTATTTATAGAGAAATCCTAGGGGGGGGGGGGGGGGTACAGGCGAGTATACTGCCTCTGCTCGCGAGTTACAAGGGCTACTCGCCCATACTCGCGAGATACTCGCCCAAACTCGCCTTTGCTCGCCCCTTGCTCGCCTCTGCTCGCCCCTTGCTCGCCATACTCGCCCGTTGCTCGCCATACTCGCCCGTTGCTCGCCATACTCGCCCCTTGCTCGCCATACTCGCCCCTTGCTCGCCATACTCGCCCCTTGCTCGCCATACTCCCCCCTTGCTCGTCATACTCGCCCCTTGCTCGCCATACTCGCCCCTTGCTACTGCTGACTGAGTTGCCTTGTGTCTTGGACTGCCGGCTTCTGTGCTGACCTTTTGACCTTGACTTCTGCCTACGTGACTTTGAATGAGCCTACCCTCGGAGAATGAGGGTTGTACACAATCCCCGCTCTTTGCGAGTAACGTAGTTGCTCGGAATGAATCATCCAACCCTTATTCTACGAGCTGTCTTTCTGGCGAGCTGTCTTTCTGGCGAGCTATCTTTCTGGCGAGAAAAGGTCGACACCTCACATGAGCCGAGCTCAACAGGAGGCAGATACAAGGTCGACACCTTCTAGGAGCCGAACTCAACTAGAGGCGGATAGAAGGTCGACACCTCACAGGAGCCGAGCTCAATTGGACGCGGATACAAGGTCGACACCTTCTAGGAGCCGAGCTCAACTAGAGGCGGATAGAAGGTCGACACCTCACAGGAGCCGAGCTCAACTGGAAGTGGATACAAGGTCGACACCTTCTAGGAGCCGAGCTCAACTAGAGGCGGATAGAAGGTCGACACCTCACAGGAGCCGAGCTCAACTGGAAGCGGATACAAGGTCGACACCTCGTAGGAGCCGAGCTCAACTAGAGGTGGATAGAAGGTCGACACCTCGCAGGAGCCGAGCTCAACTGGAAGTGGAGAGAAGGTCGACACCTTCTAGGAGCCGAGCTCAACTAGAGGCGGATAGAAGGTCGACACCTCACAGGAGCCGAGCTCAACTGGAAGTGGATACAAGGTCGACACCTTCTAGGAGCCGAGCTCAACTAGAGGCGGATAGAAGGTCGACACCTCACAGGAGCCGAGCTCAACTGGAAGCGGATACAAGGTCGACACCTTCTAGGAGCCGAGCTCAACTAGAGGTGGATAGAAGGTCGACACCTTCTAGGAGCCGAGCTCAACTGGAAGCGGATACAAGGTCGACACCTTCTAGGAGCCGAGCTCAACTAGAGGTGGAGAGAAGGTCGACACATTCTAGGAGCCGAGCTCAACTAAAGGTGGAGAGAAGGTCGACATCTTCTAGGAGCCGAGCTCAACTAGAGGTGGATAGAAGGTCGACACCTTCTAGGAGCCGAGTGCAACTAGAGGTGGAGAGAAGGTCGACACCTCGCAGGAGCCGAGCTCAACTGGAAGCGGATACAAGGTCGACACCTTCTAGGAGCCGAGCTCAACTAGAGGTGGAGAGAAGGTCGACACCTCGCAGGAGCCGAGCTCAACTGGAAGCGGATACAAGGTCGACACCTTCTAGGAGCCGAGCTCAACTAAAGGTGGAGAGAAGGTCGACACCTCGCAGGAGCCGAGCTCAACTGGAAGCGGACACAAGGTTGACACCTTCTAGGAGCCGAGCTCAACTAGAGGTGGAGAGAAGGTCGACACCTCGCAGGAGCCGAGCTCAACTGGAAGCGGATACAAGGTCAACACCTTCTAGGAGCCGAGCTCAACTAAAGGTGGAGAGAAGGTCGACACCTTCTAGGAGCCGAGCTCAACTAGAGGCGGAGAGAAGGTCGACACCTTCTAGGAGCCGAGCTCAACTAGAGGTGGAGAGATGGTCGACACCTCGCAGGAGCCGAGCTCAACTGGAAGCGAATACAAGGTCGACACCTTCTAGGAGCCGAGCTCAACTAAAGGTGGAGAGATGGTCGACTTCTAGGAGCCGAGCTCAACTAGAGGCGGAGAGAAGGTCGACACCTTCTAGGAGCCGAGCTCAACTAGAGGTGGAGAGAAGGTCGACACCTTTTAGGAGCCGAGCTCAACTAGAGGTGGAGAGGTCCAAGGGGACACACCATCCCGAGGCCTCCATCCTATTGCGTTTGCTGAACGCTGGTCGGTCATATCGATCATCTCTTCGTCAAGTTGGGGGGTTGGCGTCCGGACTCTCCTCTGATAACCTCTCCAGCCGGATGGGAAGTGCAGTCAGGGGGTAACTCGGCCAACGTGCAAGGGGGGAGCTGATCTCGACCGTCAATGCAGAGGCTTGGTCTTAGGAGGACTCTCTCCCGAGGCGCTATCCCACCACCCGACTTGGGTTTTTACGAGAGTCGAGTCAGAGACCTATCCCTCAATCGGTCGCCAGGTTGCGAAAGAGTCTTCATACTGTCACTCAACAATCAGAGGGGATTAATCGCACCAACCCATATGATAAGAGATATTAGGCTTTGTCACAAGAGGTCAAATGACACCTTTATACAAGGGTCCCTCAGTCAGGTAAATCGATCATCGCTTCGTCGAGTTGGGAGGTCGGCGTCCAGACTTTATCCTGATAATCTCCCCAGTCGGATGAGAGATGCGGTCGGAGGGTAACTCGACCAACGTGCAAGGGGGGAGCTGATCTCGACCGTCAGTGCAGAGGCTTGGTATTAGGAGAACGCACTACCGAGGCACCATCCCATCATCCGTTCTGGGTTTGACGAGAATCAAGTCGGAGGCTCATTTCCCAATCTGTCGTGGAGATCGGTTTTACCTACTTCAAAAAGCTCTTGCCAGAAGAGAAAAACAACTCTCGCGGCCCATGTTTCAGGAGGGCGAGGAATTTTTATTTAAATGGAATAAACACAGGGAGGGGGAGAATAGACCTTCCCGCTCAGGGATAGAACCTTTTCAGGTCATTGCCGCTCCAGGTATTCCCAAGCGATTCCCCTTCATGATTCTACAGGCGGTCTCTGCCAGTCTCGAATGCCTCTTGAACGATGAAAGATCCCTCCTAGTTCAGTTCGAGCTTCTCGATGACAAGTGATCTCCCTGTTGAGCCTTTAGGTGCTTCTGAGCAGTTCTTCATCTCATATAACATACCATGAAGGGGACTGACAGTCGGGGAGGTTCCAAAGGAACACACCATTCCGAGGTCTCCATCCTACTTGGGTGTTGAATGCCGACCAAACCTTTTGAGTAAGACCCCTCATGGATCATAGCCGACGGAAGGAGATCATCGGGAGTATAGTACCGCGGGACATCAACACGGGACATCAACTGGAATACCTCATGAGTAAGCATTCTCATGGAACATAGTTGATGGAAGGAGATCATCGGGAATAAGGAGCTTGCAGAATACCAAGCTTGGAGACGTCATGAGTAAGCATTCTCATGGAACATAAGACCTTCATGAAGATCATCGCGAGTAGAAGCTCGCGGAACACCAACTTTGAGACGTCACGAGTCAGCAGCCTCGTGGAATGTAAGCCCTTGATGAAGATCATCGCGAGTAGGAACTCGCGGAATACCAGCTTGAAGACGTCACGAGTCAGCATCCTCGTGGAATATACGCCCTTGATGAAGATCATCGCGAGTATGAGCTCGCGGAATCCTAGCTTGAAGAAGGACAAAACTGAGGGGAGGACTCACCCTCGCGAGTAGAGAACTCGCCACTCTTGAAATTGACACCCCTATAGCGAGTAGAGAACTCACCCTCGCGAGTAGAGATCTCGCCAATGGGCGAGTATAGAAGAATCTTGCTCGCCTGCATGAAGTCGCCTCATTTGATGCTGCTCGCCTATGTGCGAGTAATGAAGAAGCTCGCCTATGGGCGAGTATTGAAGGAGCTCGCCTATGGGCGAGTATTGAAGAAGCTCGCTCGCCTGCAAAAAGTCGTCTGCATGAACTCGCCTATGGGCGAGTAAGGATGGCGAGTAAGGAAGGATCTCGCCACTATCCAGGAAGCTCGCCTCTCTTCCGAGTAAAGTCGCTGGTCTGAACTTATCTCTGGATCTCGCCTGCAGGAACTCGCCTATGGCGAGTAGGGATCTCGCCAGCATGGAACTCGCCTATGGAACTCGCCTTCAGGATGTCGCCATCTGGAACTCGCCTAACTTGTCGAATGCTCGCGAGTTGCTGCCTTTGACCTCCATCTCGCCACTTTAAACCATGAAGCCTTCTCGCAAAAATTTCTTCCTCCGACTACGATCCACGCTCACCGCACCAAAGTGTTGACGCCAGGAAAATCCTGACCTCAAGATTCGGACCAATGCAGCCCGAGGTTACTGATCCTGTGGTCCAACTCCACGGCTCGGATAGCTAAATAGGAGAGAGAAAATGACTACAAGCACACCCCAGGTGCTCCAGCAGGGAGGTCCTACCACGTACCCGGAAGTTTGGGAGAAACTTCCCCTCCGCAACCAAAAGCTGGGCGAGGTACTAGACGGGCATGGATTTGGCGAGTATCCAACTTGGGGGGACCTCGACCACTTCCAAAAGTCTCTTTTCTAGTACCCCTGGGGGGCTATTTATAGAGAAATCCTAGGGGGAGGGGGGGGGGGGGGGGGGTACAGGCGAGTATACTGCCTCTGCTCGCGAGTTACAAGGGTTACTCGCCCATACTCGCGAGATACTCGCCCATACTCGCGAGATACTCGCCCAAGCTCACCTCTGCTCGCCCCTTGCTCGCCTCTGCTCGCCCCTTGCTCGCCATACTCGCCCCTTGCTCGCCATACTCGCCCCTTGCTCGCCATACTCGCCCCTTGCTCGCCATACTCGCCCCTTGCTCGCCATACTCGCCCCTTGCTCGCCATACTCGCCCCTTGCTCGCCATACTCGCCCCTTGCTCGCCATACTCGCCCCTTGCTCGCCATACTCGCCCCTTGCTACTGCTGGCTGAGTTGCCTTGTGTCTTGGACTGCCGGCTTCTGTGCTGACCTTTTGACCTTGACTTCTGCCTACGTGGCTTTGAATGAGCCTACCCTCGGAGAATGAGGGTTGTACAATGTGCGCATAACCATATCCGTCATATGAATACATATCATCACCAAACTATACAAATTGGTGTGCGCATAGCCATATTCATGATAAAATGTGCATATAACACATAAATTGGTTATGGTGTGCGGATAGCCGTCCTAACCACCATAACCACCCTAACCACCCTCAAAAGCTATAAAAGGAACCCAGGGCTTCATTTCAAAGGACTTGGAATTTTCTACACAGGAGAGAGCTTTCTGGAATTCCCTTGAAGATCTTCATCAGCATTCGAAGATCTCCTTCGGAACTCGAAGATCTCCTTCAGCGCTCGAAGATCTCCTTCGGAACCCGAAGATCTCCTTCAACGTTCGAAGACCTTCATCAACACTCGAAGACCTCCTTCAACCTTCGAAGAACTCCTTCGTCGCTTGAAGACCACCATCGTCGCTTGAAGATCTTCTGCGGACTTTGAAGACTTCCCGGCCAAGAAAAATACTTAGTTTTTCTGAGAGGTGGCCTGTCACCCTCAGAGACTTTCATTCAATTACAATTGTAACGGGAGCGGCCTGTCGCTCCCGATTCCCGCACCATTACTTGTAACTCCACCACATAGTGAAATTTGGTCGGCGCTGATCCGACCACGTGGTTTTTCACCCTTTCCGGGTTTTCCACGGTAAAAACGTCTTCTTGCCACCCGTTCGTTCTCTCTGTGACTGCTTGCGCGCTCGGTTCACTCTCGGGCTAAGACGATTCGATTCGCCCGGTCTGAAAGAACGTTGAGCGACCCGCAACAGATCTTAGTATCTTATAGAGGGTTAGAAATATAAGTATATATTGTTTTTTAATAATTAAAATTAAATTAGTTTTATTTTAGTATAAATAAATAATTTGTAATATCTTTTAGAAGTTTTTGATGGGAGGTGTCATGTATCTTTTTCAAGTTACCGGTGTGTGTGCATTGATTCCATACTTCAATATTATCAGGTTGCATTTTGGAATCTCGTGCTTCGCTCTGGTGTGTGTCTTTGCTCTCATGTCCATGCTCCCGCACTCCGCCCCAGTGCAGCTCTCGCTCTCCGCACTCTGCTCTCTAGTGTTCACCCCCAAGCTCCGCTCTTCAGAACATGTTCTGCTCTAGTGCGCGTGTTGCTCCAGTGCACACCCGCTACAACAAAGTTGGTCTTTCGCGACGTTTTTTAGAGCCTACGGCGACGCTTTTTAAACGCCGCCGTTGTTTTCGCGTCGTTTTTTCAAGCGTCGCGAAGGCGTCGCGGCATAATCCGTCGCGGTTGTTTTCCGCGACGTTTTCCAGGAAGCGCCGCCCAAGGTCCAACGCAACGTCGCGCCATTATTGGCGGCGTTTATGGAAAAAACGTGGCAACTTTGGCCACGTTTTTTCTACTAAACGTCGCCAATACTCTTATTTTTAAAAAAAATAAAATTTTAATATTTTGTTTTAGAAATAAAACAATCATTTGCATTAAGAAATTATTGTTGGAAGTGCAAAAAACAGAGGTGTGTCTTGTTCCACCACACTAGAAAAACATGAGTAAATTCATATGAATTAATAGTGTTGAATCAAAAATACAAAATAATACTTTTCTCTAAGTTGTGTCAACAACAAATATATAATAGCATGAGGAAAGCCGCTCCCCTGTCTTCCGATTCTCGAGTCCGCAAACTTGGCGGCAAGAGCCGGGGCGAACGCCGATCCCATCTCTTGGATCCCGCCTTCTTCACCTCATATGAAAACATAGTGGCCAACTCCGCTGAGACTCCAGCTTCAGCTTAGTGCCAAATCCACAACCAAAATTTACCTTCACAAGAAAATAAATATTCAGAAATTCATATGAAAACAGAGTAGCCACAATACCAATATTGTATGCAAATCATTGATGAACATTAAATAGTTTGCAGGACTTCAAAGAAAAGTTGCAAAACTCTTATAAATAAACTAGCATCATGTTCATGCAGGTATGATGCCTGGCGGCGACATTAGGCGAACATTAAAACAATCATTTACATTAAGAACCTATTGCTGCAAGTGCAAAAATCAGACGCAGCCTGAAACTGGTCTACTTGGGATAGCATAAAAGGGAACCGTTCCTCCATCTCCTGCAGAAGTTGATAGTGCTTCTAAATCTTTATTTAGTTTATGGAAGAATTTTGTAAGATTTTCCAAGTTTAATATCACTTGTGAAGGAGTTCAAATAATGAGAGACCTACATAGGCTTGGTAAACTAACCTTCAAAATCATTTTCAATACAAAATTTTAAGCATATTAGATAAAGACCAACCTGTTTGAATTTGTACACCCCGTCATGTTGTTCACCTATTCTAACGTGCGAGAACAGTCAACATCTCTGGTGCCCTAATAATTATATATAAACACATGTGTGACTAAAAAGAAAAATTACGTATTAATAAAGTTGAGCTCAAAACCCTAAACCAACCTTCATTGTAGGCCTTATCTTTATATTTCCTCAAAGAATAAATTAGGACCAATGTTTTTTAATGTAAGTGAAAGGATGTATAATACATACATTTGGGGATTCAAGCCCACCACCGATCATAAACAGAACAGAAACCATGCAAGGTACTTGATGCCACAGAAATGCACTGCCTTTAATTGTTATAGCCCATAAGTTATCATGGTAAAAAGCACACTTTTCAATGTGCATCCAAACAAATTTTGGACTCAACCAACCAAGCTGCCCAATTCTTGGTTGCCAAGGGCATTACATTCTTTAACAAAATTTGTAAATAGGCAAATTTTTGATGAAAATTTATAATTTTTAGTATGAAAATTTATAATTTTTAGTATTAGGAATCAAGTGAAACCAATGTAACAAAGCCCTAATAATTAAAATAGGTGGTAGAGATCACAATGGAATCAGAAATAAGGTGGATGAAGAGATGTAATAAGAGCAACCCGTGAAAATGGAATAAGAAATGAAATTTGGAGTTAAGTTACCATATACTCCCACAGCAAAACACATACAGTAACTGCCCAAGATAAACAACTAAAGATAGGATGAATAATCTCATTTAAGAAAAAGATTGCCCTGGGTTAAAAAACAATAAATCAAAAAACACTTTTAGTAGCCACTAAGAAAATCAAAATCAACAGCCAAAAACGAATGAAATCTGCAATTAAGGGCTTTTATACCTCACCGTGCAATTGGGAACTTAAAATGAAGTGTTTTTCTCAACAGCCAGAAACGAATGATATCTGCAATTAAGGGCTTTTATACCTCACTGAACCTGCAATTGGGAACTTAAAATGAAGCGTTTTTCTCATCAAATCTGCAATTGAAATCTGGAATTTTGGAAATCAAACATATATACCTACTAGAAATCTGCGGCGAAATGGCGAAAAGTTCACTATATCGGGAACCGGATGCCTGGAAATGGACGCCAGTAGCGAGAAACGCGGTCGACGGGGACTTCTGCGAGTATGGACTATTGTCTATCGAGCAGCAGTGGGAATCGGCGGCAAATCGCTCGTCGTCGTCGACGTGGAAGAGATTAGGGCACAGAATCACCTCCTCACACCTCACGAACACCTGAAGGAGAAGCAATCGAGGCCTCACAGCGTCGCTACTCGCTATTCCTGGAAGAGATTAGGGCCATGCTAGGCTAGGGAAGAAGAGCCTCGCTCGGCGGCACTAGAGGAAGATGAACAGGAGATCGCTGGATATGTGGATATGCGGCGTTGGAAAGGTTCGATCCCTGGGGATTAGGGCAAAGCAATTTAGGGTATTAAAAAATAAAAATGGGAGGAGGAAGAGAAGCTGGGCACCAAAATTATTAAGTTGTCACGTTTTAAAGAAAAAACGTCGCAAATAACTTAGATACGGCGGCGTTTTTGTAAAAGCGCCGCCAAAAGTAAAAAGCTTTCGCCGCAAAAAAAAACGTCGGTGTAGACGTTACTTTCCATAAGGTGCTCCGCTCCCACGTCCTGTTGTCCATAAGGTGCTCCGCTCTCCGCCCTCCATAAGGCGGCTCGGATCTGCAGTGCGCGCGCCCACGCTTTGCTCTCCATCAGGCACTCTGCTCTCCAGGATGAGCCTCACGCCGCTCTTCAGAACACGTCATCGCGAGCTGACCTCCGGGATGCGCCTCCGCACGCAGTTCTCTAAATGGTGTTCCAGACATATTCAACCATCGGAAGACAGTTCTGACATTTGTAGAACGAGATGTGGCATGTGACCCTAGTTAAAACAGTTGTGTAGTATGACAATATTGCTAGTGAATTTGTCCAAGATGGGCGTGACCCCGTGTTTTTTTCTTTTCCGGGTTTTTTACATAAAAATCTTGTTGTCGGCTCTAATTTTACTGTCTAGGCATTGAGTCGACTATCAAGCTAAAACAACTTAATCTACTGAACTCAAGGAGCATTGATCCACATGCAATAATTGTAACAGTTAATGTGGATGCACATATTGAAACGTTCCGATAAACTGTACGTAAATATTTGAGGCCGTTCAGACTATCGTAAGTCTGAGTTATTTTAGTCGCACGAACATTCGAAACTCGTGATAAATGGGTTAGATCTCTTGATTTGGCTTTAGATAATTGCTTGTAGAGATCTCTTGATGTTTTACATGTGCATATAATTATCGGTATAGCCTAAGTCGTTTGGATTTAGACCTAGATAATTGCATGATGTTTTTCCTTATAGTTTAATTTAATTAACTTACAATACTTTTTTTATCTCACATTTGAGTTCATATAGAGATATCAAAGTCCTGCAGGTATTGAATTACATATTATCAGCTTCATTTGTTCTCGGAAATTTCATTTGAAAAAACCTACCAGATCGCCTTTAGGAATGAGGGCGATGTCCGATACAAGAACGAATCAAAGAATGGTACGCGATAAATTTTCTACACTTCATTTTTAATTACTCATACTGCATCATTTGTGTCATTTTAATATTTGTGTTGCTCTAATTTTTAATTAGTGATTATCTATGTAAATATTTTGATGTTAATTCATTTTGGTCCTGACGTTCCTAAATTTAGCGTTATTAATTCATCCAAATTATACATATTTAAATTTTAATTCACAAATAACACATTAAGTACTAGATTATAGCTAAAATTGTTGTCATCTCTTCAGCCAAAAATCATGATCCATGTGGTGTAAGTTTTTGGCACGGTGGTGGGGTCATGAACGCGTTGGTTATGAACTGGCGTCTGTGAACGCCCGACCTCACCTAAATACAACTCCAGACACTTTTATGCTAAGAATTGTTTTTTTCTTGGTGTGATCAGGCCAAATACATATTTTATGACGATAACATTTTTGTCCAAATTCACCGGAGCAAAAACGTTGCGAGGGTCAACCCTTTAGACTTCTCTGTAGAAAATCAAAGAACAAAAAATATGAACAAAAATCACTCATCTACATATCCATCAAAAATTGACCTTTGACCCTCATTAATCCTTAGAGTCAAAAATTGCCCACCCTTACAAAATTCTAACCAAAACTAAAGAACATTAATTTATCTCCCATACTTCGCCGAATTATTCTGTTCGGCCCGCGGACGCAAACTGGATAGCCGCATCCATTAGCAACCACAACTAGAAGAAGATACTGCGTCTAATGAAGAGAGAAGAATCGGGACCAGTCTTATCAGGTCAGGTGGCCCGCCCGAATCCTCACGCAAAAATGTGTTGCATTTTACCCGAATCTGAAGAAGTCCACTGCCCGGACGCAAAAAATCGCCTCGAGAACTAGGCGTGATCCGCTTTGGAAATTTGCTGTTTTTCTAATGATAAACTAAATACAGTATATTTTAAATGATTTATTGCATTATTACATTTTAATACAAATATTGTGACAACAATGAGGTTACAGTACAGGACAGAGAAGAAGGAATTTGCTGTCATCTAATGTTACTTGTTATATTATTTTTATTTCAATTGTATTTTCAATCTTATATGTATATAATGTATTATAGTTTTATCATTAAATAATCAAATTAATTGATGCCTTTAAATTTATTATTAAAGCAAATATTTTTAAATAAAGCTTACAATAATTAAATAAAAAATGTAACTTTTATGAGATAATATGTAATAAATGTATATATATGTGCGAGCAACAATACTATAATATTATTGTCAAACATATGCAGCGAGGATAACGAGTGAAGTAGTGTTATCGTTGTTGTGTCACAATGCCTACAAGGAGCGCAAGTAATCAATGGTACTATCGTGGTCTCACGGGGAAACACCTCGTGTAATATCACTCTTTAATATTGTACCAGTAATTTGCTAAGCATATTGTCAAGCGCACGGAACTTTAGCACAAGACGTGTGCGGCACTTGACTAGTCTTCTCCACAAACTTGTGCTAATCAAGTACGCCTGATTTCAACAAGGCACATAATGGAGAGAAAACTTTTGATTATACTTATGAAAAAAGTTACAAAACATTTTGATACACACTTAACCACGATATAAAAAGATCAAGAGATACAACAACACTCAACTCTAACAAACACAGACGACTCTCACAAGAGGAGACTCGCTACCACAATAAGCTCCAAACCATGAATTATGGAAATGAGGAGAGGTATTCCTCTAATATAGGCCTTCTCCCATTTTTCCTCTAAACCCAAAGAAGGATTTAAATTTCTCTACGCAAGGAGGAGACTAGATTATTTTATACTCTTTTACATCATTTCATATTTTCCGTGACTTTTTCGAATGAAGCTAGAGCATCATTTAGTTCAATGTTATTCTACAACCCGTATTCGGCGAGTACGACCAACCTGTGCTCGACGAGTAGACTAGCGCATCCGACGAGTAGAACCAATGGCGGTTTTGCTAGCCCAGGGTAGGGTGAAGCGAGTACGACCCCTCCCCGTCGGCTCTTATCAACGCGACTTCTTCTCGACGACATGAGTACGGTTCGTCGAGACGATAACAATAGAGAGCTCGCTCCTGGCAAGGCGAGTTGACTTTGCCTCAGGAGAGCTCGCTCCAAGAGGGCTCGACCTGGCGAGTAGGTTTTGACCTATTCGCCACAACCGTACCGCTCAAAGAGGGAGCGAGGCGAGTTCGGGCCAACCCGACTCCTCGGTCCCCTCTCACTATCCGCATACCAACATGGGCTGCGATTGGTATTACGAAAAGGCGTGAGGAGCTGTTCGTAGATCATTTTGGTCTGCATGTAGTAATTTAGTTAAGGCGGAGGGCGCTATTCGCAAGCCTTTTGGACTATTTTGCCGTCAGGAAGATTTGCCTATAAATATGACACATTATGTCTCAGATCAGCACAGATCCACCCCCCAAGAGAGCCTGAGCTTTCTTCTGTGTCCTTGTGCTGTCTGAGACGGGCTCAGCCTTTGATTTTTTGGAGGGGAAATCAGGTCAGATTTCCGGGTTAGTGGCTGAGCCTCCTCGCTGCGGCCAGTGGGTCCTTTCTTAAGGCAACTACCTACCATTCTGTGAGCGCCAGTTCTCGGCTCGAAATACTCAGACCTAGGGATTTGACGAAGAGAGAAGTAATTCAAGCTACTCCACAGTCTCGAACATAGTTGGACCGGTATTCGGGTTCCAACCGTTATTATGATAAGATTTTGTTCATCCTGCATCATTCAATTATCATTACTATGTTTTTGCTGATAAAACATTAAAAAAAATTAATGTCAGTATCAGCAAGCTTTTTATGTGATAAGGCAATATGTCTAAAATGACCATATGACCAAGTCGAAAACAAGAAGATTACAAGGAGTAATTTGGCAAATTGAGAATCTATATATGACAGAATGAAAACGACTAACACCGCAACTTCTCGGCCAAAGCACGAACAAGAATCAACGAACGAAATAAGCCGACTAACGTGATATTACTGGTCACCACAACTTCTCGGTCAAAGCACGAACAAGAGGCGACAAATCAAATAGCAACACGAGACAGAAATTAACGACCGAGATCATTCGGAAGCATCAGAAAAATCAAAACTTTTGCATTATTTTCAAGAGAAGAAAAATTAACAACCAAAGCATCAAAAAAACACATCACAAACAATTGAAAACACAAACAAAATGCAATTTTGTTACTTCCTCACATGAAGAATGCCATATCAAAGTCATATTACAGCACTCACAACTCATGAATCAGAGGGAATCAGGAAGAGAATTTAGAAATACCTCAAAGAGAAGCACTTTGCCTCATCAGGAAGACTTGTAGTATCTGGTCGGGACGAAAGGCATCTTCGTGACAACCGCATCATTCGGTTTACCCCGAATAACCACCTTCACCTCCGTGCCCGGCTTATGCGAACCGGACTTCACGTACCCCATCGCGATGTTCTTCTTCAAGCACGGGCTGAACCCCCCGCTGGTAATCTCCCCGAGCTTCTCGCCGCTCGAGCTCAAGATCTCGCTGTGGCTCCTCGGAGGCGGGCCGGATGAGAAGAACCCGACGCGTCTGATGGAAGGTCCATCTTGGAGTTGTTTGAGGATCACATCCGCACCGAGGAAGCCCCCCTCCGCTTTTCTCCGCTTTCCGATCGCCCAACTCAGACCCGCTTCTACCGGCGTAATGTGCTGCTCCATATCGTTGCCGTACAGGCAGAGGCCGGCTTCGAGGCGCAGGCTGTCGCGAGCGCCGAGGCCCGTCAGCCTCACCTTTCCCTCGGACTTCTCCAAGATTGCTTTCGCGAGGTCTAACGTGTTCTCTGAAGGAACAGAGATCTCAAAGCCATCTTCTCCAGTGTAGCTGAAAAGGTAGAGATGAAAGCATAGTTTACTCAATTTCCAGCTTAAACATAAGCAATGTTTGCTTTCAAAAGGAATGCAAATTGTTTAGGAATTGGGCTGAAACTGGCTCCCACCTGCTTGCTGATGAGAAGTCAAATGAAAAATGGTTTTGTTGGTCTTGTTTGGTCAATGAAAAAATAATTAAGCCAAACACCCAACATAAATTATGAAGTAAATTGCATTTGCATTCTTTTAAATTACATTAAATCAAACACACACTAAAAGATTCTGCAAAAAAGAAAGTATGAGTAGGTAATCATACTATTCAGGTCTTTGCTGCTGCACCCGAGACACCTGCTCTTGCCTCGCAAAATCCTAAAGAGAGCTTCGTCTATATGGGAAACCAAATGGATCCTAATGTTCGAATAACGAGTACTTATAAAATCATGATGAACAAGAGAGAGTAGCTAGCCTTAGGCTTCGTTTGGTTGAGCGTTTCGCCTCCTCCGTTTGGAGCAAACGCCACCGGACGGCGGGTAAACAAACGGGCGCCGGCGGCGTTTGCTCCGTTTGCACCCGCCGGATAGAGAAAAAGGAGTCTAAATGGAGCGTTTCCAACCCCGCCTCCCCCCCGGTTCCAATGCTCCGTTTGGACCCGCCGGTTGCATCCGCCACCGCCGAACCAAATGAAGCCTTAAAACAACCTCTAAATCCCTTTTATTTATAGAAAGGAATAATTACAAAAACTTCCCTTGAAAGTTTGCATAATTACAGGTTGCACCCCTCTTACTTTTGAAATTACAAAAACCTCCTCTGTAAGTTTACATTTCATACAATCCGTGCACAACAATACCCCCTTGGAGTAAATTTTCAAGGGGCCTTTTCGTACATAGATGTTATGAAATGTACTCTTACAGGGGAAGCTTTTGTAATTTTAAAAGAGAGGCGCAACCTGTAATTTAGCAAACTTAGAGGAGAGGTCCCTGTAAATGGTTATCGAAATCATGTTTCTTTGTCAAAACTTTTAATTATGAAGATTTTACCTTTTGTTTTGGGAAAAATATGCTAAAAAATTATAAAGATAATGCTTTGGTTTCTATAGTATATTTATGAGGTGGTCTTTAAAGATTTCATTTGGACTCTAATTATGAAAAATCTTTACTTTATGATCCTTATATTATGTGGCCCAGGTGCTTGGAATTATATTTAAAGACCAATGGAAAGATTAGTGAAGGAAGGTGGTTTAGCTACAATAGACTTTTCTTACATTGGTGCTTGTATAGATTGCATTAGCGATAAGCAATCTAGGGCCAAAAAATGATCGCCACAAGAACTAATTCATGGTGACATTGCAAATCTTTTAACCCTGTATAACTTGATGTTGAAGGATTAATCTAAAACCGCAGAAATAAATGCAAGCAATTAAGGAGGAATAGCTACATCCGCATATAATTAAGAAGAGAAGAAAAATAAACATTTAGAATGAAAATGAGCCCAGAATACTAAAAGGATCAGAATGAATATAAAAATGTAGACCCAAGATCAATCAGTAATGAAAAACATATTTTTTCTTCATTTTCACTGCCTTTTGTTCTTGTTTCTACTTCCCTTTCTCCAACAATGGTATCAAAGCAGTCTTAGAGCCCTCAAGCCAGCAAAATCGATTCACCAATATCATCATAAAGCCCTCTAAAAATCTTCTAGATCACGTTCATCATAAGGCCTCATCATCGAGCTCATGACAAGTGTCCAGATACTCTGAAATTGTTGTACCAATTTTAAACGAGAAAGTTTTGATTATGGTGCGTACTGCGTACACATGAGAATCTTATTCATATCTCAAGGTTTATGGGCCCTAGGCAGTATGAGATCATGTTACGGGTCTACGGTGGGATACCACGTACCCGTGATGCAGAAAGTTGCGAGCAGTGGAAGCGTAGCACGACGCGAGCCACCCAGCGACGCCCGTCCATCAGCTCCCATGACCCAGCCGTCCGCTGCTGACTAGATTCACGACTTCCGCAAGGCTTCTCTCGACACTGTCCAACAATACAACACTTCTTCTAACTAGTGTCTCCCTTCTTCAACCATTCCGAGTATGCATTCTGATTTCCCACAAGCTCGCAGTCCAATGGACGAAGGCGGCTTAATCCTTGCTCAAATCATGGAGATGATTCGGACAGTGATGGCTGATCAAGCTGCCAAGCCGTGCAACAACAGGTCACTTACGCTGCCACGTCTCAGATAGACGACATGCATTTAACGTGAGCAACTACAAGTTAATCCCACGACGACGCTTGCGGTCCCCAACACTTTGACTTTCCGAGACACCGTTCTGAAGGTAGCAGTGTGTTGCGCTATGTGAAGATGGACTTTCCACTCCTCGACGGCAACAAAGATCTCTTATTGTGTCTTACAAACTGTGGGTAGTTCTTCACTAACCAGCACATCCCTTGAAGGAGTGGAGCAATGCGGCCTCATTCCATCTCATGAGATTAGCACTGTGGTTTCACAACTACAACGGGAGAAACCCAATCTGAGCATGAGAGGATTTCAATTTCAACTGCAATCTGCGTTTTGGGTCGCCCCTCCACGGAAACCCCATCGGCGACCTAATTTTACTCAAGCAAGCATGCATAGCCGATGATTATTTGGATAAGATTCCAAGAGCACCATCTATCATTTCCGAGCATTCAGGTGCCCATTTTCATAGCGGGGCTTCAGGACGTCTTCGCCTGGATATGGAGTTTGAGACCCCCACAGATCTCACAATCGCAACGAGTCTCGCTTGCAATTGCGAGAAGCGGTTGTTGATAGACCGATCTTACAACAATCGTCAGAGCAGCGAGAGTCCCTCCAGGGGTAGAGTGGCCCCAACCACCAGTTCGGCCAGGCCACCACCAAGGGGAAGGAAGGTGGCAAACGGCAATTTTTCAAACGTCTATTTGGCATGGAGATAGTCGAGTGCAAGTCCAATGACCTTTGTTTTAACTGTGATGACCCCTACATAGCGATACAAAGGTACCAACGCCTATTTTGGCTTGAGGTGGGGGACCCGTCCTACGAAGGAGAGAAAGACGATGACCCAGGTGACCCTTAGATTCCTATCCATGCTAGCTCGGGTCCCCGACGGGACCACACCATCCAAATGATCATTATGATTGCAGGTCATTTTATTGTGGCCCTCAGGGACTCAGGGAGCAAAAAAAAACTTCATCAGCGAGCATCCACCACAACATTTTCAACTTATAGTGCACGTCGCACGAGTCTCAATGTGTCGATGGCCAGCATAAGCAAGATGTTGCCCAGTGATCTGTTGAGCAGTGCCTACAGAGGAGGGACACAACGTTTTGGTAAATTTCCTCGTGACTTCCTTCAAGGGTTTCGAGGAGGTTTGGACACTCAATGGTTGCACAAATTTGGCCCATTCACCTAAGATTTTGATCATCTGATTATTCCGTTCCAATTGGGATCCGAGACGGCGGAATGGCAGGGGTGCACACCTAAGACCATGTTAGTGATCTATTTGGAGACGAGTTGCCTCGACCGTGCAAGGATGGATCAATTATTATCGGAGTTTGGGGAGACCCTTCTACCACGACAAGGACTCCCACCGCCCCGCCGCCAGGATCACCGCATAGGCCTCCTACCGGGCACCACAATTGCCTCCTTCGGCGCATACATGGTAGATCACCAGAAGATTCAAAGTGTGATCGCACGACCTTTAACTCATTTCCCGCGTGAGCTTCAAAGATTCTTGAGGCCCATGGGCCATTACTATCGCTTCATCAAGGAATATAACACAACCATTGAGCCACTAGCCGCTTCGTCAAAGAAGAACAATATGTTTGGGAAGAAGGGGCCACCAATGCTTTCGGGGAGCTCAAGGTTAAGGACAAACTTTATCAGTGGGGGAGGAGATGCTACGTGTCTACATTGGGGCACATCGTATTTTACTTCATATTTTCACTATTGCTTAAGACTTTGCAAGTCCTCACATTATGTTAAGTCTTGTGAGGGGCACTTATGTTATTTTGGTGAACTTAAACCTTTGCTATTTAGGCTAGGCAAGAGGAATAAAATGGATATGAAAAGAATTAATTTTCAACTAGACCCTTCATCTCGACCGAAAGAAGCTTTGACTTCTCCCTTCTCCTTTCTTCTCTATCTCCTCCTCTTTGCGGCCTTCACCATAGGTCCACTCGAAAATAGGAAGGGTAACTCTAATCCTCTCAGAGATTTCTCTCTAATTCGGCCGCACACAAAATCTCAATCCGTAACTCATATCATATCACAAAATCACCAACTGCATCATCAAAAGAAGCACAAGCAGCAGAGAGACTACATAAGTGCAAAAGAGATATGCAAAAGCCCTATTCTATATCCAACAAGGAGTTGGCAAAACAATTTTCCCAAGAATCATGGCAGCCACAACATTGAAAGAAGCCTCCATATGCTCAACATTGAATTCAAAAGCTTAGACGAGGTAATCTTTATTAAACTACAACATTATTGGAAGGAGTTTGATACAATGCTTATGAAGGAAGGCGAAACATACTAAATCAGATTAGAGGTGCTAGCGATGTTATTGAAAATAGAAGAATAGTACCAAAAATTTAAGAAGTCTTCCCACAAAACTTGACCACATTGTTGCTACCATAGAAGAATCCAAAGACTTGACCACCTCTCACTGGTAGAACTCATGGGCACTTTATAAGTTCATGAGGAAATAATGAAAAAATTTGATCTAACATTAGAACAAGCATTCCAAACCAAAATGTATATTGAAAGATGTATATTGAGGAGGAGAACATTTTTAAAAGATGTATATTGAAGAGCAGTGGGAGCATGCCTATTTTTAGTCCTTTATGCAGATGCTATGCCACCTGACAGTAATGATTAGAGTTTGAAAAGAGATATGAAATCATTCATACTTGAGAACTTTGAAACGAAGGGCATGAGTTTAGACTCGTTTGTAATCAGCATAAAAATATATTGAGACATATCTAACCAATTGCATGGGCAGATAAGTCAGCAATCATGATTTTGATCATTTGGTGGCTACTAAAAAGATGGTGCGCTACATAGAAAGAAAGACCACATGCTGAGAGAGCAACTAATCAGTCAGAAGTGATTTGATTTGGTTTTGCAAATCCTTAACTATAAAGAATTTTATTTTAATACATTGAGAACTTTATTATGGTTTTATTAGTTTTAATACCAAATTTATGCAATTGCTTTATTTATCTGTTATGACATTTATTCTTAATTTATTATTTTAAATTTGTTAGGAGATATTCATGGTTAATTATGTGGATAATGAAGAATTTTGAACTCTATAAATATATTATTTGAGCAATGTTAAAAGCACCCCAAATATCGCTATTAACACACCAAAATATCTCTAAAAATAACAAAAAAACCTCGCAGCCCTCACCTTTAAGCACACACCCAGCCTTCGCTCGTCTCACCCACACAATTGCAGGAGTTTGCGGATGAGTTTGATGTTGCCTACCACGATCAAATTGCTCTTGTTACTAAACATCGGCAAACTTCCAAACGTGCGCTGCATGTATGAGTTTCAACTCGCTGCAGCTTCATACTCTTTACTGCATGTGCTTCTTTTCGGTCAGCTTGCCGAACTCATGCAAGCTTCAGCTTGCACACTCTTACACACACACACCTCCCAGCTTGCGCGAACACCTCCCAACTTGCTCTTTACAACAACCACCTTCCTTTCACATGAAGTTCACCAAGCCTCCAAGGTCACACGTGCTTCAACTTCTCCTACTGAGTTCGCCCGAGGTCACTCCCCTCAGTTGCCGCCTTCGTTCATCTCCACGGTAGCTCCTTCTGACGCAGGACGAATCTATAGGCGGCGGATAAATCGTGACCAAACCCTACATGCTATGCAAAGCCCGACGGATCAATCACAAGTTAGATAATAAATTTAAATATCCCACGCAGATATAAATTCACAGCAAAGCAAAATAATTTATTAAGCGAACAGGCTTAGGTTTTCCTCCGCGTGGAGGGCCAAAGCACGAGCGCGCGGCGAATAATTTCTTCCTGCAGTTAGAGATTAATCCAGGCGCAAATAATTATAACAAAAGGAACATCCACACAAGCATGTAATAATCCAGACGATAACAATGTCTTACAACCAAAATCCGATACAAAATACGACACAAATCTGAAAATAAAAATAGGGCTGCAGCAATTTTAAACAAATCTGAACTTTAGAGAAGAGAGGGGGTTTTCCGGGCGGTGGTGGACTAGATCGGGTAAGGGGGAGGTGGTTCCACGGAATGGAGGGGCTGTTGGCTGCGGATATGGAGGGTGAGGAGCTGATCTGGGTCCGGGACTGGATCTGGACAAATCTGTCCAGATCTGGACAGATTTTGGTCGGCGGAAGCGGGGAGAAGAGGGCTGGGACAGGGGCGGCTGAGGGTGGCTGTTGGGAGGCTGTTGGCGGGTGAAAGGGGCTGGCGGCGTGGAGCTACAGGGAGCAAAGGGGGGGGGGGGGGGGGGGCGGCTGCGGTGGACTGAAAAGGAGGCGGTTGGAGTTTGGGAGAAGGGCTGGCGGGAGGAGGCTACGGGTGGCTGGCGGTGGATTGGAGAGGGGAAAATAATATGGATGAACAGTGAATTTAAAATTTGAACAGTGCAATGAAAACTATATATATGAAAATGGCAGCAAGGTGGCTGGACGGGTTTTGGTAGGGGCTGGCGGCAAGGAATGGGGAGGGCTGTAGATGAAGGGAGGAGGGAGGCTAACAAAGAGATACTTACCCAAGGAGTCGTCACCAAGGGGGCTCCACGGAGTCGGCACCGCGGAGGAGATCACCGGAAACAAGGAAGAAGACTTCTCCAAATTTCAGCAATGAAAATTCCTGCAGCCCTAAAGATCTATTTATAAGAAAACAATATTAGGGCAACCGAAATCGACGACTATGATTGGTCGGCGGTTCCGATGCCATAACTACATGAAATAAAACTCAAAATACATAATGTTATATATGAAATCGACTCGCGACACGAATCCGAACGCATCCACGGAGTCGGATCGTCGATCCGGGCACGCCATATATGGTAAGTCGCCAAATCAGCCCCGAAAAGGCCCAAAGCTCGTCCTCGTCTATGCTCCGCATCAATCTCCCCGGCTTGAAAGAATTCATCTCCCGATGAATAGGGGTCAGAATTCTCTCGCCGCATGCCAGGTAAAACTCGAAGAGGCCCACCAGAGGTCGTCCAAGTGTCGTCGCTGAAAAGTGGCCGCACCAATCAACTCCTCCGGACTGAAAAATTTCCATCCCCGATGAGTGGAGACGGACGTGCTGAAGTCGAAGTCCGGGGGCGAATCGATCAACCTCATCTCTCAACACACTAGTAGAAGGATCCGGTGGGATCTGAGGTGCCAATGGAAGCCGTTGGGGACAACATCTCGGGTAAGTAAGGGTCAGAGGTGGGCTGAGAGCGGGGCAAAGAATGTGGTGGCAATGGCTCGGGGGTAGGCTGAGTGATGGGTGGTAAAAACGGTGGTAAAGGCTCGGGAGGGCCGTCAAGATGTGGGCCCGAATACTCGTGAGGTGCAAAAGATGGCATCAGGTTCTCGACATTGAACATAGTATGGGTACCCATGCTCGCGGGAATTTCCAGCTCATAAGCATTTGTCCAGATGCGTCTCAGGACTAAGTAGGGACCCATTCGCCTAACGTTCAAGCTTTTAGCAAGCCTCACACGGAGCCTCACAACGCAGATTCTCACCATCACCTGCTCGCCTTCATGAAGTACCTGCACTTGCCAATGAACATCCGCATGTGATTTACAAGATGTATTATCAATGTGGATTATTCGTCGGTCCGACTCATGACGCACATGCAAATGAGAAACAGACAACACAACAAACTTATGCCAATGGCGACAAAACGGCGTAACAGACTCATGCAAATGATGACAAAACGACTCAACAGACGCATACAAATGATGTAAATGACACATGATCGACACAACATACTCACTATGGGAATGACTAATAATCATTTGAAAATCTACCAAAGGAGGTGGCCTATCAGGGGGTTCTCTCAGAGGAGTGTAGCAAAACTCATCTCGTGTGAGACGAGTGCCCAGATGATCGAGAGAGACAACTATACTCGAATACGAGCTCGTAAAGATCCAAGTGTCCCTTAGGGAACGTGACACATCAGGGGGCTCGCCAGGAGGTGTGTAAGAAAAGTCATTGCGAATGCGACGACCGCCTAAGTGAAAATCGTGTGCACAGACTAGAAGACATGACTCTACAGTGTGGTGAGTGTCCCCGAAAAGAAAGAGCTCGTCTGGTGGGTCAGCGGGTGGTGTGTCCCAAAACTCATCACGAATGTGATGTGTCATAAAGTAGGTCCTCAAAATATGAGTAGGCTCTAGTGTGCTCAAGGTAGGCCCTACATACGCCTTACTCCACTCACGACCCATCCTCTGGGGCAAGACCAGAGATGATAGGGGAGGAGACGTCAATAACTCGAAACTCGTAAACACGCGCCTCACTTGAATCTCACGTTCACCCGGATGTGGTGGATCATCAGGAGGATCAACTGGGGGCTTGTCATGGAACTCGTCACTAGGTTCAAGGTCCTCCAGATGAGTACCTACAAAGGGGGTAGTGTCCCCGTGAATGGATGACATGGCTACTACGAGATCAACACTAGGCTTTGGGCCCTCGGTCGCGATGTGACTTAGGGACATGATAATGGGAGAACGACATAGATCGGTGCTCAAAAATGGGTCTGTGGGTGCGGTATCAGGACGTAAGTCCAGGGTAAGGGTGCTAACCAACCCATGACATGCCAGAGGTGGTGGGGTGGGTGAAGGGCACGACACTATAGGCTCACGAGGTCGCTCTGGCTCACTCTCAATCGGGGTCACGAGAGACGGGTCAGAAGCAAGAGATAAACTCCTCACTGGGCTAAGCTCCTCACTGGGGTGAGAACAATCCGTATCAGGTATCACTTTTTCCATGTCTGACGGAACAATGGTAGGCAGAGTGGTGTCCTCGGTGTGGGAGGAGATCGTACTGCGGAGGTCAAAGTGAGGATCCAACCGACTAGCTCTTGTAGATCTCAAAGACTGTTCGTAATGAAGGGCAAGCTGATACGTCTGCTCGAGGGACTTCGAGCTATGATAAACCACCTCAGTACGAATGTCTGATCGAAGGCCAGACCGAAATCTGCAAAAGGTCATGGCTGGGTCCTCTCGGATATCGCTCCTCACAACTAACTCATCAAAACGATCCATGTACTCACCGACGGACATGGATCCTTGCTGAAGGGAATAATTGGTCGAGCAAGCGACTCCGATATGACGAAGGCAGGTACCTCTGACACAATGTACGCTTCATGTCCACCCAACTAGTGACGCGATGTAGACGGTCTCGCTCGCGTGTCCTCTCAATGCTAGCCCAATATGCTCTCGCCTGATCTAAAAGTCTAAGTTTCGCAAACTTGACGCGACGCTCACCAAATATCTCAAAATGGTCAAGACAATACTCCATATCCACGAGCCAATAACTGAAAGACTCGGGACTCGATGAGCCGTCAAAGGAAGGGGCAGCAGTACGAAACTGACTCTCAAGATCTCTCTCGGAACGACGATCCTCATAATAATCATTCCTAAGGTAACCGAGTCGTGACAAAGGATCGACACGATCCACTCGCGTGTACGGATAAGAACGACGACAACCATCATACTGTTCGTCTCTAGTGTAGTGGTCTCGTGTCGGTGGGTCAACACGATCTCTAAAAGTGGTGTGCTGCGATTGAGAATAATCGTCGTAGTAACGTGAAGATCTCCCTGACGGGGCTCTGTGAGAGCGAGTGCTAGTGGACTCGAGACCTCTAAAGTGAGGGGAGGAATAATCGTGATAATCGTGACGCTTAGACATAATGAAAATTCCTATAGAATCTACGACTGCGTATCAAAAAGAGCGCGTAACCTAGCTTTGATACCAATTGACGCAGGACGAATCTATAGGCGGCGGATAAATCGTGACCTAACCCTACATGCTATGCAAAGCCCGACGGATCAATCACAAGTTAGATAATAAATTTAAATATCCCACGCAGATATAAATTCACAGCAAAGCAAAATAATTTATTAAGCGAACAGGCTTAGGTTTTCCTCCGCGTGGAGGGCCAAAGCACGAGCGCGAGGCGAATAATTCCTTCCTGCAGTTAGAGATTAATCCAGGCGCAAATAATTATAACAAAAGGAACATCCACACAAGCATGTAATAATCCAGACGATAACAATGTCTTACAACCAAAATCCGATACAAAATACGACACAAATCTGAAAATAAAAATAGGGCTGCAGCAATTTTAAACAAATCTGAACTTTAGAGAAGAGAGGGGGTTTTCCGGGCGGTGGTGGACTAGATCGGGTAAGGGGGAGGTGGTTCCACGGAATGGAGGGGCTGTTGGCTGCGGATATGGAGGGTGAGGAGCTGATCTGGGTCCGTGATTGGATCTGGACAAATCTGTCCAGATCTGGACAGATTTTGGTCGGCGGAAGCGGGGAGAAGAGGGCTGGGACAGGGGCGGCTGAGGGTGGCTGTTGGGAGGCTGTTGGCGGGTGAAAGGGGCTGGCGGCGTGGAGCTACAGGGAGCAAAGGGGGGGGGGGGGGGCGGTTGCGGTGGACTGAAAAGGAGGCGGCTGGAGTTTGGGAGAAGGGCTGGCGGGAGGAGGCTACGGGTGGCTGGCGGTGGATTAGAGAGGGGAAAATAATATGGATGAACAGTGAATTTAATATTTGAACAGTGCAATGAAAACTATATATATGAAAATGGCAGCAAGGTGGCTGGACGGGTTTTGGTAGGGGCTGGCGGCAGGGAATGGGGAGGGCTGTAGATGAAGGGAGGAGGGAGGCTAACAAAGAGATACTTACCCAAGGAGTCGTCACCAAGGGGGCTCCACGGAGTCGGCACCGCGGAGGAGATCACCGGAAACAAGGAAGAAGACTTCTCCAAATTTCAGCAATGAAAATTCCAGTAGCCCTAAAGATCTATTTATAAGAAAACAATATTAGGGCAACCGAAATCGACGGCTATGATTGGCCGGCGGTTCCGATGCCATAACTACATGAAATAAAACTCAAAATACATAATGTTATATATGAAATCGACTCGCGACACGAATCCGAACGCATCCAGGGAGTCGGATCGTCGATCCGGGCACGCCATATATGGTAAGTCGCCAAATCAGCCCCGAAAGGGCCCAAAGCTCGTCCTCGTCTATGCTCCGCATCACCTTCTCTTTCACTTTTGTCGACGCCCCTGCCCAATTTGTCGTCCCCATAAATGCCTCTAGCATCTGCGGCTCCCTTCATGTTGCCGATCCACTCGACGCATGCGACCTGGATGAGGGATTCCACCTCGGCTTCTATGTAGTTCGCCGTCCCCATAAAACACATCTTTCGACAGGCGAACCTTGCATGCAGAGAAGTGCAACCTGGATGAGAGATTCCACCTCAGCTTATATGTAATTTTTTTGCAAATCGGGATCTACCAGCATGTTGAGCTTCTTCTCTTTAAGAAGTCCTTTGATCTGAACAGAGCATGAATCAGATTAAAAGTAATTTTGAGTAAATATCACCATCAAGTTCTTCAAGTTAACACCCTGCGTCATTAGACATTAAATATCGGACTTCATAGAGGCCCGTTTATTGAACAATTAGCTCACATGATGCTTACTAGATGCAATTTTTGTCATGATATAAAGTTTTGTGACTAAATACTCTTGGCATAGTTACAAATTAGTCTCTCAGATTGAAGTGCAATCATCTTAGCAGTCTCCGTTCATCTCAGATACGAGTCAGTCTTTTGGCTGTTCAACGAGACAATTTTCGGTCCTTTACTATTGGGCGCCCACCTGCTCCCTCATCCTCCAGCAACATAGGCAAAGTTCTCCCACAAGATCCCTAGTCCTCGTCAAGAACAATGTTGAGAAGAATGGCAGCAGATTTCTTAATTTTCCTGTAGTTTTTTGCAAATCGGGATCATTTTGGGATATGTTTTCTCATGTTGTGTTGTGAAGGCTCTATTTGGAACAATTGTGAAGTTTGAACAGTGATAGTGTGAAATTGTTGTGGTAAACATAACACTATTGTTTTACATGTGTGTAAACATCAAAATTTTGAGTTTGGTGTGTCATTAATGTGTTGATGTGAAAATAACCAGTTTTGATGTGTCATTATAACTTGGCGATCAATAGCCAATAACGGTGTGCTTATAACATTGCCCTATTATTTATCCTTCCCTGTAATTAATTCAACGAGTAATGAAACTTTCTATCTCCTCAGAGCATGCTGCATCCTCCTCACCTTGAATAATTTTACCAAATTCTATGGTTGACACATTAAACTATATACTCAATCTTACATTGTGGCAAGAAGAATAAATTATCCATGCCACTGTGCACAATCACATGTCCTTTGCACACAACATATATGACGAACAATCTTGGGCTATTAGGAGGTGATAATAGAATACATGATGAGTGTTATTAGCTTAAATATAGAGACCGTAAACTTGATCAAATCAGAGCATTAGATTAAAAACATAAAGTATGACAAAAAGATTCATACAAATTGAATGCATTTGCTTTAGAAGTTTTAGATTTATAAAACACATGGAAAAACAAATAAGAATCTCGAATAGCCTACTATTCCCAACTAAAATAGACCACGAACGATTCATTATATGACACATAAGAAAACAACAATTAGCAAGACATTGTAAAAACAAAAGAGATATTGCAAATTTGTATGAGATATAAACCATTCCAACACCACCCTAACAACCAATAGCAATAAAATTGTGGTAAAAAAAGGTATATATTTGATCTCTCCATGCTAACTGTATCAAATAAAAGACATGAAAATGAACTCAAAAGGGGGAAAAGTTACTAAAAGGCAAAAAAATGAGAATAAAATATGGTTTACCAAAACTACTCTTTAGGAAAATATTACAAATGCTTAAAAATAAATCATTTTAGTGCGCTTACAAGCGTCATTTAATACGCGAAACTAAAATATTTGCAAATGTAGTTCCGCCGACCCCACTATGGTGGGATAAAGGCTTGAATGTTGTTGTAGTTCTATTAAGATCTCAAAATGCACTTCCATCAGAGAAGATACAATCTAGCAGGAAGCATCCAACATTGTTCATCACTCCTTTACGTTTGATTTTTGTTGCACTTATAGACAATGTTTGCTTTTGTTGTCCGAAATCTATACATGCAACAAAACAAAAAACTTGAAGTCTTGAACATATTGGATAAATAAACATTGTCAACAACATCATTCATCACTATGAATATTGAAACAACTACTAATTTGACTGGTTGTTCGTCGATTAAAGTACACAAAACTAGCGAACAAGTTCTACATCAAAACCATCACACTATGTTGAAGCCAGGAAAATCCTAGGCTCCAAAATTCGGACCAATGCAGCCGGAGACTACTTGCCAAGCGGCTCGAAAAGACGGCTTGACTGGCAACTACGAAGAAGCTAGAAGAGCAACAAACAGGACCCCAAGTGCCACGGCAGGGAGGTCTCACCACGTACCCAGAAGCTCAGAAGAGACTTCCCCTCCACAACCAAAAAATGGCCGAGCAGGGTACGAGGAAGACACCGACTTGGCTAGTACTAGGAGTAGCGGCCAAGTGTGACGGGTTCCAGAATGCAAGAGCAGGGTTTCAAAAGCTCAAGTCCAGGTGCCAATCCAAGTACCCCTGGGGTACTATTTATAGGAAAACCAAGGGGTAGGGGGATTTTTATAGCCCAGCCCCTGCCCGGCGACTAGCGACATTGAGGCGATCTCCCCGGGCAAATGGGCGAGTATCACCTATGGTCGCCCACCTTTTGGCGAGTATCCGGGCTACTCGCACGAGTACACCCCTACTCGCCTAGGCCTTCTTCTACTCCTGCGCTCGATGAACTCTCTGAAGGCTGCGTTCGACGAACTCTGGAAGGCTGCGTTCGACGAACTTTGGAAGGTTGCGTTCGACGAACTTATCTACTACTCCTGCTGGTCGACTTTGTCTTGGTGTCTCGAACTGTTGACTTCTGTGTTGACCTTTTGACTTTGACTTCAGCCTACGTGGCTTTGAATGGGCCCACCCTCGGAAAATGAGGGTTGTACACACTAGGTTAAGTTGAATGAAATAAACAGACTATCACAACATATTATGTCAACACAGTGGTCAAAATCTTCAAGCTTGGATCAATTTAACGACATATTTTCCTTTTTTTGGAAGAAAAGATTACTTATGCCTTTCAGTTTTTCTGACAATGCTTTCAATTGAAACTCCGCTCAAACAAGATTTAAAATCTTTCTCTATGGAATTTAGAACAAATTAACTAAACATAGATCAACAAAAAAAATATTTAGCAGTCTCTAAGCATCAATATGGCATTACAGAAACCGGACTAATTCTAAGGTCCAAGTAAAATCAGAATGGAAGCTTAGAACTTTATAACGTGAAGAATTAAATAAATAAATAATGAAGTGCTGTTCTTGAAATAACAAAATAAGCAGCAAGTATGTTTGAGAAGCACACCCAGTTCTTGTGAGGAAGCACTTGAATCCAATGATATCCAATGTCTTGAATTCCCCAAAATACATTTTGCTCAAATCATCTTTTGTCAAATGCTGAAGAACTGGTGCAGAAAGAGGGCCCTGAATCGCAGATAAGACAAGGAAAATTAATGGCTATGACTGTATAAAATGTACCTAGAGATTGACAAATGTCCATTGAGGCATTTTATCAAACACATTACTGGCTAAGAGAAGCTTAAATTTAGAATACAATTCCAGATTCAAACAACATCTCAACGGATTCATCAAACAAACCTGGAGGGCAAGCAGAGATCGTTCATCGTGGATGTGCCAAGACACATCACCACCCTTTGCCTTGAACGCCTCCAGATGCTCCCCGATGTGGGCGAGATCCTTGTCGCGACAGCCGGCGTTGACGACGAGGTAAATGTGATCGTCGCTGACCTTGGTGACCACGGAGTCGTCAATGGCGCCTCCCCGCTCGTTAGTAAAAACTGTGAGCGTGCCGGTGCCCGGGCGGAGGCCGGCAACATCGGCGACGACGAGACGCTCGAGGAAGGTCGCGGAATCCTTTCCGGTGAGACTGAGGCCGCACATGTGGGAGACATCGAAGAGGCCTCCGTTTTCGCGGCAGTTAACAGTCGAGTCCATTATCGAATCCTTGTACTGGATCGGCATGCTCCATCCGGCGAAGGGTACCATTTTTCCGCCGTTCTCGACATGGAAGTCGTGGAGTGCGGTCTTCTTGAGCTCCCCGGCTGCGGCGTTAAGGTAACGGTGCTTCGGGCGGTGGGCGGGATGGGAGAGGCGGCGGGAGAGGGATTGGCCGAGCTGCCATAGGCCGCCGCCGCGCATCTTGGGATCGGAATGAATTGGAGAAACGAATGAAGGATTAAGGAGGGCTGGAACTTTGTTTATCAGAGAATTCGACTGTGTGGAGGAGAATATCTAGTGCAGATCGGGAGGGGGAAGACGAAGATAGTGCCATCGCGAGCGGGTGGCGAATATCTCCCTCGCTCTCTCATTTTTCAATCTTTTTTATATTATTTTTTATTATTATTTTAGATTATCTGAAAATAATTAGGCCTTTTTTTCGTATTGGGCCGATTGTGGGCCGTCAAATGAGTAGTCAGCTAGAGTTATATTGGGCCTCATATTTGCTAGAAAGACAAAGTATGGCCCATTTCAAAGAAGCTAAACAACATTGGCTTTTGGGAATTGGTTATGTGATTAATAAATCAATTGCGGCGGGATCATTTCTGGAGACCTTAATCAGCTCGCCCGAAGTCCTCTAGGATGACGAATCCGGGGGGCAAATATTTGCAAATCACAATACCCTTCAGTCTGAATTACCTATAAATAGGACCTCATAACACACATGAAAAATACGTTGTGTAACGCCTAGGGCCGGCCTACCCCGGTTCAACCAGAGAAAATCCCGAACCGCCATGTTATCGAGCTGCAACCCAAGCACCCCAAAGCTCAATTGGTGATGAGGAGTGGTTTGAAGGCTCCTTATCAAGGGGGTTGCGGATTCGAGACCCAACCTCAACAACGTACCGCTGCTGAGAAATATGCGCAGGGAGACGTTGGGGTGCTTTGGTTGCAGCCCAGTAATGTGTCGGTTCGGGTGTCCTCTGGCGTGGAGTCTGGGTAGGTCGGCCCTGGGAGTTACACGCTGGACCCCTCCCCTTCAAGGTTCCTCATTTTCTGAGATCGTGTTTTCCTTGTGCCTAGAGCAGTTTTGATTTTTGGAGTGAAAGTTCTTATATATTTCCGGATGTGTGGGGGCCCTTCTCGATGCAGCTCGTGAATTTTATTCGTAGACAGTCCTACCTTCAGCTCTCAAATCTCTCTTGTCATCGAATTCACGATGTTGGCTTCCAAGCCAGGCAAGCAGTTCTCTCTTGTTCCCTCCTCGCCGGGAGATGTTCCATTCTTCCCATGGGTATGGGGATGTCTCCACAAGTAGGGTTCATCTATCAATTGTCTCTCGAAGGGGGAGACCTCGAGCGAGGAATCTCGCTTCATCAGGTTTTCAACTCTCTCGCTGGACTTCTCTGCATCTTCCTCCTCCCAACGAGGATTCTCAACCTGGACCCTCCTTCAATGAAAGCTCTCCATCCTCCTCCGAAGACGTCGATTTCAGGTCTTTGGAGTGCTCCCCGGGCTGTACCGCCCAATTGCAGGCCTAGTTCACAGGAGCCCTTGCGCCATCCTCGAAAAGCTAAATAGCTAAAAAAAAAAGAAGAGAAATCAGTATAGGTGCGATGAAAGAAGCCGAAGACTGACAAAGGTCTTCAATGAATCGCTCGACCTTTTTTCTCTCTTTTTTCTAGTTGCATTCCGGTAGAGCTACTCCCTTCCTGTCACGAGTGAGAATGCGAGCTACAGTACAGTTTTTCAGTTGTGTATAAAGAGTCGCGAGCATAAAGAGCGATCTAGTTTGAGTAGGAATTCCGAATCATGGAAGCGAGCGAAGCGAATAGGCGCGTAGCGTCTCTAGAAAGGGTGAAATAGAACGAGATCTTCTTCTTCATGAAAGGTCTGAGATCTGAGATTTGAAAGTGGAGAAGCGCTCCAAAGAGTCAAAATATCTTATGATCTATCTCACACAATCACACTCATTGCCTCTTCTTGCTCTTGCCTGATACAGAGAAGTGATCGACCTGTTGGAGTTCACTTATGGACAGTACATATGATGGATAAGATCTCTATGAGCTAGAGGAGTGAGAAAAAGATGCTACCCTATCTTCTATCTTCTGAAAGACCGCATAATTATTTTTTTATCCGAACTTTGTGAATCGATTTCGAGAAAATGACATAAATAAATTAAAAGAACAAACCAAACGAATCAAAATATTATGCTTACAGAAGAGTGGGAAGAATAGTTTTAAGTACTTTATTACTATTATAAATAAATAAATGAATTAATATAAAATGACGACACTTGCCCATGTGAATTATAATAATTATTATAATATAAAAGAAACCAAATCAAGTTTTTATTCCCAAAAGAAAACAAAATTATAAATAGATATTATTAGATATTCACATTTTAATTCGTAGATAAATATTGTGATATACGCAATATTAATTTGGGCCACCAGAACACGGACGGTCCTGATCGACCGAAATAACTGAAAGCGACAGGGGAAGGCGGTGATCCTCAACTACCGACTCCGCGGCCTATTAAACGCGATGACGAGGAGACCAGAGACGGGATCATTTCATACGCCAATAGATCGTCTGATCTCCGTCGCTCTATCGGAGGAAACCCTAGGCTGCCGGCGAATTCGATTTGGTATTCTTCATCCTTTCCCAACCCAGGTAATTGTTTGCCGATCTGGTGCTCTGCTTCCGTTTTGTGTGGTCGCTCGACCGAGATCTGTGTCGATGTTTATGATGATGCTTCATGTGTTCGGATCTTTAGGGTTTCAGATTTCTTAGGGTTGTTGATCTGTTTAGGCCTTGCGATGTCTTTTTTTCTTCGATTATTTTTTACTGATTTTGATCCAGTTTTATTCTCATTTATTTCCCGGATGCGGAACCATAGTCGTAGTAGTATGTATGCATCTGTATTCGTTTCTTTGGGCGATTTACTATGGAGGTTCAGATTCTGAAGAATAATTCACAGACCGTATAAATATTAGAGGCGCGTTTGTTGATCGAAGGAGATCTGCAACCTTATATATTGGACAAAAGCTTGATCATTGATAACCTCTTTTTAACTCAGCTCATAAGATCTGCCCCTAAGCACGGTTGATTCTTGTTCTTCAATCCGTTTTATTTGGGATTAAGATTGACTGCAATTTTGATAAAGGATGGCTTAGAAAAAAAAAAGAACTTCATTATGCGAGGGAAATGATTTTGCCTTCTATGTTTAAGGATCTTGTAGAAAAGAATTTCATTCTGTTTAGGCCTTCGATGTCTTTTGTTCTTCGATTATTTTGCTGTTCTTGATCCAGTTTTATTCTAATTCATTTCCCGGATGCGGAACCATGGTTGTAATATTATGTATGCATCTGTATTAGTTTATTAGGGCGATTTACTGCGGAGGTTCAGATTCTGAAGAATAATTCATAAGCCATATAAATATTAGAGAAGTGTTTGTTGATCGAAGGAGAGCTGCAACTTTATATACTTTCAACTAATATATAGAATCTATATATGTTGGACAAAAGCTTGATCATTGGTAGCCCCTTTTTAACTCAGCTCAGAAGATCTGCCCCTAAGCACGGTTGATTCTTGTTCTTCAACCTGTTTTATTTGGGATTAAGATTGACTGCAATTTTGATTATGGATGGCTTAGAAAGAAAAGAATTTCATTATGTGAGGAAAATGATTTTGCCTTCTATGCTTAAGGATCTTGTAGAGAGGAATTTCATTCTGTTTAGGTCCTTTGATGTCTTTTTTTCTGCGATTATTTTGCTGCTCTTGATCCAGTTTTATTCTAATTCATTTCCGGGATGCGGAACCATGGTCGTAGTAGTATGTATGCATCTTTATTCGTTTCTTCGGGCGATTTACTATGGAGGTTCAGATTCTTAAGAATAATCACAGGCCATATAAATATTAGAGACGTGTTTGTTGATCGAAGGAGAGCTGCAGCCTTATATACTTTCAACTAATATATATAATCCATATTTGTTGGACAAAAGCTTGATCATTGGTAACCCCTTTTTAACTCAGCTCAGAAAATCTGCCCCTAAGCACGGTTGATTCTTGTTCTTCATTTCGTTTTATATGGGATTAAGATTGTCTGCAAATTTGATCATGGATGGCTTAGAAAGAAAAGAATTTCATTATGCGAGGAAAGTGATTTTGCCCTCTATGCTTAAGGATCTTGTAGAAAAGCGATTTGAATACTATTCTACAAATCAGATGTGTTTGGGAAGGCCTGGGAAGGTCTAATCTCTGTGTTTGATCCATTTTTTATGAGAAATATATAATAAAAGAGCTGCTTTCTTCAAAACGAGCTCCCCGAACAGTTCTTTTGGAGATTTGAAGTTTGTTTTTCTTTCAATTGCAAAGTATTGGTTCTTTCCGCATTGGTTTATCGCCTTAATTGTAGAACCTGTTGATTTTATTTTGTTCCTCTTCTTTCTTAGCTGATGATTATTTAAGCAGGAGTATACATCTTTGCTGTGCATAACAATTGACAATTTTAAATATTGATTTCTGACCCGGTGCTGTTTGTCAGAGGAAAGAGTGTTGATCTGTCGTTTCTCGTTCATACTCCCAAAAAAACGAAGTTCATGTCTGATCTCGACACCCAGATTCCTACTGCCTTTGGTATGTTTACTTCCTGAAGCTTTTAATCTGTATTTTATGAGCGTTGACTTATGATTAAGCATCTGCTTTTACTATTTTAGTCTCAAAATGTTATTTGCAAAGCAAATTGGACAAATCTTTAGAATATATAGGGCTTAAAATTTGACAGAACAATCATATAAAATAAAAGTTTATTGATTGTAGTGTTCACATAGTATTGAAGGTAAGCTTTTTAAATCCACAATCAGGTTGGTGATGAATGAATTGAGTCCACTTGGACCTATCCATAGAACAAATTAAAATTTTGATTGAATGCATAGTAAAATTCATGATTTTTTTTTAACTTGAGTGACAAGTTAAGTACTTGATGGAAGAAAGGATAATCAAAATTCAAAAATAGATTTTGTGATTTAGACATATTGTAAGGTTTGAAAAGAACATTTTTCAAGTAAAATTGCACACTCAGGCTCCGTTTGGCGCGGCGGTGGCGTTCATGAACATGGTGGTTATGAACCATCGTTTGTGAACGCCTGACCTCACCTAGGGAGTTTCATCCACTTTTATGTTCAAAACTTGTTTTATTTTCTTGTTGGCGCCGTGGTTGTCATGCCAAACATACATTCTATGACGGTGGCGTTTTTGTCCAAACGCACCGGAGCAAAAATGTCGCGCCAAAGAGAGCCTCAATAGGCAAATAGAAGAGGATTTTGACAGAGATAACATGGATAGTAGTTTTTCAAAGTGAGTTTGTAGATGGGTTTAACAGCTTTGGGTTTAACACCTCTGGATAAAGCTGAGTGTCTTCTTAGCACACAAACTTTTAGTATAGGGTAATTTCAAAAGTTTACATCTCTAACAGATAGAACATTGAGCATAGGTCATGTTTGCATTCTCCGTCGCTCTATTGGTGTGGGCGGAAATCCTAGGGTTTAAAAATTAAATCATTGCCTTAGGAGTGTAAATCTTCTGCCCGCAGATCCCTTCGCGGAGGCTAATGCGGACAATGCTGGTGCTGGGTCAAAGGAGTACGTGCACATTCGCGTTCAGCAGCGTAATGGGAGGAAGAGCCTGACCACGGTGCAGGGTCTGAAGAAAGCATACAGTAAAACCAAGATCCTTAAAGACCTGAAGAAAGAATTTTGCTGCAATGGTACTGTTGTTGAGGATCCAGAACTTGGTCAGGTATCATCATCCTTCCTTCTTTCATGATTCTCTGCATTCGTCTCTGGAGAGCGGCCATTGATCCTCCTCTTCCATGGCGTCTTCTGCAGGTCATTCAACTCCAAGGTGACCAGAGGAAGAATGTGTCCACCTTCCTCATCCAGGTACTTTGCGCTCGTATAATTTCGCATGGTTTCGATCGGCGTATATTTATGATTATTATTTATCTGTTCTTCGGGTCTTTGTTTGAGCAGGCTGGCATTGTGAAGAAGGAGCAAATCAAGATTCATGGTTTCTGAGTAGCTCGGATCTTCCGGTGAATGCTTAGGAGGTCAATCATCTATTTATAAGAACTATCTGCGTGCTATATTCCCGCCCGTATATGTATTTTATGGTCTACCAACTTCTCGTGTGTGTCGTGCCGTATTGTTGTTGGGGCGGCGGTTTTCTGATATCTAGGACAAACAGAATAAATGTCGAACTTGCATGCTTGTTATACTACTGATAATTCAACTGTCTGGGTTTCTCCATGTTTTCATATATTCTTGTTTTTTGAGTTGTTTTCTGAAAATTCTTTTTAGGGTTTAGTAAATGTTGCTTGTTTCATTCCAAGCTCAAATATAGCGCACAATACTCTACTTGGTAAAAGTATGGGCATATGTTATTTATTTGAGGTGATTTGTTAGTGCAACATTTTGGACATATGCAGGCCATTTTATTTATTAGAAATTAAAAACAATCTAAAAATAAACTCTACAGGTGGATAGGGGCAAACCAATCAAAAAATTAAAACTTTTAAGAATGTGATGAAATTTTGTAAGAATTATTCTTCTCCTTGAAATGGTTCTGTAATTTGAGTCATATAACTTTTGTAATTTTTGTTCAAACTTGTAAAACTCGAAATATTTTTTACTCAAATTTCTATCAATAATTTACCAAAACTTTCGATTAAGGTATCTTACCTTGTGCATTTTTCAGTCACTTTCTGATTCGACTTTTGTTTAGTTGATTGAAAGTTATGGCACCCTTTGAAGTTTGGTCATTTGAATGAATGTACGTATGATTTTTTTTATATACAGTAGAGATGTTTTTTCCTCTTACTTTTCGAAATTGAAAGTGTGGTTCAGAATTGCATGGTCATTGTATATGAGATTGCCAATTCTTTTTAACCCTAGCAAGTAGTTTACTTTAGAAAATGTTTTATATATATCAGGATTTGTAGAAAGTGAGCACTTTAGGTGAGATAGAAGAAGAAAAGTGAAACACGGGGGGTGCTTATTTTATTGAACGTAGCGGTGATAGTCTTGAACGTAGCGGTCGCACACCGACCCCACCTTATGAACTTCATTTGAGTTGTAGCGGGGGTTGTAACTGATGTTGGTGTGTTGTTTTTATTGAAACGCACTCAAGGAAAATGCTATGTCAAATGGATCCAAAAGCTCAAGGATAGAGCATGTTGAAACACACTCAGGTGTGTTGTTTTTTTTTTAGTTGTAGCGGTCGCACACCGACATGACTTGGACGATTAGCTCGTGCATCTCTCAGTCTTGGGCTTGCAAAAATCATCCAAATGTGCTTCAAATTGCCTCAAATTGCTGCTCACATGTAACTCAAACATGCATTAGAACGAAGTATTCGTATTAAACACTTATTTTAATCATATTTTCTTTTTTATCATTAGATAAAATATATACTAAAATGTATAATACAGTATAGTGTGTAGGCATGTGCGGGAAAACCGAAAACCGCACCGCACCGATTTTCAAACCAAACCGATCGGTTGCGGTGCGGTTCGGTTTATTGTGCGCGCAAACCGGCAAGCTATTTGTGCGGTGCGGTTTTGTACAACTCAAAACCGTGCAAACCGCACTGCACCCCTATTTTAATATTATAAAATTTTAATTCAAGACAATTTTATTTTAGCTTATGATTCGTATAATTTTTATTATTTAGATTTGATGGGATTGGGAGCTCCATCTCCAAACATAAAACTTGAGCCCTGCAATCATGGATATTCTGGAGATCATAACAGACTAACTATTTTGTATTTATGTTGTTTGGCAAGGGTTTTTTTCATTCCTCTATTTCCCCCCTTTGTCCTCCTCACGCGCTAGGGCATCGACTGCTCTGAAATACTTGAGTCGCCGGCACTTCCCTGCGATCTTGAATTCCCTCGCCTCGCCTCCTCTGAAATACTTGAGTCGCCGACACTTCTTGATCCTCAGCCTGGGATCATCTCTCCTCGCCGCCGCCGTTTCTGGTTATTTCGCCTCTTGGCCGCCGTTTGTGGTCATCTCGCCTCGCCTCCGCTGAACACCGTCTCTGTCGAGGGGCATCGTTGTCGGCACAATTATCGATTTTAGTTTTAGTTGTGGTAGGCATGTAGATGCATATTCTGTAGATTATAGATAAGTGTTGATGCAAACTAGATCAATTTTTAGGTATCGATTATGGTCTTTTATGTCTCCTGCACATCATTCGCCTCTTGACCTCTGTGATTCAATGCTAGTCATCCATATAATAAAGATATATATAGAGAGAGAGAGAGTCATTTATCTGTAATGACCTCCTCTGTAATCTTGTATAATTACAAGGATCGCCCCTATATCTTTCAAAATTACCAAAATCTCTAATCTAAGTTTGCATTACTAGTATACATGTAAACAAATTTACATGTTAACAATGTAAACTTAGGGAGGAGATTTTGACAATGAGAAATAGAGATGTCTCTGTAATTATATTTAGAAGCTAATAGAGATTTGACAAAAAAAAAGGGCAGCCCACTGCACAAAGTATCCCCGCGCAGCGGGGTCCGGGGAAGGGTCCCCCGCAATGTAGGCAAATCTTACCCTGCATTTTTGCAAGAGGCTGCTTCCAGGACTCGAACCCGTGACCTCAAGGTCGCACGACAACACCTCAACCGGTGCACGACAACACCTCAACCGGTGCGCCAAGGCTCCGCTTCATTTGACATAAACAAAATTAAGAATAATTAAGCAGTGAATTGTCTCAAGGATCTGACATTTGTGAATGTTAAAACCCTGAACAATGAGAAAATAGATGCCAGCCCACAGACTAATAAACCACCCTGAAGATCAAAAGGATGGCAAAATTTCAGAATAACAAGTTCAAAGATGGATTTCAAGCTCCGAATCGAACTCCGTATCCGCCGGCATCGAGTTTTATTTAACGGAGAGTTTGAAGTTACTCTAAGAGAGCGGAACTATAGTGCTGCGATGCACTCAATCTCGATCCTCGCGTCCATGGGCAGGGCTGCCACTTGATAGGTAGAGCGCGCAGGCGCCGGGGCAGAGAAATCTGAATGCATTATTTCGCAATCAATCCTTCTAGTTAAAATTAGGTCTAATTCCATAAAACTATGCCCATCTAATTTTATAAATTTCAAAATTGCTTATAAAACAGAGAGATAATATGTAAAGAAACTCACATTTGGAATAAACCTCATTCACTTTTTTGAAATCCTTGAGGTCAGCCAACCTGTTCAAAAAGAAAAATGATGAGCAGAAGAAAATAAATTCTTCCAACTGGGTGGGAATAAAGATGGTACATAATAGTCGTTTTGACGACGGAGGAGTAGCTTGCGCCGCTGGCTTTAAGTATTTCCCCCATGTTCAGCAGAACCTGCAGATATATGGTGAAGGTTGACTTTGACATGCAAAAATGAGAGATTGAGTCTTCGTTTGGCGCGGTGGCGCGGTCGTGAAACGCGGTGGTCATGAACCGTCGTTCGTGACCGCCCGACCTCATCTAAGACAATTCAAGCATTTTATGCTCAAAACTACTTTATTTTCTTGGTAGCGGTCATAACCTTTGTCTTGCCAAACATACATTCTATGATAATGGCGTTTTTGACCAAACTCACCGGAGCAAATAAGCCACGCCAAACGAAGCCTGAATCACACATAGGGTTTAGAAAAACTAGGGGATCGTGAATTCAAAATTGCAAATTCAGATGGAATTGTGTTGTCATGTATCAGAGTCAGACAAAATCACACCGAGGGTTATTTATTGATTTCCCCTCAGATTTTGCAAAATTACAGGTCGCACTCCGCTATCTTTTGAAATAACAAAAACGTCTTCTGTAAGTTTACATTTCATAACCTGCTTGGCGCTTTCGTCCAGGGGGTATTATTGTGCACACATGTTATGATATGCAAACTTATAGGGGAGGTTTTTGTGATTTCAAAAGATAGAGGGGTGCACCCTGTAATTTTGCAAACTTTGAGGGGAGGTCCTGGTAAATAACCCTTAGAACTAACTGCAGCTAAAAAAAGTACTCAACTAAAACAAATGGAAGATAAGGAATCGTAAATCCAAACGCAAATAGTTGGGATGAGGTTATTAGGTTGCGGTTGAATTAGGAGAAAGTTGCGGAGTTGCAAGGCTTTGGGCGGGACGACCCAGTATTTTGGTAGCCCAATTGTGCTGGACGAGGAAGGCATGGAGGCGGCTTGAGCATGGGGGGCAGTTCTGGCGAAGGAGGGTGTCGTGAGGGGAGCTGGAGCACTTTCAGAGGATGCAATGGAAATGGAGGAAGTCAATGATGAATCTCGTGCGTCATTGTGATGATGTCAGCAAGGTATCATCCATGCAATCGAAATAAGCACGCATGGAGGTGACAATTGCGTTATCTTCACGAAAGGAGTAAGAAAAACTGGATCCCTGTGGCCGATGGAGACGGGGAGGGTGAGCGGGAGTTGGGCCAATTAATACAAATCCGATGGGGATGCAAATTAAGAACACGATTTCATTAACCTTCGAGAAACATGCTCCTGCAAGATGCAATTGAGGGACGGTTCCCTTGCCACCACAAGATCGAATCCCCTCAAGGAGATAAAAGATATATGCTGGTCTACATTTAGACTACGGCATACGCAACATAAGATAATATTCTAAATTAAATATAACAAAGGCGCGTAATACTTGCACCCACAATTATTCCCTCATATACTATTAATTCAAAATACCCATGACATGACACTTTGAGTGGTGGGTCCGACGGCCTCTTGGGTGGTGGGGTCTAGCCAAAAGCTTATAATAACATCCACACACCCTCCCTTGTTCAAAGTGTTCACACTTAATTCTATAAAAGAATTAAGCAGGGAAGAACCTTAGGAAAAGCTCAAAGGCTCAGAGAGAGAGAGAGATTCTTCATGTTTTAGTGAGAGATTCCCCACTATAATGGGCCACTAGTTACCTATAATGTTTTGGTTTAGTGAATTCCCACTTATATAATGTATTCCTTCATAGTAAAAATATTCTTCCTGTCTGCTATCAACTTTACTTTCTTGTTTTGGAATAAAGCTAGTTTAATTGACTGTCAATCAACCAAAGCAAACAGCTGGGACAACATAAATTATGCCAAAACCTTTGATAATGTATCAAATAGTGATAAAAAGGGATTTTGGTTGAGACTTAAGAGTGGCAAATCATCAAAATAGGGGGAAATATTGGTGAAAGTTAAAGAGATTGGGGAGCATCAGGAACATGTATACCAATGCAAATATGCAATGAGGGGCCTTAAAATGCTTAATGTATGTGCTTTCTATACTATTTTAAGTGTTGTGGGGGTTAATTATTCAATAAAAAATGAAATAGAAATTGGTCAGAGCATGGAACATTGAGAGACTGAGTGGGTCCAAATTGCAAACAGTACAGTGAGAAAAGATGAATAAACTCTATACATGCAGATGATTCTGAGAAACTGAGGGGTTTAAAAAAAATGCATATATCAGCCCCTACAAGTGAGCAACTAAATACAAGGGTCGGGAGGCATTTAATTGTCGACAAATGTCTTCTCCTGCAAGCGAGGATCATTTTACATACGAAGATAAAACTTTAATATCATAAGCATAAATGTTGGATGCATCATCTTAATTGTGACTACAAAGTGATGCAGAAATATTTCTCAATAGAGAACAATTTTTTTTGAAAGTTCGATCCCCGCAGTACTACTTGGACAAGCACCCAATGATGTCAGTAGATAACAAAATATGTAAAGATATCCGATGAACTTGAACTCCTGTGCCATTAATCATATGAATAAACAAAGGCTAAGAGAATAAGTTTGATATAATGATTCAAATAACTTTTGAAAAAGCGCATGACAAAGATTAAAAAAAACACCCTTCTAAACAAAACTACAAACTTTGAACTTTTCTCTAAAAGCAGCTGTAGTGTGAAAAGAAAGTTAACTGAAGATAATCAAAATAACTGTCAACGGATTCACTTACTTGTTCCGTTTGTTCCTCTATGCTATCAGACACAAATTTTCCAGTCTGCGCATGAAATTAATCTTACATGAACAAAATGGCACACCCACAAATCCAATACAAATGAGTAATGAAAAATTACTAATTTATAGAAAGAAGTTAGTCTTATGAAAAAGATAGCAAACCTCAGGGATAAGGCCCAGAACACCAGAGACAAAAACGAAGCTATTTGCTTTAATAGCTTGGGAGTATGGTCCCAGAGCTGCAGGAGCCTTTTCAGTCTTAACTGCCTCTTTTTTCTCTGATACCAAGAAATGATCCTCAATATTTAATAAGCTTACCGCATAAGAACAAACTAAGAAAATTGGCCTAACAGATTCTATTAATCAGATAATTGCAGCAATGACCCTCACATGAACAACGCATTCGGACTAAACTGCGGTCATTTTCATGATCACCAATGGGAGAAGAGGAAAATTTCTAAGATACATGATCGTTGTTCCTAACGAGAGAATATGGACACAATTAAGTAAGTGATGACACCAACTCCGATTTGTCAGCAAAATAAGATATCCAGTGTTAGTGAAGCACAATCCATGATTCCATAGAAGAAGAAAAGGAATGATAATCTATAAATTATTAAGTTTAACGCTTACCTCATCAAGATTAAGTGTATTATCATTTAGTGAGTATTATTTAATGTAACATGTTAATCATTAATGGTTAACATATGATATCTTCAACTAAATTTAAATTTTTATATTCAAGGGTAGTTTTGTTATTTTAATCATTGCTATTATAAAAAGTAATTAGGCTCAATGTAAATTGTAATTCAAATGATTAAGTATGGAATAAAGAGGTCTTTATTCTAAAATCCAATGTGGGAACTTCTCTTTTGCATCTAAAAGTAACGCTGTCCTTCATCTTCCTCTTTATTCTTACCTCCCTCCTTTGAGATCTTCATTCATCTCTTCTCTAATCTCTTTTTCTCTTTACGAGCACAGTTCACTTCTTCACGATAGTCTTCCCTTCTCAAATAAACAATAATATTGAAATACAAAACCACCACTTCCACTGCCACACTTGTGGTCAGTGTCTATGCCTTGTTTTATTACCAAGCTAATTCAGATATGCTAAATTTAAGATCGTAAAGTTAAAACAATAGAGAAAAAGCAAATAAATATAGCATTTATCATAAATGGAGTAGAAAAAGAAGCCAGACATCAGACTTGAAGACGAATGTGGTTCCTCTAGAAGGGGACACCATTACTTTTGGTGGGCGACCCTACTCTCTTGCGCTAGTCCGTCTCACTCCGGTCTTTGCAGAAGACGACCGACATCGAATGGGTTGCATATCTATGGCACGTGGTCGAGCAGGAGGCCCCCTGCAGGCGATTCTGGACATGTTTCTGGGCCTCTTCGTTGACACGGTCTGCCTCGTTCGACGGACCACCGCATCTCCTTATAGGCGGGTGTGACATCCGTGTCTGTTCGCCCTTACTGTTACGGTCACACACAGAAGGACGAGATTGAGACGCTCGTGGGCGACATGCTAATTGCGGGTATAATTTGCCCCAATGCTAGTCCGTTTTTGAGCCCAAATTTCCTGGTCAGCAAGAAAGACGGCAGTTGGCGTTTCTGCATGGACTACCAAGAGCTCAACAAAGTCACTATCCCAAACAAGTATCTCATTCCGGTCATACATGAGCTACTGGATGAGCTACGGGGAGCCTCCTACTTCTCCAAGATGGATCTTCGTTCCGGCTATCATCAGATTCAGGTACGGGAGGAGGATATCCCAAAGACAGCATTCCGCACGCGCGACAGCCATTACGAATTCATCGCCATGCCTTTTGGCGTGCTGAATGTGTCCGCCACCTTTCATGCGACCATGAATGATCTATTCTGGTCGGACCTGCGTAGGTACATCTTAGTTTTCTTTGATGACATCCTCGTTTACAGCTCCACCTGACAGAAATTTAGAATCACCTCCTTCATGTGTGGACGACACTCGTCACCCTGCAGGAGCATCGTTTCCTGGTGAACTCCAAGAAGTGCACTTTCAGTCAGATTGAAATTAACTATTTGGGGCACACGATCTATGCGCAGGGAGTCGCAATGGACCCGGACAAAGTCCGGGCCGTCCTACAGTGGCCCGCCTCCCGCTCTCTCCGGGACGTCAGATGCTTTATGGGCCTTACTGGAAACTAACAGCGGTTCATCCAGGATTATGGCAAGATTGTCAAACCCCTCTCCAACATGCTAAAGAAATCCGAGACTGGTACATTTCAGTGGACCTCAGAGGCGGTCACAGTCTTCCAGGCCCTCCAATGAGCCCTCAGCACCACTCTAGTTTTGACCCTTCTGGATTTCTCCCAGCCGTTTGTGATAGAGTGTGACGCCTCAGGCACAGGTGTCAGTGCGGTGTTGATGCAAGCAGGGCAACTCATTGCCTATTTTAGTCGTATGTTTACGGCCACTGTCTGCCCTCGCTCCGCGTATGAGTCAGAGCACACGGAGTTGGTCCTTGCTGTGCAACACTGGCACCCCTACTTGGTTGGCCGAAGATTCATGGTCTGGACGGATCATCATAGCCTCTGGTATCTTCTGAATCAGAAGATTGCCACACCGACGCAACAGATCTGGATTGCCAACCTATTGGGCTACGATTTTTCAATCGAGTTCTGCACCGACTCCTCTAACCGCGCGTCCAACTCTCTATCACGACAACCGCAGATTGCTCGTTTAGCGGCTATTTTGAGACTCGTATGGGAGGACGTCGCCACTGTCCAGCGCGAGGTTGACACCGACCCACTCCTCCAACCGAATGTTGCGTCCTTATGGGCAGATACCTCAGCCCGACCGCCTTACAGTCTCGCAGGGGATCGCCTCCACCACTGAGGTCGTCTAGTGCTCTCAGCTTCATCACAGCTCATCTCACGCCTGCTCGCAGAGTTTTCACTCAACCCCAGAGGGGGGCCACGTCAGAGCTTTCTGGACATACCGTCGCCTAACGACATCTTTGTGTTGGTCCGACATGTTACAACAGGTCAAGGCATTCATGGCAGCCTGCTTGCCATGTGGCTCATGTCAGCGTGCAAAGTACGTTCCTGGGGGTTTACTTCAACCCCTCCCTATCCCAGTGCGGATCTGGAAGAATATCTCTATGGACTTTATCTCAAAGCTCCCTCGCTCCAAGACGTGGGATTTCATTTTAGTGGTCGTGGATCACATATCCAAATACGCCCACTTCCTTCCCCTGTGACACCTGTTTACTACACTAGTGGTTGTCACCGTTTTCATTGATGGGGTGGTCCATTTGCATGGGTTTCCTCGCTCCATAATGAATGATCACGACCCTTTATTCCTGAGTTCCGTTTGGCAGTCGATGTTCAAGATGAAGGGCACCCTGCTCCGTATGAGTACAACTTACCACCCCCAGACGGACGGACAGTCCGAGGTGATGAATCATTGCGTGGAGACTTATCTACGGTGTTTTGTGTGTGATCATCCGCGGGCACAACACCTCTTTCCACACCAGTTCCGACACCACTCCATTCAAGGCAGTCTATGGACGACCTCTGCCATCCCTCACTCTTCCCAGCGAATGCGTTGTAGCCTCTTTGTCTGATCTGCTCCGTGATCGGGATTCCATACTCCAGTTGCACCAACAACTTCAGCGTGCGCAAGACCGGATGACTGCTTTTGCAAACCGCCACCGTCGCGACATCTAATTCACTGAAGGTGATTCTGTGATCGTCAAGCTTCGGCAGCACCGCCAGATCTCGATCACACCGCGAACCCACTCTAAGCTAGCGACCAAATTCTATGACCCGTTTGAGATTGTTGCACGGGTGGGCTCTCAGGCATATCGCCTCCGCCTTCGTCCCGACAGCCGCATCCACCCAGTGTTTCACATCTCTCATCTCAAAAGGGTTATTGGAGACGATCCGTTCGAGGCCTCTCTGTTCCCGCCAGCTCCCGAGCTCACCGCATAAGACTACCTTCCCTAGCTCGTCACGGGCACACGCACCATCAGTCGAGAGGAGTCTTTGGTCGAGCAGGTCTTGGTGCATTGGCGTGACCATCCACCATCGGAGGCCACATGGGTGGACTGAATTGTTCGTGCTCAGTTTCCGGATTTTTTCCTTGAGAACAAGACAAATTTTTCAGAGGGCGACATTGTTACGGCGTGGAAGGAGAAAGACGTCCTTCAATGTGGTGGGTATACAAGCGCCGTGAAAGGCCCGCTAATGACACATCGGCGAAAAACAATTAATACGCATGTATCTTATGGAATTGATTGTATCTTTTCGTATTTGGCATCTCAACCGGGGGTGTTATATAAACTCCACGGGGCTATGCATTTTCTTATCTTTGGAGTATTATGAAATTCTAGGAACCCTAAGGGTTCTTTTCCTCCCTCCCTCTTCCTCCCTTTCCCTCTCTCAGATCTAGGGTTTCAATTCCAAGTGGTAACACACAACTTACGAAGTATGAGAATAAACAATAAACTAATTAAGTAGAACAATGTTATTGTTGCAGGTGAGACGACCAACTCACTGTAACTTATCTAAAGAATCAGACTTCTTGTTCGAGCTTGAGGGCAAGCTTGATTTGAGGGATAAAATGTTATGAGTTATGACTGCAATCGAGACTACAACCCGCAACAACTCATCTATTTAACGCTTTTAATTGTAATTTTTATTCTATTTGTATTTTCATTATGTTTGGATACCTTCGTAACTAGTTTATTTGCTTAGAATTTTTTTTAAACGTTGCGGTGTGGGTTGTATTTAAGGACACATTTAGTGTAGAGAAGGCAAACAAGTTGAATCTTCTAAAACACCTACAAAGGATTTTATTATGATCCTTAAATCATACAATACATCAGAGCTTTGTCGTGACTGTCGGAGGGGAGGAAGTGAGGAACTCAAGGGAGGGTTATCAAATCCTTCTACCCGGTTTAGCGAGGGGGAGAGAAAACTAGGAGGAGAGACTAGAAATACTTTGTCTACATTCTAGTTTTAAAGGGCATATAAATACAACTCACACTCTTTTGTAGTTTAGTTCGCATAATTGGACTAGCTACCAAAATAAAGAAGCACAAAAAAGCAACAAAATAAATTATAATTAATTCTTAGTTAAGGATATCTAAATAAGATTCATAATAAATACACGACTAAAGAACATAACACTAGACCCGTTACTAAAGATACATAATCCTCCATCATTTCTTCCAAATTAGCTTTCCCGCAAGCTACGAGGGGGATCCAACCTTTGTGATTGGCGGGGCCATGAGCTAATGCCATGCATTCATCTTCAGGTCTTTTGATTTTCGCTAAAAGATCTCCTTATCATGGTGCCATGACGTCGAGGAGTCACCACAACAAACAAGAACAACACTCAAGCCTTTATCCTACTATAGTGGGGTCGGCTATATGGATCCTTTGTCGCCATTGTGCCCTATCTTTAGTCATAATCTCACTAATGCCTAAGTACATCATGTTTTTCCTTATAGTCTCATTCCTAGTCTTTATTGGTCTACCGCTCCCCCGTAACCCCGTTTAGCAGGCCTAGTGACTAAACTCTCACAACGCCTAACAGGTGCCTCTAATGGGCTCCTTTGTACGTGTCCAAACCATCTAAGTCGAGTTTCTCGCATCTTCTCTGCAATTGGTGTCACTCCTGTCTTATCCCTGATACATTCATTCCTAATTTTATCAAGTTACGTGTGTCCACACATCCACCTAAGCATTCTCATATCTGCAACTCCCATTTTTTGCTCATGTACACAATTCACTGTCCAACACTTAGAACCAGAGAGCATCGCTGGTCTAATTGCAGTGCAGTAAAACTTGCCTTTTAAGTTTTAATGGTACTTTACGATCACATAAGATCCCTGACGCGCCTCTCCACTTCAACCAACCTGCTTGGATTCTATGTATCACATCTTTATCAACACCTCTATCTTTTTGAACTATCGATCCAAGATATTTAAAGCACTCACTGCGGGAAATATCTTGATCACCCAACTTAATAACGAAGTCATCTGTCCTTCTTGCACTGCTAAATTTAAGCTCCATATACTCCGTCTTTGTCCTGCTCAACCTAAAACCCTACTTTTCTAAAGTGTCTCGCCAATATTCAAGTTTCACGTTTACACCCTCTCGTGTCTCATCAACCAAAACGATATCATCCGCAAACAATAAACACCAAGGTATTGCTTGTTGGATATGTCCGATGAGCTCATCTAAGATAAGGGTAAAGAGATAACGCTTAAAGCTGATGATGTAAGCCAACAGTGATAGAGAATTCTTGTGTTAATCCTCCAGATGTCCTCACCCTCGTCACTAAATTTGTATACATATCTTTGATTATGTCGCCACAAAATAGGTAAAATCCCTTCGTCCTAGCAGGGTGAGAGAAGAAACTATTGTGGGCTGGCGGCTGCTAATCGCTTGTGCAGAAGGGAAGCAAGGAGATTGGGGGCTGGTGGATGAAGGAAGAAATTGATGGTTGAGACATGGCTTAAGAAATTGGGACAATGGGAGTCAAGGACTGGAGAGAGGCATGTTGAATGAGGACAATTGAGATCGGTGGTGCGATATGGGCGGCAAATGGCTACTGAATAGAGGTAACAATAGTAGATCGAATGAGAGGGGCTTATTAGGTGCGAAGAGCAGGGTTCAATTCTTCAATGGCAGCGAGATAATTGTCGAGAGGGTTGTGAAGCACATGAGAGCGGGTGGACTGCTCTGGTAGCTATCAATCGGTTCATGCGCCTCAGTTGATAGTCGTTGTGCCTCAAACTCTAGGTTTTATGCCTTGACAACTTCTTCCTATGGCATGAGCTGGTCCAGGTTTGTTCTCCTTTAATAGCTTGATGGAGTTTCCAAAAGAACTTGGAGTCTCTAGCAGGGAGGAAGGGGATTCAGTGGTGTATCCAACTGAGATAGAAGAAGAGTGATAGTTTGGTTATGGAGGATAATCTTATTGGCAGAAGAAGAGAGCCGTTGAGGCACCCAGGTTTAGTGTAGGCGCTATATTTCTGAAACCGCACGAATTAGGCCGGGAAAGAATTGTTGAGTCATTGCATGGTGTGAGGAGTTGCGAGAAGTCGTGTGTTGTGTTGGTTGGAAGGTTGTAGTTGTCATTGGAATTGGAATCAGTAGACCATGGGATTCTATGGAAATGGTTGCTAGAAGAAAGAACTAGTTAAGGTTGTGAAAGAAGACATGGTAGTTGCGAGGTGAATTCGATGGGATCTGGAGTGAAGTTGATAGAATCTTCTGCTACAAGGGTTCCATTGTTAGTATCTAGCAAGGCTTCGGATGAAGAGCAGATGAGAGCTTTGGAGGTTGCAAGTGATTGCGGAGAAGGCGAGTTATGCGTGCGAGCAAGACGTTGAGTTGTTCGGGTGATGCAATAGTTACCACAGTTGTTATAGCGAGTGAAAGATCGACAATTGGCCTTGATCGCGTGAAAGATTGTTGATTGTGATAGTTACAGTAGGCGTCTCTCGTAATGCGTCACTAGACACTTCAAATGCTTATGCAAGTTCTAATGGATGGTGTTTGTGATCTCTATGGGAGCTCGATTGAACAGAGTATTCGTCGCTTGGAATCAATGAATCGTGATGTCTCGATTGTCATGAAACACATGTTTGCTTATGTGTGATGTCTCGTCCTGAAACATGAGTATTAAATAAATCTTGATTTTTAGGGAACCCAGCTGTCCCAACATACATGAGATTGTTGTGTGCTAGAATTTTCGCATACGACCTCCCCACCTCCTTACATGGCTTTACTTCTCGTATGCATTGTTGTTATTGCACAAAATGTTGTTGCGCACCCACCGAGCATGCTCTACCACCACACTACCTGATCCCACTTTAGTCACTTCATCCCCCCTGCACAGTGCTCTTCACTGCCTTGCAAGTGTCACACCATTGCATGTTGCATGTTCTACTTGCGAGTGTTTTCCCTACTACATATGTGCCCTCGTGGACCTACTACAGGTACATCGAGTATCAAGTGTGCCGACATTTGCATTGTTGCTTCAAAGATCTGTGCTAGTTTGATTTTTTGCTTGTTTGTTAATTGCTGGAAAATAATTTGAGGTATATTAAGCTAGTTTAGAGCAATACAAATTTTGACCTGTTTTTTAGCCATTAAGTAACTTTGCAGTTGCTATATTACAAACTCTAACAAATTAAAATCCAAATTAGTATAATTTCATCTGAATTTATATACATATTTGAATCAAGATAGTATACTTCGCATCTCAACAGATTTTGTTCCCACTGTCACTCAATTGCATCATAATGCCCTTAGTAAGAAGGAAAATCAGTGCAAATGTAATAGAACCTCACTATATCTATATCTGTTGCGGAAATACGAGAAGAATGAAGAATGAAGCAAAAATCAAACAATCACAAACGACACAGATTTACGTGGTCGCCCCAAAGTGGGTAAACGGGCAGCAGCAGCCGAATCTTCACTATCAAGAACAGAGTCGGTTACAGAGAGAGAAGTTTTCAGAATTAAGATTTCTAAATACGCAAAGCCAAGAATGACCAGGAGTTTATATAACACTATGTACAATTACAATTTCAAAAAACAGAGTGACATGTCATTGGCACACGCCCGTGTGCCCCAACCAATGCGTCCTTTCATCAACAGACGTGTAACAACCGCCATGGAACCGTCAAAACTGCACACTGACTGGGCACACGCCCGTGTGCCCTGAAAAGTCGCGTCTCCACCTTCTGGATGCATCCTCTGACTTTTGGGGTGGTTACAACTGCACACGCCTTGGGCACACACCCGTGTGCCCCAGGCGATGTGCTAGAAAAATTTCGATCAAGACCACAGGTCGTATTTAGCATCGGTCGTCGTCTTTGGGTTAGGATTTAAGGCATACAATTAACAATCTCTACCTTGCATTGAATCCTATAAGAACAGAAGTAACTCGCCATAAATCTGATGTTGTCAGCCCCTATCTGGAGCTATTTTCAACTGTCAATATTGAGCAAGTCTAAACAGTACATGAACTTGCTCTTCGAAACTGATTTGGTGAACATATCCGTTGGATTATCTGTCGTGCCGACCTTCTTCACTTAGATACTTTTTTCTGATTGGATAAAGTGATATTGCGCATCAATGTGTTTGGTCTTGTCATGATGCACTTGATCTTTTGCCAAACATATGGCACTCAAGCTATCACAGAATATAATAGCTTGATCCTGATGAAAGCCCAGATCACTCAGAAGGCCCTTTAACCAAATACCTTCCTTGTTTGCTTCCGTCAAGGTCATGTACACTGCTTCTGTAGTGGATAATGCAACTGAAGACTAGTCTTCCAACTGACCACTGAATTGACAAGGGTAAAGACATACTTTGTAACAGATCTTCTGTCATTCACATCCGCTGCATTGTCTGAATTTGAGTATCCAGCAACAAGTCAATCCATGTTGCCTCCACAGATAAGGCCAAGATCTGATGTCCATTTGAGGTACCGAAAAATACGCATCACGGCTTGCTGATGCTCCTTCCCAGGGTGAGTCATATATCGACTCACAATACTAACAACATGTGCAATATCAGGCTCCGTGCACACCATAACATACATTAGGCTCCCCACAACACTAACATAAGGAACTGTTGACATATATTTTGACTCTTCTCCAAATGATACTGATGTTGTTGTACCAATAATTGTTGCCCCTTTTAGGATATACAGAGTATTCTGCTTCAATCATTTCATTATCATCAGGGCTCCTTCGGTGATCCGTAGGACCCCACCTTCACAACTGTATTTGAAACCCTTTGAGTCCATAATACCTAAAGAAATTAGGTTCTTCAAATCAGGGATGTGACGACCTTTGTCAGCATTCTAATGATGTCAACATGCATTCTAATACGGATTGAACCAACGCCAACTGTCTTGAATTGTGCGTTGTTTCCCATTATAACATTTCCTCTATCAACTTCATGTGTAAAACCAGTCCATGTTAGGGCACAGGTGAAAAGAATAACCTGAATCCAAAATCCATTGATCCATCGGGTGTACTTGATCAACAACAGATAGTACCAGATCTGCTTCAGAACCCTAATCTTCTTTTGCAACAGCAACCACCGGGGCTTTATCTTTCTTCTTAGGTCATTCATTCTTTCAGTGACCCGGTTCTTTGCAGTAGTTACAGATATCACGTGGATTGACACGTGAACCTCAATCTCTGGATTTAGATCTTGTTTTTCCTTTCCATTTTCCACTACCTTTTTGGATCGACCCTGTGACTTGTCAAAATTTGTGACTGCCAGGCCAACTGCTTACTTTTCTGAACTGTTTCCAGAAGCCTTGTGTCGAAGTTCTCGTGAATAGAGACTAGAACGAACCTCCTTGAGAGAAATAGTGTCTCTACCAACAACAAAAGAATTTACAAAATTTTCATATGAAGGAGATAGAGATACTAACAGAATTAGGGTTGTATCTTCATCTTCAACTTTGACATTCACATTTTTCAAATCCAAGGATGTTCAAATCGTCAAGATGCTCCTTCAGAATTACACATTCCTTCATACGAAGAGATAACAGACGTTGTTTCAACAACTTGTTGGTTAGAGATTTTGTCATGTAGAGACTTTCCAACTTCAACCACAAATCAGTGACAGTCTCTTCATCGGCTACTTCGTAAATGAATTCATCGGCAAGACACGACAAGATTGTCGAGTGCGCGTTCATATTCTAAATTCTCCATGAATTCAGGTTTCTTTCTTGAAAGCGACGCCCAAATACTATGTTACTTCAACAGATTGCGCATCTTTATATGCTAGAGATTGAAACTGTTCTTCCCTGTGAATTTGTCAATCTTCATGTTGTTGTTTGTCATCGTTCTTCATTCTTCAAATCAGATGAACAGATCTCAAAAGTATATGAAACTTTGCTTTGATACCAGTTTGTTGCGAAAATACGAGAGGAATGAAGAACGAAACAAAAATCAAACAATCACAGATGACACATATTTACGTGGTTCACCCCAAAGTGGGCTGCGTCCACGGGCAGCAACAATCGGATCTTCACTATCAAGAACAAAAGCAGTTACAGAGAGAGAAGTTTTCAGAATTCAGATTTTCCAATACCCAAAGTCAAGAATGACCAGGAGTTTATATAACACTCCGTACAATTACAATTTCGAAAAAAAAAGTGACACGCCCTTGGCACACGCCTGTGTGCCTCGGACCTGTGCCCCAACCAACGCGTCATTTCATCAACAGACGTGTAACAACCACCATAGAACCGTCAGAACCGCACACGGTCTGGGTACACGCCCATGTGCCCTGAAAAGTCGTGTCTCCGCCTTTTGGATGTGCCCTCTAACTTCTGGAGCAGTTACAACCGCACACACCCGTGTGCCTCGTGCCGTATGTCAGAATTTTTTTGGCCAGGGCCGCGAGTCGTATTCAGCAACGGTCGTCGCCTTTGGGTTAGGATTCAAGGCATACAATTAACAATATCTTGACTGAGGTTCGCAAAAAAAAAGAGCTAGAGAAGGATTTCATCGAAACATTCTGCGCCGATAGAGACAGTTGAAGAATGCATCACATATCAAGGTAGCATAGTTTGGATATGTGGATCATCCTCAAAAGAGGAGCATTCAAATGGAATCCTTGGAATGGTGTTGTCTAGAGCAAATCAGTATTGAATTCAAACACGGTAGAATTCGAGCTACTCCTCGTGATGAAGACCCAAATTAGCTAATGTTGTAAAACCTCGATTATATGCTAGGGTTTTCATTAATAAGATCCTATTCAATTCCCAAAAATGTTGGATTAAAACTAAAATCTCACTGCAAATACTTCTCTTCCAGGAATAAACACAGACGGAGAAATTTAACCTACAAATTTATCAGCACACTCCCTTCGATTCCCCGCGTAGGTGGCACAGAAAATCATCGGATCGGCGCATTAACAATAGAATGCGAGGGTGTTCTTGGAACTAGAGATGTATAATACCGGTGGCGGAGCTGGCGGCTCTGGAGAAGGCGGAGCTGGCACAAGCAAAAGGCTTTGATTCAAATGTCGAAGAGGCCCTGGCTCCGATGATCGAAGCGCAGCAGATGCCGGCAGCAAGCGGCACGTGACGGCGAAGCTGACGGAGGTCAATAGCCGGCGACGCCACTGACAACCTAACTCCACACCACGCCATTTCTTCAATCTGACGAGAACAGCCAAGCACTCACTGCTTCCTAGTTTCTTTTTAAACTCGGCAATTGATAACCGCACCCCAGTTTTGGCTATCCGCAACCCTTTTATATGAAATATTACACGTTTTTTTAGAAATTTGTCATCTATAAGAATTTTTAGGAAAAGTGCGATATCTACAACTTTCGTGTTGAACATTTTTCCTAAAAATGCATGCATAATGCATATTTCCAAAAATTCTTTATAGTTTCGCCCATGTTTCAATTCGGGCGGCAATAAGTCTTGTGCGTGCATTTTTAGCAAAAGTGTTTAACACGAAAGTTGTGGATCTCGACGATATCTACAACTTTCATGTTGAACACTTTTCCTAAAATGTTTGTAGAAGGCGTATTTCCAAAAAAATGCATAATACTTCATATAAAAGTGTTGCGGATAGCCAAAACTGGGGTGCCGTTAACAATTGCCTTAAACTCCCCGTCGTCCTACTCTATTTCAGTTTCCTAAGCCCTCCATATTATAATTATTATAATTATTATTATTATTATTATTATTATTATTATTAGTCTTCAAGTTTAAAGTCAATATTAAATTAGTCTGTAAAATTTTAGTTATGTCAAAATAGCTCTTAAATTTTTCATTAGAGATCTTTTCTTTATATAACCCTTAAATTGCACTAAAAATAAAGCTGAATATTAGTAAAAAAATGTAAAATGCATCACTTAAAATTTAGTGACCAATAAATTCTGTTCATTATTATCATTATATTAATATATATACATATTTTTATTATTATTATTGTTTCATTAAAAACTGTAGATAAAGAAAATATTATTCTTTAAGTGTATTCTTATTGATAAAAAAGTGCTAACAATGAGCTTCTTAGGAATATCAGGAGCCCATGGTGTCCCTCGTGCAAAACATACAAAGTTTGCGGTATTTTTCTTGACTCTCTTCTCTATTTTCCACTGTCGCCTTCTCCCGCTGCTGCCTTCTCTCACTGACTTCTCTTCTCGTTCTTCCGCTGCGCCGACGACCAGCGCTAGCTCCCGCCGACAAACATTGTTGCCTTCCATTCGACGCAAGCCACTAGCTGCTGATCTCCTTCAACGCATGCCACTAGCCGTTGATCACCGTCGACAAAGGTAAAATCCGTTGATCTCCGTCGACGCGCGCCTATTCCTACACGTACGGCGGTCTTTCTTCTTGAATTCAATTGACCATTGAATGTTTTTTTATTGATAACTCTTAGCATTTGTTACTCGAAAGACTGTTCAAAAGTATAAAATTTTGGATGCAGAGAATGTTGTTTGATAGAAATCTGAACCATCATTATGATCTATGAATATCGGGAGGAGTCGCCCGCACAGCTATTTTGTCAAACGGGTTAAACAAATTTTTCGTTTGAAACAGTTCTGCGTGTAAGAAAATTACTTTTAGGTCCGTTACTTGGACCACACTTTCTTTCCTTTCCCATAATTATGGTTATTATAGGAATCCCGTTTTATAAGAATAAATGTTATTAACCACATAAAACGGTTTCTCGATGATATATATTCCAAAACACGTAACTCTACCTTGATGGACGGTTGAGATTAAGGCTTTATTTGGCGCGGCGGTGGCGGGCGGATGCAAACGCCGCTTTTGAACTGAAGGCACGGAGGCGGGGGTCGAAACGGAGCGGCGGCGCAGTTTTTCTTCCTTGCTGCGGGGCCAAACGTGGCAAACGGAGCCGGCGGTTCATTTGTTTTGCCGTTGTGCGGCATCGTTTCCTCAAAACACGGGACCAAAACGCTGAACCAAATAAAGCCTAAGTCATAAACCCTAATCTTAATTGGAATTTCGGTCCTCTCTCCACCTATAAAGGCAAAATTTACTCCTTCAGAACAGATATATATATATATAAATCAGGATAATAGGAAAGGAGAGAGAAATTGAAGTTTGGTGAATACTACGTCTCTTCTCCATCAGATCTCTACGTGAATCAACATCACATTTCTTCATCCTTCAACAGGATTGGGTGCAGGTACTATTTAAATCATATAAGGGTTCGTTCGTTTGAACGGAATTGGTTTTTTGGAATTGGCATTAGCGATTAAAAATCCAATTCTAATATTCGTCGCAACGAAATTTACGCGGATATTGGTTTTTATGTGAAAACCCATGACTTTTACTTTGAAGCAAAAAACCAAATCGTCAATTCTTACCTCTGTAAATATATATTTGGATAAAATATAACGGGTTGGAGGCATAACGAGTACGGCCGGATACGGGGATATCCGTCACCTGTTACAATCTAGGGTTTGTCTATATAAACCCTCCTAGGGGCAACGGGGAGTGTGATTCCACTTAGATCCGCCTCCGGATGCTTCGAGCAAAATCTCTCCACAATCTCGAATCATGCCCCAATAGGTTTTCCGCTCTCGTACACATGTCTGGAGGAAATATCTGGTAACCGCCGACTGCTCCCGTGCGCCGCTCGGCTTCCCGTCTGCTCCCTCCACGGTGCCTCGCCACCGCTACTGTGAGGCCTCGCCGAAGCCGCCGGATCCTCTCCCGCGTGCGCCTCTGCCGGTCACAGCTGCCCGCCGTGCAACCGCTTGCACGCGCGACTCCTCACAGTCACCGTCTCGAGCGCGTGCTGTCGCAGGGGTGCATGTGCGCCGTTGTTGCCGATTGAAGGGGCTCTCACCTACCCGCACGAATACGTTGTCGGAGGGCTCGTCCGCCGCTGTTGCCTCACGTGCCTGCATCGCCTTCGTGCCTGCATCGCCACCCGGATCTCGTGTTGCTTCATCGTAACCACACGGATCTAGCGACGCGCCGCCGCCGGTCCTTCCCAGATCCCTCCCAGTCGCCGCCATCAGGCATCCCGCAGCCGCCATCTTCACGATCACCGAGTGCAGCCCTAACTGCTAATGTCAGGGATACCGCCAGAGTTACCACCCCGGCAACCGCCTGGCGCTAGTGCCTGATATCCGCTACCGCCCCGGCTACCGTCGGCGCTAGCGACAGAGATCCTTTTTCCTATTTTCGTGGCCGGATCTCCGTCTGTCAGGCACACAATGATGAAGGGGAATAATTTCTCGTCCCCCGTTCCGATGATCAAGTTGGAGAAGTTCACGTCGACTGAGTTTAACGAATGGAAGTTGAGTACTCAATTCGGGATGAAATATCTGAACATGTTCTACACCGTTCAGTCTGATCATGGTGGGGTCGCCGGGACTGATGACGAACCTCAGTGGGTTGCTGATGAGGACTTATGTCGCGACTACCTGCTGAACTGTCTGTCCTCCAGTCTGACAAAGACTTACCTGAAGATGAAGACAACTAAGGAGATCTAGGACACATTGGAGGAGCACTTCAGGCAAGAGGAGGATCTGTCCAAGGCGCACTTGGTGGACAAGTTCCATTCCTTCACTTTCGACGAGGAGAAAGTCATTCTCCCTCAGGTATCGGAATTTGAAAATTTAGTAGATTCTTTGCACAGTGAAAACATTTCCTTGCCAGATGGTTTTGTTGCTGGCACAGTAGTATTTAAGTTGCCTTCCACGTGGTACAATTTCAAAACTGAAATGTATCGCAAGAAGATGCAGGTTGGTCTTAACGACCTCAAGTGTTTCATACGCATTGAGGATGAGAATAGGATTCGACACGCTTTAGAAGTTATTAGCAAGCAGAAGGTTGTTGTTAACATGATTTCTAACTCTAAACACGTGTCGAACCCTATGAAGACCAAACCCACTCCTAGTAGCTCCCAGGTTGCAGACCCTAGTAAACACATCAAAAATTTCAAGGGCAAGTGCTTTAACTACAACAAGTGGGGACACAGTGCATCCGATTGCAAGCCTCCTCGGATGGAAAAGGGCAAAGCACCACCAGAAGGCAACCAAGCTAATATGGTTAGCCTCACTGAGCCATCCAACTTCGTCGCCATGGTTGGAAATGAGAAGGTCAGTACTGAGTGGTACCTTGACTCGGGAGGCAACGTGTCACGTCTGCAACAATCCTAATCTTATAATATGTCTCACTGATGCGAGAGAATCAGTGACCGTTGCAAACAGAGAGACAACAGATGTTCTGAAGATGGGGAATGCGATGTTACTGCTCTCCTTAGGTAAAACCTTAACTCTTAAAAATGTTAAGTTTATTCCTTCACTAGTTGCTAACTTAGTGTCTATTAGCTTACTTTGTGATGTTGGTATGTCTTTTAATTTCTGTAGCAGTAGAGTGACATTGTCAGTTAACTCACACTATTTTGGATGTGCCTACATCCAAAATAGGATGTACAGACTTAGTCTAGCAAACGAAATAGTTCAACAAGTTCAAACAAACTTAGTTAGCCCTAAGACTCTACATGAGAGACTAGAACACGTAAACTATAGGAAAATATTCCAAATTGCTAGAACTCACCAGATCGCTTTAGACACTGCAGAAAAACCTGATAAATGTGAAGTGTGTGCTCAGACTAAGATCATTAGGAAAACTTTCAGTGCGGTTACTAGGAGCACAACACCCTTAGAACTAATACATTCCGACATCTGTAACTTCAAAAGTTTTGTCACTAGAGGAGGCAGGAAGTATTTGATCACCATTATAGATGACCGTTCTAGGTTTTTTCACATATATCTCCTTAAAACTAAAGATGAAGCATTTGCAAAATTCTGTATTTTCAAAACAAGGGTAGAAAACCAATTAGACATTAAAATCAAGAGGTTTAGAAGTAATAGAGGAGGAGAATATATGTTCAGTGAGTTCAAGTGTTTCCTTGCCCAACATGGAATCATAGCAGAAACCACTGCTCCTTACTCACCCAGTCTAATGGCATAATTGAGCGTAAAAATCGGACGTTAACAGAAATGTTAAACTCTATGCTCTTAACTGCAGACATTCCTTCTGCTTACTAGGGAAAAGTAGTCTTAACTGCAAACCACGTTCTAAACAAAGTTCCTCATGCTAAGTTAGAGGTTACACCCTACGAGCTTTGGTTTAAGAGACCCCCGTCTTTTACTAGACTTAAGACCTGGGGTTGTATAGCCTATGTCAGGGTTCCTGACCCTAGACGGTCTAAGATTGGACCTAGGACCAATACATGTGTCTACCTAGGCTTGCTGAAGATAACGCTGTAGATAGATTCTTAGATATTTCTAATAATATCGTTATAGAATATAGGGACGCAGTGTTCTTTGAAGATAAGTTTCTCAAGGATAAGAACATGTCACTCACAGGTTTGCAAGTAACTATTACTGAAGAAGATCCTGGCTCAGTACCGAGCACTTCCTATTCCGTTCCCGTAGACAACTATGGCCTAGAGTCTAGGAGAACTTCTGTAAGAGAGCGAACTCTCAAATCCTTCGGTATTAATTTTGTCACTTGCCACGTTGAAGCTGATCCATCCACCTATAAGGAAGCGATGAGATCCAGAGATTCACTACTCTGGAAAGAAGCTATTGATGAAGAGATGAATTCTCTACTTCAGAATAACACCTGGGCGTTGGTTGATAAGCCACAAAGGGCTAAAACCGTAGGGTGTACGTGGATTCTGAAAAAGAAACTAAATCCTGATGGTAGCGTAGCTAAGTATAAAGCACGCCTAGTGGCTAAAGGTTTCACACAAGTAAGCAGAGTAGATTATTTTGATGTCTACTCACCCATGTATCACTTAGCAACCATTAAAGTCGTCCTTGCTATTGCGTCTATTGAGAACTTTATTGTTCATCAAATGGATGTCAAGACTGCATTCTTAAACGGAGATCTGGCCGAAGAGATCTACATGAATCAACCTGAAGGTTTCATTGTAGAAGGTCACGAAACGAAGATCTGTAAATTACTTAAATCTTTATACGGACTAAAACAAGCACCTAAACTATGACATAAGAAATTTGACTATAGTGTAAAAAACATTGGATTTATGTCGAGTCTCTCGGATAAATGTCTTTACATACATAATAGATCAGATAAAGTCGCTATAATATGCTTGCATGTAGATGATATGCTCATTCTAGGTTCTGATCAATCCGAAGTGGATGACGTTAAATCAGATCTAATAAAAGAATTTAGCATTAAAGACCTAGGTGTAGCTAACACTATACTAGGCATGCACGTGAGCTTTGGGAAGAATGACATCTCCCTCAGTCAAAGCCACTGCATCAAGTCCATGTTGGACACATGGGTATACAGTGACAGTATAGTATTTGAGACACCATACGACTACACTAACCGTCTTAAGCCCAATGAAGGAGCTACGGTTAGACAGTTAGATTACTCTAAACTGATTGGTAGTCTCATGTATGTTATGTCTGCACGAGACCTGACATAGCCTTTACGGTAGGCATGTTATGCCGATTCACAAGTAATCCTGACCAAGACCATTGGAACGCCTTAAATAGGCTAATAAGGTACTTAAAGCACACCCAAATGTATGATTTATTCTACATTGGTCATCCTTCAGTTCTTGAAGGATATTCTGATGCATCATGATGCTCAGAATTAAACGACAGCAAGTCCACTTGTTGAAACCAGTAACCCGGTTTCAGTGTTCGAAAGGGGGATGCGGCTAACTCTTACTTGACCTAAGCTAAGACCCTTGATCGGTCACTAGGAACTGAGAGACTTGCCCTTGACGATCACTGGAGTCTAGAGACAGACCCCTTAAGCTGCAGCGCGGAGGTCCCACCACACACCCGGAAGCTCACTCGGAACTTCCCCTCCCAAGCCAATGCTGAGCCTGGGCACCTTGGAGGGCACTTAGAACCACCTCACTGTCAACCTTCGAAGACAAGAAGAGGGGGGGGGGGGGGGGGGTGCTTGCTCACAAGACCACGCGAGGGAGGGGGCAGGAACCAACCCTTCCCAAGGTGCCCATGGGGGTCTATTTATAGACTTTCCCAAAAAACGGACTGTGAATAGCCAGAATCCCCCCAAAGGGAGGGAGCGGACGAGTGGGGGGCTGCCCCCACTCGCCCCCTTAAGTCGGGCGAGTGGGGGGCTGCCCCCACTCGCCCCTTAAGAGATCGGGCGAGTGGGGGGCTGCCCCCACTCGCCCCCTTAAGAGGGGTCAGGCGAGTGGGGTGCTGCCCCCACTCGCCCCCTTAAGAGATCGGGCGAGTGGGGGGCTGTCCCCACTCGCCCTCTTAAGAGGTCGGGCGAGTGGGGTCCTGCACCCACTCGCCCCCTTAAGTGACCGGGCGAGTGGGGGGCTGCCCCCACTCGCCCCCTTAAGAGGGGTCGGGCGAGTGGGGTGCTGCCCCCACTCGCCCCCTTAAGAGATCGGGCGAGTGGGGGGCTGCCCCCACTCGCCCTCTTAAGAGGTCGGGCGAGTGGGGTGCTGCCCCCACTCGGCCCCTTAAGTGATCGGGCGAGTGGGGGGCTGCCCCCACTCGCCCCCTTAAGAGGTGTCGGGTGAGTGGGGTGCTGCCCCCACTCGCCCCCTTAAGAGATCGGGCGAGTGGAGGGTTGCCTGTAAGACCCCCCCTCCCCAAACTGAACCGGGTTCAGGGAGGGGGGATCTTACTGCCCAAAGAGGACTACCCAGCGCTTTCCGGGTGGCGACGTCCCACCCTCTCAAGCGCTGAGCGGTCTCTTTGTCAGGCACGAGAATTATCACAACACATCAGAATGCACAGCGGAAGCAATCGAAATAAGAAAAGCTAAGCATGCTGATTATATTACATATTTAAATATGGCCGGGGCCTATCGTTTTACAAAACATTGCCTCGAGGGCTACATAGTCTAAAACAAAAGAGAGCCCTAGGCTAGTCCTTATAATCTAGGACTCACGTCGCGGAAGATAGGGGGCGAGGCTGGGGTAATCGAACGGGCCATCTCCAAGGCTGGTATATCATCCTGTGGTGCGGGGGCTCCTCGCTGTCCCATCTCCTGTGATTGGTTATAAGAAATAACCGTTAGTCACAGAGCTAAGTAGAAAATACATCCCCTCCCCGGATCCATATCCAGGGGGCGGCTAAAGTACAGAAATAAAATAGCCGAAGCAAGGAAGAGGGTTAGCAGCAGGTAAACATATATATATATATATCTATATATATATATAGATAGGGCCTTCCGCCCTAATATCCGTAATCGCGCCGTATGGTAAATACGCAACACTATTTCACGCATACGCACACCCAGGTGTTCAAACCTGTACGCACACAAAAAGACCCTGTGTCGACACAGTTTAGACTGCTTTTCTTCAAGCAGGGGAGCTAACCCCGCGGGCCTCACCGATGTGGCCGTCGGTGACAGTGGCCAGTCTTGCCACTTCTGAATGTAGTCGTACCGTATCATTCAGGCCCTCCTGTACAACTTGGTGTACCAACTGGATGTGAGTGACATCCGGCGAGCCGATTTGTAGGCCGACCAGTGGAGGCAAAACTGCAGGCTCGGAGGGTGATAACCCGCTGCGCACATCTCCCTGTCGCCATGAGTCGTCAACCCACCCGCACCGGTACGAACGGTCTGCGGGCGTGACCAACCCGCCACTCCCAAACAATCTTCATCCGCTTTATATAAAAACAAGCACATAAGTGACGTGGCAATTCTACTCGACCGGTCACACGACCTCTGACCGGGAGGATTAGCGGTATGAGGGCTCCTTGCTTGGGGCTAACCTGGGAGGAGGGACTCAACTCCGGGTTTTCCCCAACTAAGGCCTCGCAGAAGGGAGGATAAGCACCGCATGGTTGCCATGCCAGCTCTGCATTAGCAAATAAATTAGGCCGAAAGCAGGGGCCATAACACTAAGCAGAAATGTAGGCCGAAAGCAGAGGCCATAACAATAAGCTGAAAAGTAGGCCGAAAGCAGAGGCCATGGTAATAAGCAGAAAAGTAGGCCGAAAGCAGAGGCCATAATGATAAATAGAAAAGTAGGTCGAAAGTAGAGGCCATAATGATAAATAGAAAAGTAGGCCGAAAGCAGAGGCCATAATGATAAACAGAAAAGTAGGCCGAAAGCAGAGGCCATAATGATAAATAGAAAAGTAGGCCAAAAGCAGAGGTCATAATGACAGGACCAGTGCGAGACTGGATTTAAATGAAAGTACGGAAAGTAAATGCGGGGGACCAGTGCGAGACTGGATTTAAAGGGAAGTACAGAAAGTAAATGCGGGGGACCAGTGTGAGACTGGATTTAAAGGGAAGTACAGAAAGTAAATGCGGGGGACCAGTGCGAGACTGGATTTAACGGAAAGTACGGAAAGCAGTAAAAGCATAAAAGAAAGGGATAGTAGTCCAATCACTCCATAAGAGGAGGCTTCAATCGTCGACTCCGTTCTTTTATTATTGTCGCGACGGGGTTAAATTTCGGCGCCGCGCCGCGATTTCGTTCCGATTTTTGCGTCGATATTCCGAGCTTAGTCGATTCCTTGGATAGATACGTATAATTTTAATAGGCATTTAAAAGTATGCGTCGAGGGGGCGCTGATTCATTTCGATGAATTTCGCTCTTTTTCGGGCGTTTATTTCGCTTGTAAAATACTTTTGGGGAACCAAAATAAGAGGTCACACCTCCCAAGTTTAATAGTAGTTGTGAAATACCTTTAATTAGAGCCCTTAATTTTTGGTGATTTTTGCGAACTTATTTGGGCGTTTATTTTATCAAAATAAATTTTATAAATGGTTTTAAAAATATTAAATCTTTTCCTAAAATTCCCCAAAAATTACTGGAGGTGCGCCTTGGAGTGAGGCACATTTTCCATTTAGAAATTTTCTTCTGAATATGCCTCCATTCCCCTCAGAAAAATCAAACAGGGAAGGGGCTGTTTTTGGGGTGCAAATAGCAGGGAGAAACCTGGGGGCGCCGCACCGGGCGCCCTCCTTGGGTCCCCACAGCGGATCCACAGCGGATCCGCTGTGGGGGGCGCACAATTGGAGGCAGCGGGCGGGAAAATAGGTTACAGGAGCCGCCCGATCTCCTGGGGGAGATCGTGCGGCTCCCGTTTAATCAACGGGAGGCGGGCGCTGCCACCGCCGGGCAGCGGCCGGCTAGGGCCGACGCCGCCCCCGGTCGATGTGCCGGTGGCCGGCGACTCCTCCGGTGGTGGTCCGGTGGTCTGGCACCGCCGGACTCCACCGGAAAAAGGAGCAGGAGACGACGGGGTGGCGCGGCGCAGCCTGCATGGGTCATGCAGGCTCGCTGCGCTGCCTCCGCCTCGGCCAGGGCCCTCCCTGCCGCCCCTGGTCGGGGCGCCGGGGAGGGGCAGACCTCCGGCGGGGGGTCCGGCAGCTTGGCGCCGTCGGCCGCCGCCGGGGGAGGGGTTTTAACCCTTACAGGAAAAGGGAGAGGGGGAGGCCACGGGTGTCGCCGGGGCTGCGTCCTCCGGCGGCCCGACCGCCTCCCCTGCGCCGGCGTCGAGGTCCCTGGGAGGGGACCTACCTCCCCCAGCGCCACCACCGGCGCTGGGGGAGAGGGCTTCCACGGCCAGCTTCCTCCCCGAGCCTTGCAAGGCTCGGGGCGGCGGTCGGCGGCGCTCCGGCGACGGGGAGAGGGGTGGCCTCCTCCGGGAGATAGGAAGGAGGAGGGGGAGGTTCTACCTGAGGGTGAGGGGCTCGGGTGGTGAAGGGGCGGACAGCCATGAGGAAGGAGGAGGAGGTGGCTCGGCTGGGTGGCTTGCTCCGATAAGGTGGAGGAGGAGGAGGGTGGGTCGGTGGCAGGGAGAGGCTGAGAGGGAGAGTGAGTGGGGTGGGGGGTTTGAGAGGGGCTGCCCCTTCCTTTTATAGGAAGGGGGAGCTCCCCCCCCCCCCTTTTCCCCCACGTGGGGATAAGGGAGGGGGAGATATTTTCTCCCCCTCCCCTCCCTTCTCTCTCTCCTGCCCACTTTGCCCCAAATAGGGGCTGCCTATTCATGGGCAGCCCCTTTTCTTGGGGGGGGGGGGGCTTTCTCTCCCCCCTTTTTCTTTAGCAAATTCGAGTTGGGGGGGGGGGGGGGGGGGTTGACCAAGTCAACTTAGGGCGGGGTCCTCCTTGGCCCCCGGGGTCCAATAAAAGTTGCCGGGGCCGATGCTGGGTTCGTGTGTTTTATATCTCGTGCGTTGCACTGAGGCGATCTGCATAGTCCTAAAATGGCATACTCTCCATACGACCTTGAATCGAGGCCCAACGAATTCCGTTGCGCTCGTATTGTTCGTACGAGTTTACCAGAACTGACAGAAGTTAATTCGGGGCTCGTACGGTCACTATTCATAATAATGAGGTAGTGGCGCTCTACGACACCTGAAATAGTCATTTTCTTCAAACGACCTCGGATCGAAGTGCAACGAATTCCGTTGCGCTCGTATTGTCCATACAAGTCTAACGGAACTGACGGAAGTCCAATCGGGGTTCGTATGGTCACTATTCATAATAATGAGGTAGTGGCGCGCTACGACATCCGAAATGGTCATTTTCTCCAAACGACCTCGGATCGAAGTGCAATGAATTCCGTTGCGCTCGTATTGTCCATACGAGTCTAACGGAACATACGGGAGTCCAATCGGGGTTCGTATGGTCCCTATTCATAATAATGAGGTAGTGGCGCGCTAGGACACCCGAAATGGTCGTTTTCTCCAAACGACCTCGGATCGAAGTGCAACGAATTCCGTTGCGCTCGTATTGTCCATACGAGTCTAACGGAACTGACGGAAGTCCAATCGTGGTTCGTATGGTCACTATTCATAATAATGAGGTAGTGGCGCGCTACGACACCCGAAATGGTCGTTTTCTCCAAACGACCTCGGATCGAAGTGCAACGAATTTCGTTGCGCTCGTATTGTCTATACGAGTCTAATGGAACTGACGGAAGTCAAATCGGGGTTTGTTTGGTCACTGCACCCCAATGATTTAGTTGCGGCGCGCAACATTACTTAAAATGGTAGTTTTCTACTGCTCGGGCCTACTTTTATTGGGCTCACTAGGGTCTAGTGGCCCAATAAAAGTTGGGATGTTACAATCCAATAAAAATAAAGAGATTTTCGTTCCCGAAAATTGGCTAAAGTAGGGGTTTAAAGGATATACCCGGGGGAAGAGTGTCGGGTATTTTTCTCGAACGAGCGTCTCTGGTTCCCAAGTAAACTCTTTGCGTCCACAGTTTGACCACAAGATCTTGACCATCGTGATGGTTTTGTTTCGCAGTTCTTTGATCTTGGAGTCCACTATCTTCACTGGTTTGAGTTGGACGGATCGGTCGGATTGTACTGATGTCGGTGATACGGGGAGATGTTGCTCGGGTTGGCGGAGTACGCGTCTCAGCGAGGATACGTGAAACACGTCGTGGAGGTTCCCCAGTTCAGCCGGTAAGGCTAGTCTATAGGCCACCAGGCCAATTCTTTCGATGACTTGATATGGGCCTAGATAGCGGGGGGTCCAGCTTTTTCTGCTTCTTTATTCGGGATATCCCGTGCATCGGCTTAATTTTCAAGAAAACCATATCTCCTACTTGGAACTCCACTTGCCGATGACGTGCGTCGTAATATTTGGCTTGCCGGCTCTGCGCTTCTAGCATACGTTCCCAGATTAACCTTATTGCGGCAGTGGTATCGTCTATGTAGGTGACCCCCAAGGCTTCGGGGTCCTCATCCTGTGCCCAAGATAGTGGGGTCCGACAGCGTCTTCCGTAGAGGGCTTCGTAAGGTGCCATCTTGATGCTTGCCTGAAAGCTGTTGTTATATGAAAATTCCACCAGAGGTAGTAACTGCTCCCATGGCTAGTTGTGTTCCACTATGCATAATCGGAGAAGATCTTCCATCGTCCGGTTCGTTCTTTCCGTCTGCCCATAGGTCTGGGGGTGGAAGGCGGTGCTAAATGCCAATCTGGTTCCTAGATAAGCTTGCACTCTTCTCCATTCATTCGATGTAAAGCGCCCGTCGCGGTCCGAGACGATCGATTTGGGTATTCCATGAAATCGGACTACCTGCTCAATAAATAGTCGGGCTAATATGTCGACACCGTCGCCTTGCCGGTTCGGGATGAATCGGGCTACCTTGGTGAGGCGGTCTACTACGACCCATATGGAGTCGTTACCTACACGAGATCGGGGTAAGCCATGGACAAAATCCATGGAAATATCCTCGAACTTCCATTCTGGTATGGGCAGGGGTTGTAGTAGGCCCCCTGGGCTTCGACACTCTGCCTTTACCAGTTGACAGGTCTGGCAGTGCGCAACATAGTTGGTGACGTCCCTCTTCATTCCTGGCCAGTATAAAGTCCTTCGTAGGTCTGTATACATCTTCACTACCCCTGGGTGTATTGAGTACCTTGTCTGGTGTGCTTCGCGAAGGATCTCTTCCCGAATTCCCTCTGCTGCGGGGATGAATATGCGGTGTCTGAACTGCAGGATGCCGTCATACAAATTGTAGTCCTCCTGTGCACTATGTTGCAAGGCCTGAATAATCGGGGCTGCTTCAACGTCGATCTTCTATGCTTCTCTTATCCTGTCCCTGATGTCGCACTGAATCTCCATCTAGTAGAGTTGGGCCTGGTATTCCATCAGATTCCTACGGGTGATGAGGATAATATCCAGTTCCGCCAAGGATTCGACTAATTCCTCCGGTACCATTTCTAACCAAACCCCGGTCCTCGGAGGCTGCCGACTCAGGGCATCTGCAAGCTTATTAGCCTTGCCGGGGTGGTACCGAAGGGCGAAGTCGTAATCGCAGAGAAATTCCAACCACCGGCGTTGTCGGAGGTTCAGCTCCTTCTGGGTGAAGACATACTTGAGGCTCTTATGATCGGAGAAAATCTCGCATCGTACCCCGTAGAGGTAGTGTCTCCAAACCTTTAATGCGAAAACTACCGCTCCCAGTTCCAGATCGTGGGTGGCGTAGTTTAGTTCGTGCGGCTTGAGCTGACGTGAGGCGTAGGCAACCACCTTGCCATGTTGCATAAGCACGGCTCCCAATCCTTTCAGAGAGGCATCAACATAGATCTGGAAGCCCTCAGTTCCTGAGGGGAGAGTCAGGATCGGGGCCGATATCAGCCGGTTCTTCAGTTCGATGAACGTTGCTTCGCACTCGGGAGACCACTGGAATGTCACATCCTTTTTGGTGAGGGAGGTAAGCGGTAACGCAATCTTGGAGAATCCTTCGATGAACTTACGGTAGTAGCCGACGAGGCCAAGGAAACTTCGGATGTCTGCCGCTGTCTCGTACCGCTTGTACTTTGGCTTGATCCACTGCTACCCCGTTCTTGTTAACTGTGTGTCCCAGAAAACCGACTTCTTCCATCCAGAACTCGCATTTGCTAAACTTGGCGAACAGCGAGTGCTCTCTTAGCTTAAGCAGAACCATTTGGAGATGCCTGGAGTGATCGGTTTTGTTCTTCGAGTAGATGAGGATATCATCTATGAAGACTATTACGAAATGATCCAGGAAGGGTTTAAATACAGTATTCATTAAAGCCATGAAGGCGGACGGGGCATTGGTTAACCCAAATGGCATTACCATGAACTCGTACAGTCCGTAGCGGGAGCTGAAGGCGGTCTTGGGAATGTCCTCTTCTCGCACTCTGAGTTGATAGTAGCCGGATCTTAAATCCATCTTGGAAAAGACGAACGCGCCTTGCAGCTGATCGAACAATTCATCTATCCGGGGTAGGGGATAGGTATTCCGGACAGTGAGTTTATTCAATTCTCTGTAGTCAATGCAGAGACGCAGAGATCCATCCTTCTTTTTAACAAACAGTACTGGGGCTCCCCAGGGCGAAGTACTAGGACGTACGAATCCTGCGTCGACTAACTCTTGTAGTTGAATCTTGAGCTCGGCCTGTTCCCTCGGGGCCATCCGGTACAGTGCTCGGGATACTGGTCGGGCTCCTTGAGTAAGTTCGATTTGGAAGTCCACTTCCCGTTGCGGGGCAACCCGGGAAGGGACTCTGGGAAGATATCTGGGAAGTCCCTGATCACAGGCACTTTAGCGAGTACTTGTGTCGTGTCTTCCATCTCAAAGTAGATTAGGTACACCTCGTCCTTCCGTCGAACTGCCTTGACGGTTTGTGCAGATGTTAAGATAATGCGGGTGACAGAGGGTATACCTGCTAGCGTGATAAATTGCCCATTCAGATTCTAGAGGCGGATTTCTCGAGTTGAACAATTGATTTGGGCGCTGTGCTCGGCCAACCAATCCATCCCCAGAATGATGTCGAATCCGGTTATTGCCAAAACGGTTGCGTTGACTTCGAATTCTATGCCTCCTAGCATTGCTTGGAAGGAACACTTTTCGGTGGAAGTCATATCTAATCCATCCGGGAGTCGTATTCGGATTGACATCTCGGATGATCGCACCGTGTTCTCCTTGTCAGCGATGAAGTTTTGTGCAACGAAAGAATGTGTGGCGCCGGTATCGAACAGTGTTTTAGCGGGATGACCTTCTACCAAAAGTAAACCTGATAACATATATTTACTATGATCATAAGCTTTTCACAGATATACAGGAGTAGGGATGACATATACAAAAGTCCTAATATATAAAGCTATAACATCTCCTAGGATATCGTACTACCGGAAGTAGATACCTATCACTACGTCAGGAGCAGGACCGTGCTGAAGATCCAACGTGTATGCCTCGAGCGGTGCTGCTCTGCCCTGCCTAGCCGGCTCCCTCCTGCCTGCGGGACATCCTCTGCGTCCACCTCGTCCTCTCTCCACCGCTCTCTGTACTGCTCCTAAACCGGGTCTCCCGGTAGCCTGTGGGCAGAAGGCTCGTATATGCCCAGGCTGCTGGCATAGGTAGCAGTTCCCTGCGAAGGGAACATCTCGTCGTGCGGCTGGGACGACCTGAGGTGCTGGGGCTGGGGGTGCTGGTCGGGGCTGGGGTGCCTGCCTATATGGCTGGTGACGCTGACGCTGTCTCCCGTCTCGACCCTGCCTGCGAGGGCCTACTCCTCTCTCTCGGCCCTGAGTTCGGGGAACACCTACGTGTCCCCTCCGCTGCTGGGCTACCATCCGCTGATCCATCTCTAGAGCGGTGGCATGTGAGGCGATCGTGTGGAAGGATGCCTGGGAAATCATGATCAGGGCCTGACGGAGGTCGTCTCGTAATCCCCGGTAAAATCTGGCCGCCCTGTCCTTATCCGTACCTGCTAAGGTCCCGGCGAAGCGGGCCAGGTGGATAAACTCTCTCTGGTAGTCTGGAACCGTCCTATCTCCCTGCCTGATCTGCAGGAACCGCTCCTGGAGTGCCATCTGGTCTGCATCCGAAATGAAATGCTCTAAGAAGGCCTCTGAGAACTCCTCCCGAGGATCGTGCTGAGTGGTCGTCCTCTGAAGGTAGAGCGCTTAGCGGACCTCCACCAGTCCCGGGCATAGCCCTCCAACATGGTCACCACCAGGGACACTGCGGCTACTGCGGGGCACATCATCCCTACTAGAAGCTCCTCTACCCTCTCCACCCACTCCTCGGCCTGAATAGCTGACTCGGTACCTCGGAAGCTGGGGGGCCTTAGCCCCCGGAATGTCGTCAGAAGGTCGGTGGGTACGGTGGCCTGCTGGGGTGGTCGTAGGGTGGCTGTCTGGAATGCTGCTAACAGGGCTACCAGGGTCTGTCCGAGCTCTGTCTCTCCGAACGGAACTGTGGCTGGAGCGGCCGGGGCTGGTGGTGGAGTGGTAGGGTGGTACTGGTCCCGAGAGGAGGACCTTCCGTTACTCGACTCCGGTATCTGGAGAAGTAACAAACGGGTATCAGAACTTGCAAAAATAAGGGAATTTTGCAGGACTGAAAAAAAGAAGCGGAAAGCGTTTGGGTGTACTACCGTGCAGTCTCGAATCCTTAACTTTAAACCTAAAGGGTCCACCAGGCTTCCGCTGCGTGGTTCATCCCGAACCAAGAAACGGAACCAGGGAAGGGAGGATCGAAAGACTGCCCCATGTGGTCGGATCGTGGTGGCTCTGATCCATTTGTAAGACCCCCCCTCCCCAGACTGAACCGGGTTCAGGGAGGGGGGATCTTACTGCCCAAAGAGGACTACCTAGCGCTTTCCGGGTGGCGACGTCCCACCCTCTCAAGCGCTGAGCGGTCTCTTTGTCAGGCACGAGAATCATCACAATACATCAGAACGCACAGCGGAAGCAATCGAAATAAGAAAAGCTAAGCATGCTGATTATATTACATATTTAAATATGGCCGGGGCCTATCGTTTTACAAAACATTGCCTCGAGGGCTACATAGTCTAAAACAAAAGGGAGCCCTAGGCTAGTCCTTATAATCTAAGACTCACGTCGCGGAAGATAGGGGGCGAGGCTGGGGTAATCGAACGGGCCATCTCCAAGGCTGGTATATCATCCTGTGGTGCGGGGCTCCTCGCTGTCCCATCTCCTGTGATTGGTTATAAGAAATAACCGTTAGTCACAGAGCTAAGTAGAAAATACATCCCCTCCCCGGATCCATATCCAGGGGGCGGCTAAAGTACAGAAATAAAATAGCCGAAGCAAGGAAGAGGGTTAGCAGCAGGTAAACATATATATATCTATATATATAGATAGGGCCTTCCGCCCTAATATCCGTAATCGCGCCGTATGGTAAATACGCAACACTATTTCACGCATACGCACACCCAGGTGTTCAAACCTGTACGCACACAAAAAGACCCTGTGTCGACATAGTTTAGACCGCTTTTCTTCAAGCAGGGGAGCTAACCCCGCGGGCCTCACCGATGTGGCCGTCGGTGACAGTGGCCAGTCTTGCCACTTCTGAATGTAGTCGTACCGTATCATTCAGGCCCTCCTGTACAACTTGGTGTACCAACTGGATGTAAGCGACATCCGGCGAGCCGATTTGTAGGCCGACCAGTGGAGGCAAAACTGCAGGCTCGGAGGGTGATAACCCGCTGCGCACATCTCCCTGTCGCCATGAGTCGTCAACCCACCCGCACTGGTACGAACGGTCTGCGGGCGTGACCAACCCGCCACTCCCAAACAATCTTCATCCGCTTTATATAAAAACAAGCACATAAGTGACGTGGCAATTCTACTCGACCGGTCACACGACCTCTGACCGGGAGGATTAGCGGTATGAGGGCTCCTTGCTTGGGGCTAACCTGGGAGGAGGGACTCAACTCCGGGTTTTCCCCAACTAAGGCCTCGCAGAAGGGAGGATAAGCACCGCATGGTTGCCATGCCAGCTCTGCATTAGCAAATAAATTAGGCCGAAAGCAGGGGCCATAACACTAAGCAGAAATGTAGGCCGAAAGCAGAGACCATAACAATAAGCTGAAAAGTAGGCCGAAAGCAGAGGCCATGGTAATAAGCAGAAAAGTAGGCCGAAAGCAGAGGCCATAATGATAAACAGAAAAGTAGGCCGAAAGCAGAGACCATAATGATAAACAGAAAAGTAGGCCGAAAGCAGAGGTCATAATGATAAACAGAAAAGTAGGCCGAAAGAAGAGGCCATAATGATAAACAGAAAAGTAGGCCGAAAGCAGAGGCCATAATGACAGGACCAGTGCGAGACTGGATTTAAATGAAAGTACGGAAAGTAAATGCGGGGGACCAGTGCGAGACTGGATTTAAAGGGAAGTACAGAAAGTAAATGCGGGGGACCAGTGCGAGACTAGATTTAAAGGGAAGTACAGAAAGTAAATGTGGGGGACCAGTGCGAGACTGGATTTAACGGAAAGTACGGAAAGCAGTAAAAGCATAAAAGAAATGGTTAGTAGTCCAATCACTCCATAAGATGAGGCTTCAATCGTCGACTCCGTTCTTTTATTATTGTCGCGGCGGGGTTAAATTTCGGCGCCGCGCCGCGATTTCGTTCCGATTTTCGCGTCGATATTCCGAGCTTAGTCGATTCCTTGGATAGATACGCATAATTTTAATAGGCATTTAAAAATATGCGTTGAGGGGGCGCCGATTCATTTCGATGAATTTCGCTCTTTTTCGGGCGTTTATTTCGCTTGTAAAATACTTTTGGGGGACCAAAATAAGAAGTCACACCTCCCAAGTTTAATAGTAGTTGTGAAATACCTTTAATTAGAGCCCTTAATTTTTGGTGATTTTTGCGAACTTATTTGGGCGTTTATTTTCTCAAAATAAACTTTATAAAGGGTTTTAAAAATATTAATCTTTTCCTAAAATTCCCCAAAAATTACTGGAGGTGCCCCTTGGAGTGGGGAACATTTTCCATTTAGAAAGTTTCTTCTGAATATGCCTCCATTCCCCTCAGAAAAATCAAATAGGGAAGGGCTGTTTTTGGGGTGCAAATAGCAGGGAGAAACCTGGGGGCGCCGCACCGGGCGCCCTCCTTGGGTCCCCACAGCGGATTGATGAGTCCTCATCATATACACTTTTATGGACTCATCTGGGCCGTTTAGTTAGTCATTTCACTGCACTTTAGCCCTGTTTTAGTTCATATTTGTTAATCCATGCTAGGTGCACCTTTTGGCCCATTTTGGTGTGATTTCATGTTTATTTTCATTAGTGGTTTTCATGCACTGTTAGGTGCCACTTTTAGTGGCTGGATTTGTGGTTGTACGCTAGAACAGGAGTCGTGCAGGTGTTTCCGGTGCAATTCTGCACAGGAACACTGCGCACGATCACTGGTTCTATGGCGCACGACCACTGGTCGTGCGCCACTGATCGTGTGCACTTAACGCCTTTTTCACGAGTTCTGTTTGGTGCAGTGCGCACGACCACCAATGCCAGTGCGCACGACCACCGGTCGTGCGCCACTGCTCGTGCGCATTGACCATTAAATTTCTGAGTTCTGTTTCATCTATTGCGCACGACCACTGACGCTAGTGCGCACGACCACCGGTCGTGCGCCACTGGTCGTGCGAACATTTTATTTTATAATTTCTGTCTTTGCAGGTTCCGTCCAGGCAGAGCGCACGATCACAGGATTCTAGTGCGCACGACCACTGGTCGTGCGCCAATGACCGTGCGCACTGTTTTATTCCAGCGCCTATAAATTCCCTGCTCGCGATTTAGGTCAGATCTCTCGCTTCCAGCCGCCGTTTTCCGCCCGATTCCGCCCGATTTCGCCCCTCCACCGTCGCCCACCATATAGAGGTGCTCCGGGCTTGCTCTTCACGCCAATCTTGAGCCGGAGTTTCCTCTCGGCCTCCTCCTTCATCCACGAGCTCCAAAGGTAGACCTAGCCGCCATTACCTTCAAGCAAGAGGAAGTGTTGCAACCTCTACCGGATCGTGACACGAAGAAGACGGGTCCATTGGAGAGTAGTGACAGCTCTCTCTACCCCGGACGTAGTTGTGGACCGAGCTTGGACGCGGATTGACAACCCGGCGATTCCAACCGTGAATCTTCAACGAGCCTTCGGATTCGGTCGATTTCTTGCCTTGTTCTCCTTTTATTGATGTATTTGCAACTAGATCTAACATTATGATGAAGTGTATTTTGATTAAATAGCATTTTTACTTGATTATGTCTATGTGATTGAGTATTTTTGTTTATATTATTGAGGTGCGCCTTATGGTGTGGTTTGTTGGTTGTCCGGTGCCGCACTAGCAATTGCTAGTGGCGTGCTTGTCGAAGAGGTGCTTGCGACCCTCATTTCGCTAGCCTACTCGCCCATCCGCCCTTGCGACGCAGCGCGCTCAAGGCCTGCCTAGTCTCCATCCCGCCAAGCGAAGCTTTGCATAGCGGCATTGCATAGGAGTAGTTGTAGTGTTTTCTTTTATTTTCCAAAAGCCCAATCACCCCGTTTCCGCATTCCATCCGACGTTAAGGACTTCAATCTCAAGTCCTTCCTCGACATTTAACTCCACCTTACTGTGTTCCTCAAGAGACCGACACTCGGGGATTTATTCCCAATTTTTATTACTTGAACGATCGGTACACTGCCGTTTCGTGTCGCAGTCGAGCTACCGCCTATAGCGGTGTGTTAGATTTGCGCCATCACGGATCCACAGCGGATCCGCTGTGGGGGGTGCACAATTGGAGGCAGCGGGCGGGAAAACAGGTTACAGGAGCCGCCCGATCTCCTGGGGGAGATCGTGCGGCTCCCGTTTAATCAACGGGAGGCGGCCGCTGCCACCGCCGGGCAGCGGCCGGCTGGGGCCGGCGCCGCCCCCGGTCGATGCGCCGGGGGCCGGCGACTCCTCCGGTGGTGGTCCGGCGGCCTGGCGCCGCCGGCCACCGCCGGGGGAGGGCGAATAAGGAGGCGGGAAGCGGTGGCAAGGCCTGCATGGGCCATGCAGGCCCGCTGCTCCGCCGCCTCCGCTGGGAGGGCACCGGTGCCGCCCCCGGTCGGTGCGCCGGGGGCCGGCGCCCACTCCGGTGGTGGTCCGGCGGTCTGGCGCCGCCAGACTCCACCGAAAAAAGGAGCAGGAGACGACGGGGTGGCGCGGCGCAGCCTGCATGGGTCATGCAGGCTCGCTGCGCCGCCGCCGCCTCGGCCAGGGACCTCCCTGCCGCCCCTGGTCGGGGCGCCGGGGAGGGGCAGACCTCCGACGGGGGGTCCGGCAGCCTGGAGCCGCCGGCCGCCGCCGGGGGAGGGGTTTTAACCCTTACAGGAAAAGGGAGAGGGGGAGGCCACGGGTGCCGCCGGGGCTGCGTCCTCCGGCGACCCGACCGCCTCCCCTGCGCCGGCGTCGAGGTCCCTGGGAGGGGACCTACCTCCCCCAGCGCCACCACCGGCGCTGGGGGAGAGGGCTTCCACGGCCAGCTTCCTCCCCGAGCCTTGCAAGGCTCGGGGCGGCGGCCGGCGGCGCTCCGGCGACGGGGAGAGGGGTGGCCTCCTCCGGGAGATAGGAAGGAGGAGGGGGGAGGTTCTACCTGAGGGTGAGGGGCTCGGGTGGTGGAGGGGCGGCCGGCCATGAGGAAGGAGGAGGAGGTGGCTCGGCTAGGTGGCTTGCTCCGGCAAGGTGGAGGAGGAGGAGGGTGGGTCGGTGGCAGGGAGAGGCTGAGAGGGAGAGTGAGTGGGGTGGGGGGTTTGAGAGGGGCTGCCCCTTCCTTTTATAGGAAGGGGGAGCTCCCCCCCCCCCCCCCCCCCCCCCCCCTCTCCTCCTTTTCCCCCACGTGGGGATAATGGAGGGGGAGATATTTTCTCCCCCTCCCCTCCCTTCTCTCTCTCCTGCCCACTTTGCCCCAAATAGGGGCTGCCTATTCATGGGCAGCCCCTTTTCTTGGGGGGGGGGGGGGGCTTTCTCTCTCTCCCCCCTTTTTATTTAGCAAATTCGAGCTTTGGGGGGGGGGGGGGGGGGGGTTGACCAAGTCAACTTAGGGCGGGGTCCTCCTTGGCCCCCGGGGTCCAATAAGAGTTGTCGGGGCCGATGCTGGGTTCGTGTGCTTTATATCTCGCGCGTTGCACTGAGGCGATCTGCATAGTCCTAAAATGGCATACTCTCCATACGACCTTGAATCGAGGCCCAACGAATTCCGTTGCGCTCGTATTGTTCGTACGAGTTTACCAGAACTGACAGAAGTTAATTCGGGGCTCGTACGGTCACTATTCATAATAATGAGGTAGTGGCGCTCTACGACACCCGAAATAGTCATTTTCTTCAAACGACCTCGGATCGAAGTGCAACGAATTCCGTTGCGCTCGTATTGTCCATACAAGTCTAACGGAACTGACGGAAGTCCAATCGGGGTTCGTATGGTCACTATTCATAATAATGAGGTAGTGGCGCGCTACGACATCCGAAATGGTCATTTTCTCCAAACGACCTCGGATCGAAGTGCAATGAATTCCGTTGCGCTCGTATTGTCCATACGAGTCTAACGGAACATACGGGAGTCCAATCGGGGTTCGTATGGTCCCTATTCATAATAATGAGGTAGTGGCGCGCTAGGACACCCGAAATGGTCGTTTTCTCCAAACGACCTCGGATCGAAGTGCAACGAATTCCGTTGCGCTCGTATTGTCCATACGAGTCTAACGGAACTGACGGAAGTCCAATCGTGGTTCGTATGGTCACTATTCATAATAATGAGGTAGTGGCGCGCTACGACACCCGAAATGGTCGTTTTCTCCAAACGACCTCGGATCGAAGTGCAACGAATTTCGTTGCGCTCGTATTGTCTATACGAGTCTAATGGAACTGACGGAAGTCAAATCGGGGTTTGTTTGGTCACTGCACCCCAATGATTTAGTTGCGGCGCGCAACATTACTTAAAATGGTAGTTTTCTACTGCTCGGGCCTACTTTTATTGGGCTCACTAGGGTCTAGTGGCCCAATAAAAGTTGGGATGTTACAATCCAATAAAAATAAAGAGATTTTCGTTCCCGAAAATTGGCTAAAGTAGGGGTTTAAAGGATATACCCGGGGGAAGAGTGTCGGGTATTTTTCTCGAACGAGCGTCTCTGGTTCCCAAGTAAACTCTTTGCGTCCACAGTTTGACCACAAGATCTTGACCATCGTGATGGTTTTGTTTCGCAGTTCTTTGATCTTGGAGTCCACTATCTTCACTGGTTCGAGTTGGACGGATCGGTCGGATTGTACTGATGTCGGTGATACGGGGAGATGTTGCTCGGGTTGGCGGAGTACGCGTCTCAGCGAGGATACGTGAAACACGTCGTGGAGGTTCCCCAGTTCAGCCGGTAAGGCTAGTCTATAGGCCACCAGGCCAATTCTTTCGATGACTTGATATGGGCCTAGATAGCGGGGGGTCCAGCTTTTTCTGCTTCTTTATTCGGGATATCCCGTGCATCGGCTTAATTTTCAAGAAAACCATATCTCCTACTTGGAACTCCACTTGCCGATGACGTGCGTCGTAATATTTGGCTTGCCGGCTCTGCACTTCTAGCATACGTTCCCAGATTAACCTTATTGCGGCAGTGGTATCGTCTATGTAGGTGACCCCCAAGGCTTCGGGGTCCTCATCCTGTGCCCAAGATAGTGGGGTCCGACAGCGTCTTCCGTAGAGGGCTTCGTAAGGTGCCATCTTGATGCTTGCCTGAAAGCTGTTGTTATATGAAAATTCCACTAGAGGTAGTAACTGCTCCCATGGCTAGTTGTGTTCCACTATGCATAATCGGAGAAGATCTTCCATCGTCCGGTTCGTTCTTTCCGTCTGCCCATAGGTCTGGGGGTGGAAGGCGGTGCTAAATGCCAATCTGGTTCCTAGATAAGCTTGCACTCTTCTCCATTCATTCGATGTAAAGCGCCCGTCGCGGCCCGAGACGATCGATTTGGGTATTCCATGAAATCGGACTACCTGCTCAATAAATAGTCGGGCTAATATGTCGACACCGTCGCCTTGCCGGTTCGGGATGAATCGGGCTACCTTGGTGAGGCGGTCTACTACGACCCATATGGAGTCGTTACCTACACGAGATCGGGGTAAGCCATGGACAAAATCCATGGAAATATCCTCGAACTTCCATTCTGGTATGGGCAGGGGTTGTAGTAGGCCCCCTGGGCTTCGACACTCTGCCTTTACCAGTTGACAGGTCTGGCAGTGCGCAACATAGTTGGTGACGTCCCTCTTCATTCCTGGCCAGTATAAAGTCCTTCGTAGGTCTGTATACATCTTCACTACCCCTGGGTGTATTGAGTACCTTGTCTGGTGTGCTTCGCGAAGGATCTCTTCCCGAATTCCCTCTGCTGCGGGGATGAATATGCGGTGTCTGAACTGCAGGATGCCGTCATACAAATTGTAGTCCTCCTGTGCACTATGTTGCAAGGCCTGAATAATCGGGGCTGCTTCAACGTCGATCTTCTATGCTTCTCTTATCCTGTCCCTGATGTCGCACTGAATCTCCATCCAGTAGAGTTGGGCCTGGTATTCCATCAGATTCCTACGGGTGATGAGGATAATATCCAGTTCCGCCAAGGATTCGACTAATTCCTCCGGTACCATTTCTAACCAAACCCCGGTCCTCGGAGGCTGCCGACTCAGGGCATCTGCAAGCTTATTAGCCTTGCCGGGGTGGTACCGAAGGGCGAAGTCGTAATCGCAGAGAAATTCCAACCACCGGCGTTGTCGGAGGTTCAGCTCCTTCTGGGTGAAGACATACTTGAGGCTCTTATGATCGGAGAAAATCTCGCATCGTACCCCGTAGAGGTAGTGTCTCCAAACCTTTAATGCGAAAACTACCGCTCCCAGTTCCAGATCGTGGGTGGCATAGTTTAGTTCGTGCGGCTTGAGCTGACGTGAGGCGTAGGCAACCACCTTGCCATGTTGCATAAGCACGGCTCCCAATCCTTTCAGAGAGGCATCAACATAGATCTGGAAGCCCTCAGTTCCTGAGGGGAGAGTCAGGATCGGGGCCGATATCAGCCGGTTCTTCAGTTCGATGAACGTTGCTTCGCACTCGGGAGACCACTGGAATGTCACATCCTTTTTGGTGAGGGAGGTAAGCGGTAACGCAATCTTGGAGAATCCTTCGATGAACTTACGGTAGTAGCCGACGAGGCCAAGGAAACTTCGGATGTCTGCCGCTGTCTTAAGTGGCGGCCAATCTCGCACCGCTTGTACCTTGGCTTGATCCACTGCTACCCCGTTCTTGTTAACTGTGTGTCCCAGAAAACCGACTTCTTCCATCCAGAATTCGCATTTGCTAAACTTGGCGAAAAGCGAGTGCTCTCTTAGCTTAAGCAGAACCATTTGGAGATGCCTGGAGTGATCGGTTTTGTTCTTCGAGTAGATGAGGATATCATCTATGAAGACTATTACGAAATGATCCAAAAAGGGTTTAAATACAGTATTCATTAAAGCCATGAAGGCGGACGGGGCATTGGTTAACCCAAATGGCATTACCATGAACTCGTACAGTCCGTAGCGGGAGATGAAGGTGGTCTTGGGAATGTCCTCTTCTCGCACTCTGAGTTGATAGTAGCCGGATCTTAAATCCATCTTGGAAAAGACGGACGCGCCTTGCAGCTGATCGAACAATTCATCTATCCGGGGTAGGGGATAGGTATTCCGGACAATGAGTTTATTCAATTCTCTGTAGTCAATGTAGAGACGCAGAGATCCATCCTTCGTTTTAACAAACAGTACTGGGGCTCCCCAGGGCGAAGTACTAGGACGTACGAATCCTGCGTCGACTAACTCTTGTAGTTGAATCTTGAGCTCGGCCAGTTCCCTCGGGGCCATCCGGTACGGTGCTCGGGATACTGGTCGGGCTCCTTGAGTAAGTTCGATTTGGAAGTCCACTTCCCGTTGCGGGGGCAACCCGGTAAGGGACTCTGGGAAGATATCTGGGAAGTCCCTGATCACAGGCACTTTAGCGAGTACTTGTGTCGTGTCTTCCATCTCAAAGTAGATTAGGTACACCTCGTCCTTCCGTCGAACTGCCTTGCCAGTTTGTGCAGATGTTAAGATAATGCGGGTGACAGAGGGTATACCTGCTAGCGTGATAAATTGCCCATTCGGATTCTGGAGGCGGATTTCTCGAGTTGAACAATTGATTTGGGCGCTGTGCTCGGCCAACCAATCCGTCCCCAGAATGATGTCGAATCTGTTTATTGCCAAAACGGTTGCGTTGACTTCGATTTCTATGCCTCCTAGCATTGCTTGGAAGGAACACTTTGTTGGATCTTACGGCGCCCTTAGAGGGGGGGTGAATAAGGGAATAAAATTCTTTCTATAATTTTCAAGATAATTACTAAATTGTTTTATAATGAAGGAGATTGAAATAAACAATTTAGATTTAGAATTGAAAACTTAGAACACAATATAATAGAAATTACGCCAAATGATACAAATCAAGTAAACACAAAAGAGACATGATTATATATATGAAAAAGTGTTTACATAAATTTGATTTCTATATCGCTAGAAATCGGAGGCGTACAAATGTAAATTTCTTTTTGTTTACCAATCCTTCTCCCAAGGATCGGAAGGCTATCACTTGTCTCTCCCTAGACCAAGCCCAAGCCTATCCTCTAGAACTTCCCAAGATCTAGACGTAGCACACAAGGCCACGATTTCCCACCAAGCCACGCAAGGACTTGGACGCTCCGCACAAGGAAGCGATTTTCCCTACCAATACAAAGTAAAATGTATATAAATGAAAATACAAGATAAAATAAGAACTCCCTAGAAATTCAGATCTCTGAAAGGAAGGTTGAAGCCTCGAGATAATCCTTGATGTAGAAGCGCGTCCGATCTCGTCTTCAATTTCAAACCTTCTCAGCATAAATGGGAGTTCATGAGGTTCTGGAGCTCTCTGGATGGAATGCACTCAGGAAGAGACTTAGAATCTTCTCTGTTGTTGAAATGCACGAACAGAAGGTGTCAATTTATAGAAAATCGCTGTCGGAATTTCCGACAGTGACTGTCGGAATTTTCCGACAGCGCTAAACTGCCGCTGGAGTGCCGTCGTGGGTGGAGTCGTGGGCAGTTGGTGTAACCGTCGAGCTGTCGCCTGGGCAACATCGATGTCGGATTTCCGACATCTCAAAACTGCTTTTCGTCGTGCTGCCGTGGAGGGAAGTAGTTGTAACTTCTCTGCTGTCGCCTGGGCGACAGTGGCTGTCGGAATTTTCCGACAGTGAAATTTCCCACATTCAAATTTAGCTCCAGCATGTAGATTGAGTCGTTCTCATCTCCGAAATTGGGTGGCACGTTCTGTAACTCTTCCTGGATTGAAAGTTATGGCCATTTTAAGATCAGCACACAAAACTCATCCAACCTGAGACTTGTCGTTCTCGGATCATGCCCATGAACGAGGACTTGTCTCCTCATTGAACCTATACAACCTGGCCACTATAAACACACAAAAGACTAGATCAAATACAACACGGTATTTGTTATTCTCAAACCAAGAGATGCGGAAAGCAAGCTCCAACAATCTCCCCCTTTTGATAATAACAAATACCCATATGAGAAATTAGTGAGTTTATAGATAAGTGCGATAAAAGATATGCATGAATAAAAGGTTTACTGCGTGACAGATTTTACTCCCCCTAAATATATATGTCACTAGATTTCTCATTTTATTCTCCCCCTTTTGTTATTACCAAAAGTGGGTTGTCATGATCGAGCAATAGACGCTTTCCATGAAAACTTTTTAATATACTCCCCCTAAATTGTATTCTCCCCCTAAATCTATGCTCCCCCTAAATGTTATAATTAATTGCAATGGTGCATTATTTAATTATTCTCCCCTTAATCTTCTAGATTTCTTGAATTAATCTCCCCCTTTTGATATTATCAAAAGAAGGTGGGGTGAGGGTAGTAAGGAGGCATTTAAATAACAAAGCATGATCGAGCTTTTAAATATATGAAATGATAAAGAGTTGAAGCATAGTATAAAAGAGATTTCAAATAAAAAGATAAGAGTTGTAAGCAAGCGGAAGATTATAATAAACATCCTTTTTGTAAGCATGAAAAGCATAAGTAAAAATATGAATTTTAGTTCAAAATTGAAAGATGTTTTAACCTTTTTGAAATCTCAAAGTTTTTCATAAAGATACCAAGCATGAAATGAACATATCAAAGAGAGATTATACTACAATGTTACTTAGTTTTAGATTCAAGAAATACCAAAAACATTGTAAAGATCATGCTAGGTTATCTAGTGCATTTTTACATAAAGAGTAGTATAGATAAAGCATTAGAATCCAATACTCATGAGAAGAAGTGTTATGAAAGATAATGATGTGCACATAAGTGTATTTTGGGCAATGTTAACAATTGATTTAAATCATCAAAATACAAGACATATGTAGAGTAAAGTGCACAATAAAACACAAGTAAATTACTTTCACTCACTTTTAATGCACATAATTTTTTAACAAAGTGGTATAATAACTAAGGTTTGCACAAGCCACTTTACTATTCTTTCCAAGGTGCTCAACCTCACAATGCTTATGAAGACTTATCAGGAGGTTCAAGTAGTGCTTGGTGGAGTTATATTTGTCTACATATATAATTTTTTGTTCATATTTGTGAGACAACATTCTCCGAATACACTTGTTTTGCAAACCCAATATTTTTTTTTTAACTCTTAACCACTTTTCTAAATTTCATAAGTGCAATTCAAATGTTGTGTAGGCAATAAACTTATGCAAGTTTTAATTCATTGTACAAATACAATACACAAGCAAGCATTTTTAGATTTAGACACACATGTTGATTACCAAAATAAGTGAGTGAAATGTATCATTATCAATCATAAAACATTTACTCATACTTAGAGGCATGCTAAGCTTGGTTCTACACATTTTTCAATACAATTGATGCACTTTAAATAGATATATCAAAGCATGATAAGCAAAACAATGTTCATAGTAATTTGAAAGAATATGTTTCAACATTGTAAATAATTCTAAATAATAGAATTCATACATGCTTGATATTGACAATAAAGATCATACAATTTTTTTTGTTTTATAATTTTTTTTTTAAATCAAAAACAGAAAAATCACAAAAAATGATGAGGTCGGACAAGGAAGTGCACGACCTAAAGGCTCAGCTTGCTGAGGCTCGAAGACAGCTAAAGGAGACAGGGAGAGAAAGAGGTGGACCTCTGAAGGCATCGACGTCCTCCCCACCTTGCCCGGCTGAAGCAGAGAGTGCTCGGAGGAAGATCATGACGTCAACGGCCCAAACCCTTGTGAACCGCCTTCATGGGGCGGATGCTCTCCGAGACAGCTGGAGGGGGGTCTCTGCCGACGATGTCCTGCATGAGTTCCTCCCTTCTCCCGAGCGACCTGACTTGTCTCTTTGCGGCGATGGTTATTCCCCCTGAATGTTATGGTTGTCAGGGGCCCCTCCTTTCTTGCTGTTTCTTATAGGAACCATGTACCTCTTGCATATATTCTTCTCTTCATCCTGCATATATCAGTAATGGTAAAACAACAGTTTATGTGATATATGTCGCTACCGAACCAGCTATTGTTCTAAAGAATCTCTTAGCTTGTTCTTCTTTTTCCTCACTGCTTGGGGATTCGATGCCTTGTTGAACCGATCACCGAGTGACTAGTCGATCCGACCAGTCTCACCACCTGCCGGCGTGACTGAGCCCGACGAATGGTCCCTAGTCAAGGACCTTAGATATTTGAGGCAGAACACCCCTCCGCGTCCTAGGTGCTTCGCTTACCTGGAGACAGAGGGAACCAATGCCTTCTTGAATCAGTTGGAGGCAGGAGTACCCATCCGCGTCCCAGGTGCTTTGCCTTCCTGGAGACAGGGGAACTCACCGCCCTCCCAATCCAATGGGAGGCGGAGGTGTCCACCCGCGTCCTAGGGGCTCAGCTTGCCTGGAGATAGAGGAACTCAGCGCCCTCCTAGATCAGCTGGAGGCGGGAGTACCCATCCGCGTCCTAGGTGCCTTTCTTTCCTGGAGACAGGGGAACCTAACGCCCTCCCAATTCAATGGGAGGCGGAAGTGTCCACCCGCGTCCTAGGGGCTCAGCTTGCCTGGAGACAGAGGAACTCAGCGCCCTCCTAGATCAGCTGGAGGCGGGAGTACCCATCCGCGTCCTAGGTGCCTTGCTTTCCTGGAGACAAGGGAACCTAACGCCCTCCCAATTCAATGGGAGGCGGAAGTGTCCACCCGCGTCCTAGGGGCTCAACTTGCCTGGAGACAGAGGAACTCAGCGCCCTCCTAGATCAGCTGGAGGCGGGAGTACCCATCCGCGTCCTAGGTGCCTTGCTTTCCTGGAGACAGGGGAACCTAACGCCCTCCCAATTCAATGGGATGCGGAAGTGTCCACCCGCGTCCTAGGGGCTCAGCTTGCCTGGAGACAGAGGAACTCAGCGCCCTCCTAGATCAGCTGGAGGTGGGAGTACCCATACGCATCCTAGGTGCCTTGCTTTCCTGGAGACAGGGGAACCTAACGCCCTCCCAATTCAATGGGAGGCGGAAGTGTCCACCCGCGTCCTAGGGGCTCAGCTTGCCTGGAGACAGAGGAACTCAACATCCTCATAGGGAGTCAACCTCATCTGGGGGAGCTTGATGCTTTTGCGATGCGACTCTTCTTCTTTGAATCCTACCAACCTATACTCATGTTGGCTGCAGTAACTATCATAAGCTGGAGTAAGAGGTCTAGTTAAAGAGAAAATCAACATATTTATTAAGGATAAAAACGCTTAAGATCATCGTCACTCCAAGTATTACCAAGGGGGATCCCCTCAACATTTTGAAGGCGATACCCCCCGGACTTCAGGGCTTCCAAGATTACATAGGGCCCATCCCAATTGGGCTGGAGCTTTCCTATGTTCGCCGACCTTCCCGCGGCACCGACCTTTTTGAGGACTAGGTCCCCTGGGGCGAATTGCTTGATTCTAATGTTCTTATCGAAGTACCTGGCCATCCGGCGCTTCACCTCCTCTTGTCGAACCGTGACAAGGTCTCGGAGCTCCATAACCATGTCCAGCGAGATCCGTTGCTCCTCTTCATTGTCAAGTATCCAGTCTTCGTCTCCCTCCTCGGCGGCTATGACCCGGGGGGATATGACCTCGAATTCTACTGGGAGCACGGCTTCCGACCCATGGGAGAGTTTGAATGGCGTTTCCCCCGTTGCCGTGTTGGGCGTTGTTCTCAAGGCCCATAAGACTGAGGGAAGTTGCTCCACCCAGTTCCCCTTCAGGTTTTCCACCTTCTTCTTCAACAAGTTGACTATGACTTTGTTCGCGGCCTCTACCTGTCCATTACTTCGAGGGTGATGAACAGAGGCAAAACGGAGGTCGATGCCCACTTGACCGCAGAAGTTAATGAGTTCATCGTTAGCGAACTGCGGCCCATTGTCTGTCACTATGGCGAGGGGGAGCCCGTGCCTGCAAATTATTTCCCCCTAGATGAAATTCTTTATCACCTGCGAGGTCGTCTTTGCCAAGGCCTTAACCTCCACCCATTTGGAGAAATAGTCAATCATGACTAACAGGAATCTCCTCTGACCGCTAGCCTGAGGGAACGGGCCGACCAAGTCCATCCCCCAGATGGCGAAGGGCCAAGGCTCAGTGATCGTTCTGAGCCTTTGTGCGGGTTGAAGTTGGAGTGGCGCGAAGAGCTGGCACTTCTGACACCTCTTTGCAAATTCCATGGCATCCTTCCGAAGGGTCGGCCAGAAGTACCCCTGCCTCAGCACCCTCTTTTCTAAGGTCTGGCTCCCTGAATGGCTCCCGCATTCCCCGGAGTGGATTTCCTCCAAAACCCTTGGAACTTCATCCTCCGTCACGCACCTTGCTAGGAGCTCGACCAAGGTCTTCCTATACAAACTTCCTTCCCGCATCATGTAGTATGCTGACTTGTATCTGAACCGCCTCTTATCCAGGTCCCCCTCCGGGAACTTGCCTGAGGTCATGAAGGTGAGGATCGGGTCTATCCACGAGGCCCTTTGATCGATCTCCATCAGCTCGCCCTCCTCGATGGATGGGCGGAAAAGCTCGGTCACCGTCCCTCCCGCGCGAGGGCCGTGCTTTGCCAGCTGGTCCGCCCGGGCATTCTCCTCTCTTGGAATGTGTTGGATGGAGAAAGTGTGGAACCATCCAACGAGGTCCCTAACTTTCGCCAGATACCTCTGGAGGGTTGGTTCCTTTGCCTCAAACTCCCCTCGAACCTGGGAGGCCACCACCATTGAATCTGTGAAAACCTTCACGTCCCGGATCTCCAGCTCTCTTTCCAGACGAAGCCCTGCCACCATTGCCTCATACTCGGCCTGATTGTTGGTCACAGGGAACCGAATGTGGATCGCTTGCTCGATCCTGGTCCCATGTGGGATGACCAGGATCACCCCTCCGCCGAGGGAATTTCTTCCTGATGCCCCATCTGCGAACAGATCCCATGCTACTAACCTGATGGGTTCTTGCCCTTCCACCTCCTTGCCATACTCCGCCAGGAAGTCTGCTACCGCCTGCGCCTTCATCGACAACCGAGGGACGAAGGTGACGTCAAACTCGCTGAGCTCGACCGACCACTTTGCCAACCTGCCCGAATGCTCCACTCCCTCCATAACGTTGCGAAGGGGATGGTCGGTCACCACCCTGATTGAATGAGCCCTGGAAATAGGGACGGAGTTTTCGGGCTGAGATGATCAAAGCGAACGCTAGCTTCTCCAGGGCAGGGTATTTGAGCTCTGCCTTCTTCAGGACTCGGCTAACGTAGTAAATCGACAGCTGCTTCTTACCCTCCTCCCGGACCAGGACCGAACTCACCGCCTCGACCCCTACCCCTAGGTAGAGAAAAAGGTCTTCCCCTTCTCTCGGCCCTTGGAGCAAAGGGGCTCGCATCAGTTGTTCCTTCAACGCTTGAAACGCCTTCTCGCACTCTGGCGTCCATTCGAACTTTTGACCCTGGCGCAGGGCTTTGAAGAAAGGGGAGCACTTCTCTCCCGCTCTGGAGAGGAACCGGCTCAACCCTGCTAACTTCCCAGTCAGCCTCTGAATTTCCTTCGCGCTCCTCGGTGACTCCAACTCCAAGATGGCTTTGACCGTCTGGATTGGGTTCGACCCCCTCCGGGGTGAGTAGGTGACCCAGGAACTTTCCACGACTCGCTCTGAAAACGCATTTAGAAGGGTTAAGCCTCATCTTGAACCTCCGAAGGGTAGCGAAGGTCTCCAATAGATCCTGCAGGTGGGACTCCACGTTCTTGCTTTTAACCATCAAGTCATCCACATAGACCTCTAAGTTGCGCCCCTTCTGCTCCTTGAAGACTCGGTCCATCATCCTTTGGTAGGTTGCTCCTACATTCCTCAATCCGAATGGCATCATCTTGTAACAGTAGCACCCATCGTCCGTGATGAACGAGACGTCCTTGACATCGGGCGAATGCATTCAGATTTGATGATAGACGGAGAACGCATCTAAGAAGCTCATCACCGGTAAGCCGACAGCTGAGTCCACCAACGCATCGATCCGGGGCAACGGGTAGCAATCTTTTGGACATGCTTTGTTCAACAGAGTGAAGTCCACGCACATCCTCCACCTCCCGCCCCCCTTCTTCACCATTACCACATTAGAAACCCATCCTGGGCATTGGATTCCCTCCACGAAGCCTGCCTCTAGCAGTTTCCCCACCTCCTCTCTGATCGGCCCAGCGAGGGTGGGCGACACGTTCCTCTTTTTTCTGGCGAATGGGGAGGACGTTCTAGTCGAGGTTGAGGCGATGACATGCCACATTCGCATCAACACCTGGCATCTCCGCAGCGCTCCACGCGAAGATGTCTACATTATGTTGGACACATCTTCGGATCTTCTCTTGATCCTGCCCGCTCAGCCTCCCGCTAATTCGTATCTTCTCCGGCCTTCCACTGCCGCCAATGACCTCCCTCTCGCTCACTTCCTCTGCCACCTCCAACTTGGTCAGATTACCCAACACCTGATCTGCCTCTTCTGCCTTCTCCTCCCCTGTCAATGACCGCAACTTGCTGGGAGGAGGCGAGTTCCCCAGCTCTTTGCTTCCTGCCATGGGACTTAGCTCAGAGCTTTCCGAACTAGCCGCTTCCACGCTCACCGCACCAGAATGTTAAAACCAGTAACCCGGTTTCAGCGTTCGAAAGGGGGATGCGACTAACTCTTACTTGACCTAAGCTAAGACCCTTGACCGGTCACTAGGAACTGAGAGACTTGCCCTTGACGATCACTGGAGTCTAGAGACAGACCCCTTAAGTTGTAGCGCGGAGGTCCCACCACACACCCGGAAGCTCACTCGGAACTTCCCCTCCCAAGCCAATGCTGAGCCTGGGCACCTTGGAGGGCACTTAGAACCACCTCACTATCAACCTTCGAAGACAAGAAGAGGGGGGGGGGGGGGGGGGGGGGGGCTTGCTCACAAGACCACGCGAGGGAGGGGGCAGGAACCAACCCTTCCCAAGGTGCCCATGGGGGTCTATTTATAGACTTTCCCAAAAACAGACTGCGAATAGCCAGAATCCCCCCAAAGGGAGGGAGCGGGCGAGTGGGGGGCTGCCCCCACTCGCCCCCTTAAGAGATCGGGCGAGTGGGGGGCTGCCCCCACTCGCCCCCTTAAGAGGGGTCGGGCGAGTGGGGTGCTGCCCCCACTCGCCCCCTTAAGAGATCGGGCGAGTGGGGGCTGTCCCCACTCGCCCTCTTAAGAGGTCGGGCGAGTGGGGTCCTGCACCCACTCGCCCCCTTAAGTGACCAGGCGAGTGGGGGGCTGCCCCCACTCGCCCCCTTAAGAGGGGTCGGGCGAGTGGGGTGCTGCCCCCACTCGCCCCCTTAAGAGATCAGGCGAGTGGGGGGCTGCCCCCACTCGCCCTCTTAAGAGGTCGGGCGAGTGGGGTGCTGCCCCCACTCGCCCCTTAAGTGATCAGGGGAGTGGGGGATGCCCCCACTCGCCCCCTTAAGAGGTGTCGGGCGAGTGGGGTGCTTCCCCCACTCGCCCCCTTAAGAGATCGGGCGAGTGGAGGGATACCTCCACTCGCCCTCTTAAGAGGTGGTCCTCCACTCGCTCAAAGGGCCGGGCGAGTGGGTGCTCGGCCCACTTGATCCATTGCTCCTGCTTCTATCTCCTTCGGACCTGCCGCGATTCCGCTGAGTTTGGGTTAACCAAATAAGCTCGACAAATATGGGGGTTGTACACCACTAGTGGGTTTGTATTCACACTAGGATGAGCAGTTGTAGCCTGGAAGTCCAAGAGGCAATCATGTATTGCTCTCTCTTCTATGGAATCCGAACTCTACGCTCTAGCTTCAGCAGGATAAGAAGCAGAGTGGCTAAGAGATTTGGTGATGGTGATGCAGGACGTCGGGGCACCGACCACACCTCGTGGCATCACACCAGCTAGTGGACCACGACCAAGCACGCCTGCCAAAAAGACTGCAGTCCAGGCACCCCAACCCGTCTCCACGTCTGTTCTCAGCGCGGCGGGTTGTTGAGGCTGGGGCTCGATCAGTTGGTGATAAGGCTTGTTAGGAGAGGTTCTTATCAAGGAGGTCTAGGGATCGAGCCCTAGTCTCAATAACCACCGCGCTGAGAACAGGCGCGGAGACGGGTTGGGGTGTTTGGACTGCAGTCCTTCTGGCAGGCGTGCTTGGCCATGGTCCGCTAGCTGGTGTGATGCCACGGGGTGCGGTCGGGGCCCTGGCGTCCTACATCATATGGACATTCCACTAACGAGCCTGAAATTGAGTTCTGTTGTAGTTTATTGTGACAATCAGGTCACTAAAACGATTACTACAAACACTTTGTTCAATGATAAAAGAAGGCAACTAAGGCTGAAACAATCCTGGTTGACCTCACTTACAAGTCAATGGATTATGATTCTGATTGATGTGAGATCAAAAGACAATGTTGCAGACGCTTTGACCAATGACCTGAATAGAGCTCTCGCAATAAAAACATCGGGAGAGATGAGACTAAAGTTCATAGAAATATGAAACTTTCCTCCATTGTTTATGTTTTGGTAGTGAAAACCTATATAGTCGCAACATTCAAGCATCTAATAACAGGCTGAAAACCCCAAATAATTTCTTGATAAAAACCCAAGATGGTTAAATGCTAGTCATTCCACATTTGATGGTTTAACATCTTTTTCATTGCAAGTTGATTCAAGGGTTATTCAACTGGGAATATAAAGTCGTTGTAATCGGTTAATCTAACATGAATGATCAAATGCACATTATTCCACACCTGATAATGTTGCAAATGTTGGTGTACCAAATCATTCCACATTTGATGATGAGGTACATAATGATCACTAATGAGTAAGATAACAACGTTTGATTTACAAAATCAACACTTAACTGGTCTCTGCTAGACTAGATAGAGATGCTGACAGTGTTACTCCACTATTGCTACAAGTATTAAGCTCATTCAGGTAGAGCTAGCTTACTTTAAACGTTACTGCATATGTTTAATGAATTCATAGAGTTTTTATCTCATGAAATTCCCTGCAGACTATGGTGGAGATGGAGGAGAGAAAGTAGTCTTTGAAATGGATGTTGATGATCTATTAGACGAGTAGAATTGTTATTTGTTTTATCCATTACTACTGTATTTTTTCAGACGTATATGTCCTGAGTAGCACTGTTATGTTTGAATGTTTTGGTTTTACTTAAAACTCCTTTTATGTTTAACTGTGCTAACTTTTTTGGAAAATATGTGAAGTCAGAAGTTTACTGTTGATTTCTACTTTCTTGCACTCTGACATGTATACGTTATTTATCACAAATATAGGAGGAGATTGTAAATGTATATTTGGATAAAATATAACGGGTCAGAGGCATAATGGGTACGGACGGATACGGCGATATCCGTCACCCGTTACAATTTAGGGTTTGTCTATATAAACCCTCCTAGGGGCAACGTGGAGTGTGATTCCACTTAGATTCGCATCCGGATGCTTCGAGCAAAACCTCTCCACAACCTCCGCCCATGAGTTTTCCGCATAATCGAGTGTTTTCGCCAAAGTTTTTCGGCCTGTGCGCTTATTTTTCTCCATGCGTTTTTCTGCAGGATGTGCGTTTTTTGGTCGGACGCGTATTTTTCAGTCGGGCGCGCATTTTTCTGCCGGGTGTTCGATTTTCGCCCAAGATGGTGCTTTTTCGCCAGGGAGCGCGATTTTTCGATCGGGCGCACATTTTTCACCTGTGCACATATTTTTTAGTCGGACGCGCGCTTTTCGGCCGTCTGGTTTTCGGCCGACAAGGCATTTTTCCCATGGGCGCTCATTTTTCGCCAGGGCGCGCATTTTTTCGGCCGAGAGTGCGTTTTTTTCGGCCGGGCGCGCGTTTTTCGACCCGGGCGCATGTTTTTTGACCAGGGCGATTGTTTTTCGATCGAGCATGTGTTTTTCCACTCGGGTGCGCGCTATTCTCCCGGGCTCCCATTTTTCCGCCCGGGCGCGTGTTTTTCACCCGGGAGCGCGTTTTTTGGCCAGCCGGGCATTTTTCGCCTGAGCGCATATATTTTGCCCTGACGCTCATTTTTCGCATGGGAACGGATTTTTCATTCGGTCGCTCATTTTTCGACCCGATCGCGCGTTGTTCATCCTTGTGCGCGTTTTTCGCCCAGACACGCGTTGTTCGCCCTAGCGCGCGTTGTTTGCCTGGGCGCGAGTTTTTTTTCTCCCGGGCACGTCTTTCACCAGGACGTGCATTTTTTGCCCCGACGTTTTTCCTTCGGGCATGTGTTTTTCGTCGGGAGCACACTTTTCGCCCTGAAGCGCATTTTGCACGCGTGAACACGTACATTTTTTGCGAGAGCGCGCGTTTTTAGCCGGGGCACGGGGTTTTTGCTCGGGCGCGCGTTTTTCTCCCGGGTGGGTGTTTTTTCTCCCGAGCGCGCATTTTTCACCCAGACACGCATTTTTCGCCCGGGCGTGCATTTTTCGCTCGGGCGCGCGATTTTCGTTTAGACGTATGCTTTCCGCCCTGCAACGGGTTTTCCGCGCTGGAACACGTTTTTCGCTCGGACGCACATTTTTAGCCGGGGCACGAGGTTTTCGCCCGTGCACGCGTTTCTCGCCCGGGCGCATATTTTTCTCCAGACCGCATTTATTTATGCCCGGGCGCTTGTATTTTATTCGGGACCGCATTTTTCACCCATCATGCATTTTTTCCCGAGCCGCAAAAACGCGAGTCTGGGCCGAAAAACACGCGCCAGGGAGAAAATCGCGCGTCTGTGAAAAAAAACACGCGCCCTGGCAAAAAAAGCGTGCCCGGACAAAAAATGTGCTTCCATGCCAAAATAATGCACTCCCGACCGAAGAACTCGCGATCGGGCAAAAAATGCGGTCTTGGGCCAAAAAAATGCACACTTGAGCGAAAAACACGTGTCTTGGAGAAAAATGTGCTCTCGGGCAAAAAACATGCACCCGTGCAAAATAACCACGCTTGGGCGAAAAACGCGTGTCTTAAAACATAATATGCAATTTGATGTGTTCGCACTGATGCTTATTTTGGTTTTTATAAAATTATTGTATAATGTTAATTATAATACCAGTTCCATCATTCAGCCGAACAACTCTTATGCCTAAATTCCAATTCTGTTGACTAAATTCAATCTTACAACTGAACAACATAATTGAAATTCTGTACAAAGACAATTCCTGTTGATATTAGGTTTCATTGAAAAGCCAATTCCAGAAAGCCAATTCCGTTGAAACGAACGAACCCTAATGATTATCATGTTGTCACAATCTTAAGGTTCATGTTAATAACTAAGGTTTAACACTGCAAACACTATTTTCCAAACAGTTTCACTGATTTTCTCACAACTCTGTAAAAGCAACAGATTTTTCCATCACTATTTCCCACAACTATTTCTCCAGTCACTATAACTGAGCCACACAAAACCTAAATGGTTCATCCTTTCATTAAAAACATTTCCTTCCAAATAATTTTAAGTTTTTCTCATCAATTAATGTATAGCCCAAATACCAAACATCAATGATGCTTCATGAAATAATTATAGATCAATAAATTCTAACATTGTTTCTCCTGTATAATAGCATGTGTATGCGCGCACGCACGCACGCACACACACACACACACACACACACACACATATACTTAGTGCTTGGTCCTCGATGATCCATCTCATTCCTTGAAAGTTGAAACATCATACTATTTTCTACATTCCCTTATTTCTTGTGTTAACTAGGACTATTTGTAAGGACATAAAAACATCTAGGCATCCTATAACAAACCATTATATTATGGGTGTTTATATTGGCAGCCCGCAAATGGCTATTGGCAGCTCTAATAAACTAAAAAAATACATAAAATCTAATTTGTCTCTTCTCTAATAGCAGCTCCACTTAAAGACTCTTCATTTCCGCCGGTTTTTTCTCGTTCTCGTCGAAATTCTCCGAAAACTTCTGATTTCTCACCGCTGGTCGCCCACAACCACAGGAGAAGAACCCTTCGACACCGTTGAACTCCGCTGGATATTTTTTGGCGTCACCGACGAACCCTTCCAAAATTTGGAATATTTTCTCTTATTTTTTATTTTCTTGTACCTCCTAAATAATATTTTTCATATTCTTACCATTTAGTGAGAAAATAGATGAATTTTTTCACTAAATATGGTTTGTTTGACTTAAATTTTATTTTCATTTTGGGCTGCCAATATTCATCTGGCTGCTAACATCGCTTTGTTGGGCTGCTATTATCATTGGGCTGCCAATAGCCATTCACGAACTGCCAATATAAATATGAATAAAAAGGAATATTTACTTTTCTTCATAAGAATACAAACAAATATATTGTGAGAGGTTTGCTCGAAGCATCCGGAGGAGGATCAAAGTGGAATCCACTCCCCGTTGCCCCTAGGTGGGTATTTATAGGTAAACCCTAGCAGTTTCTACGGGGATGGGTATCCGTGTACCCAACTGACTCGTTAAGCCCCCGAACATGATATTTGTCTGAATATACATTAACAATCTCCTCCTATATTTGTGACAAACATCGTATGCGTTTCGAAGTGTAGAAAGTAGTGTAATAACATAAAGAAAATTTTCGACTTAACATAATATCATAAGAGTTAGTACAATCAATAACAGCAGGATTAACATAAAACATCTAGAATAAAATGTCTACTCAACAAACAGTCTGAAAACAATAATGACAAGGATAAAACATATGATAATTCTACTCGTCTAGTAGATCATCAGCATCCATGTCAAACACCACTTTCTCTCCTCCATCTCCACCAAAGCCTGCAAGGAATTTCATGAGTTAGAAAACTCTATGAATTCATGAACATATGCAGTAACGTAAAAAGAGAACTAGCTCTTACATAAGTGAGCTTAGAACCTGTAGCATTGGTGAAATAACACTGTCAGCATCTCTATCTGGTCTAGCAGGAACCAGTCTAGTGTTGATTTTGTAAATAAACAGTTATCTTATCCATTAGTGATCATTATGTGCCTCATCAACAAAAGTTGAATGATATAACACAACAACGTTTGCAACACTATCAGGTGTGGAATAATGTGCTATGATCATCAATGTTAGATAACCGACTACAACGACTTTCTATTCCCAGTTGAATAATTTTCGAATCAACTTACAATGAGAAAGATGCTTAGTTATCAAATGTGGAATAACAGACATCTAGCCATCTTGGGTTTTCATCAAGAAATTATTTGGGGTTTTCAGTCTGTTATTAGATGCTTGAATGTTGCGACTATATAGGTTCTCACTATTAAAACATAAACAACGGAGGACACTTTCATACATCTATGAACTTTAGTCTCATCTCCCCCGATGTTTTTATTGTGAGAGCTCTATTCAGGCCTTTGGTCAAGGCTTCTGCAACATTATCTTTCGATCTCACATCAATCAGGGTCATAATCCCTTGACTTGTGAGTGAGGTCAACCAGGATTGTTTCAGCCTTAGTTGCCTTCTTTTGCCAATGAACAAAGTGTTCGTAGCAATCATTTTCGTAACTTGATTGTCACAGTAAACTGCAACAGAACTCATTTTCAGGCTCGACAGAGGAATGTGCATCACCAAATCTCTTAACCACTCTGCTTCTTCTCCTGCTGCAGCAAGAGCGTAGAGTTCGGATTCCATAGAAGAGAGTGCAATACATGATTGCCTCTTGAACTTCCAGGCTACAGCTGCTGCTCCTAGTATGAATACAAACCCACTAGTGAACTTGCTGTCGTTTAATTCCGAGCACCATGATGCAGCAAAATAACCTTCAAGAACTGAAGGATGACCAAAGTAAACTAAATCATACTTTTGGGTGTGCTTTAAGTACCTAATTAGCCTATCTAAGGTGTTTCAGTGGTCTTGGCCAGGATTACTAGTGAATCTGCACAACATGCCGACCGTAAAGGCTATGTCAGGTCTAGTGCAGACCATGACATACATGAGGCTACCAAGCAGTTTAGAGTAATCTAACTGTCTAACCATAGCTCCTTCATTGGTCTTTAGGCGGATAGTATAGTCGTATGGTGTCTCAAATGCTCTACTGTCACTGTATCCCCACGTGTCCAACATGGACTTTATATAGTGGCTTTGACTTAGGGAGATGTCATTCTTCCCAAAGCTCACTTGCATGCCTAGTATAGTGTTAGCTACACCTAGGTCTTTAATGCTAAATTCTTTTATTAGGTCTGACTTAACGTCATCCACTTCGGATTGATCAGACCCTAGAATGAGCATATCATCCACATACAAGCATATTATGATGACTTTATCTGATCTATTACGTATGTAAAGACATTTACGAGAGACTTGACATGAATCCCATGTTCTTTACACTATAGTCAAATTTCTCATGCCATAATTTTGGTGCTTGCTTTAGTCCGTATAAAGACTTAAGTAATTTACAGACATTTGTTTCATGACCGTCTACAATGAAACCTTCAGGTTGAATAATGTAGATCTCTTCGGTCAGATCTCCGTTCAAGAACGCGGTCATAACATCCATTTGATGAACAATAAAGTTCTCAATGAACGCAATAGCAAGGAGGGGCCTAATGGTTGCTAAGTGACACATGGGTGAGTAGACATCAAAGTAATCTACTCCGTTTACTTGTGTGAAACCTTTAGCCACCAGGCGTGCTTTAAACTTAGCTACGCTACCATCAGGATTTAGTTTCTTTTTCAGAATCCACTTACACCCTACGGTTTTAGCCCCTTTTGGCTTATCAACCAACGTCCAGGTGTTATTCTGAAGTAGAGAATTCATCTCTTCATCAATAGCTTCTTTCCAGAGTAGGGAATCCCTGGATCTCATCGCGCCCTTATAGGTGGATGGATCAGCCTCAATGTGGCAAGTGACAAAGTCACTACCGATGGTTCTAGGAATTCGCTCTCTTAGAGAAGTTCTCCTAGACTCTAGGCAGAGTTGTCTACAGGAACGAAATAAGAAGTGCTCAGTACTGAAGTAGGATCTTCTTCAGTAATAGTCACTTGCATACCTGAGAGAGACAAGTTCTTATCCTTGAGGAACTTATCTTCAAAGAACACTGCGTACCGAGATTCTATAACGACATTATTAGAAATATCTAAGAATCTATCTGCAACACTATCTTCAGCACAACCTTGGTAGACACATCTATTGGTCCTAGGTCCAATCTTAGACAGTCTAGGGTCAGGAACCCTGACATAGTCTACAGAACCCTAGGTCTTAAGTCTAGTAAAAGACGGGGGTCTCTTAAACCAAAGCTCGTAGGGTGTAACCTCTAACTTGGCATGAGGAACTTTATTTAAAATGTGATTTGCAGTTAGAACTGCTTCTCCCCAATAAGCGGAAGGCATGCCTGCAGTCAGGAGCATAGAGTTTAACATTTCTGTTAACGTACGATTTTTACGCTCAGCTATACCATGAGACTGGGGCGAGTAAGGAGCAGTGATTTCTGCAATGATTCCATGTTGGGCAAGGAAACATTTGAACTCACTGGACATATATTCTCCTCCTCAATCACTTCTAAACCTTTTGATTTTCATGCCTAATTGGTTATCTACCCTGTTTTGAAAATACAAAAATTTTCAAACATTTCATCTTCAGTTGTAAGAAGATAAATGTGACAAAATCTAGAACAATCATCTATAAAGGTGATCAAATATGTTGAAACCAGTAACCCGATTTCGACGTTCGCAAGGGGGATGAAGCTAACCCTTACTTGACCTGAGCGAGACTCTTGACCAGTCACTAAGAGCCGAAGAACCTTGCCCTTGGAGAACACCCAAGTCCACAAATGGACCCCTTAAGCTGCAGCGTGGAGGTCCCACCACATACCCAGAAGCTCACAAGGAACTTCCCCTCCCAAGCCAATGCTGAGCCTGGGCACATTGGAGGGCACTAAGGATCACCTCACCGTCCACCTTCAATGACAGGGGGAGGGGAGGGGTAGTGCTTGCTCACACGTGAGGGAGGGGGGTACCAACATCCCTTCCCAAGGTGCCAAAAATGGTCTGCGGGTAGCCAAAAATCCACTATCCGCAGCCCGCCAACCAACCCGAACGACCGAAACCGAGGTCACCCCGCCTGTGCGAGTGGACATCGGTCCACTCGCGAACTTGGCTGGGAGTGGGGGGGGGGGGGGTCCCCTACTCGCCCAAGGGGCGGACGAGTGGGAGCATCCCCGCGGGCGAGTGGGGGGATCCCCCACTCACCCCTTGGGCGGGCGAGTGGGCGGATCCCCCACTCGCCCCTTGGGCGGGCGAGCGGGCGGACCCCCACTCGCCCCTCGGCGGGCGAGCGGGCGGACCCCCACTCGCCCCTCGGCGGGCGAGCGGGCGGGCCCCCACTCGCCCCTCGGCGGGAGAGTGGGAGGAACCCCCACTCGCCCCTCGGCGGGAGAGTGGGAGGAACCCCCACTCGCCCCTTGGGCGGGCGAGTGGGCGGATCCCCACTCGCCCCTTGCGGGCGAGTATGGGGGATCCCCCACTCGCCCCTTGCGGGAGAGTAGGGAGGATCCCCCACTCGCCCCTTGGGCGGGCGAGTGGGCGGATCCCCCACTCGCCCCGCTTCTTCTTTTCGCTGGTCATTCTTCACTCTTGCTCGGGCTCGGTCTCCTCTGAGAGGTCGACTCGCTTGCCTCGGCCACCTTCTCTATCACGACCTTATCTGCGTCGGGTCATACCGACTCGGGAAATATGAGGGTTGTACACAATCCCCGCTCTTATCGAGCTTGCCTTAAGCTCGAAAAAAAGTCCAACCCACCTATTTGACGAGTAGGTGGGACCCTAGAGTGATCCACGAAGGGCCCTGCCAACGGGATGCTCCTGCCGAGTTTTTCAACCGAACCCAACTTGGGGTGGAACGCGAACCTTTCTCCACTTAACCACCCTCCTATGAGCCGAGCTCAACTGGAGGTGGAGAAAGCTCAACACCTTAGGTCGAATTGATCTTGACCTTAGGTGGAGAAAAACTCAACACCCTTAGTCGAGCCGAGCTCGACCTGAGGTGGAAGACAAACCTTTCTCCACTTAACCACCCTCCTATGAGCCGAGCTCAACTGGAGGTGGAGAAAGCTCAACACCTCAGGTCGAATTGATCTTGACCTTAGGTGGAGAAAAACTCAACACCATTAGTCGAGCCGAGCTCGACCTGAGGTGGAAGGCAAACCTTTCTCCACTTAACAACCCTCCTATGAGAAGAGCTCAACTGGAGGTGGACGAACTCAACACCTAACAGGGAGCCGAGCTCACCCGGAGGTGGAGGAACTCAACACCTAAAAGGGAGCCGAGCTCACCTAGAGGTGGACGAACTCAACACCTAACGGGGAGCCGAACACACTTGGAGGTGGAGGAACTCAACACCTAACAGAGAGCCGAGCTCACCTGGAGGTGGAGGAAACTACACACCTAACAGGGAGCCGAGCTCACCTGTAGGTGGAGGAACTCAACACCTAACAGGGAGCCGAGCTCACCTGTAGGTGGAGGAACTCAACACCTAACAGGGAGCCGAGCTCACCTGGAGGTGGAGGAAACTACACACCTAATAGGGAGCCGAGCTCACCTGGAGGTGGAGGAACCCAACACCTAAAAGGGAGCCGAGCTCACCTAGAGGTGGACGAACTCAACACCTGACAGGGAGCCGAACTCACCTGGAGGTGGAGGAACTCAACACCTAACAGAGAGCCGAGCTCACCTGGAGGTGGAGGAAACTACACACCTAACAGGGAGCCGAGCTCACCTGTAGGTGGAGGTACTCAACACCTAACAGGGATCCGAGCTCACCTGTAGGTGGAGGAACTCAACACCTAATAGGGAGCCGAGCTCACCTGGAGGTGGAGGAAACTACACACCTAACAGGGAGCCGAGCTCACCTGTAGGTGGAGGAACTCAACACCTAACAGGGAGCCGAGCTCACCTGTAGGTGGAGGAACTCAACACCTAAAAGGGAGGCGAGCTCACCTAGAGGTGGACGAACTCAACACCTAACAGGGAGCCGAGCTCACCTGTAGGTGGAGGAACTCAACACCTAACAGGGAGCCGAACTCACCTGTAGGTGGAGGAACTCCACACCTAACAGGGAGCCGAACTCACCTGGAGGTGGAGGAACTCAACACCTAACAGAGAGCCGAGCTCACCTGGAGGTGGAGGAACTCAACACCTAAAAGGGAGCCGAGCTCACCTAGAGGTAGACGAAACTACACACCTAACAGGGAGCCAAGCTCACCTGTAGGTGGAGGAACTCAACACCTAACAGGGAGCCGAGCTCACCTGTAGGTGGAGGAACTCCACACCTAACAGGGAGCCGAGCTCACCTGTAGGTGGAGGAACTCAACACCTAACAGGGAGCCGAGCTCACCTGTAGGTGGAGGAACTCAACACCTAATAGGGAACCGAGCTCACCTGGAGGTGGAGGAAACTACACACCTAACAGGGAGCCGAGCTCACCTGTAGGTGGAGGAACTCAACACCTAACAGGGAGCCGAGCTCACCTGTAGGTGGAGGAACTCAACACCTAAAAGGGAGCCGAACTCACCTAGAGGTGGACGAACTCAACACCTAACAGGGAGCCGAGCTCACCTGTAGGTGGAGGAACTCAACACCTAACAGGGAGCTGAACTCACCTGTAGGTGGAGGAACTCCACACCTAAGAGGGAGCCGAGCTCACCTGGAGGTGGAGGAACTCAACACCTAACAGAGAGCCGAGCTCACCTGGAGGTGGAGGAACTCAACACCTAAAAGAGAGCCGAGCTCACCTAGAGGTGGACGAAACTACACACCTAACAGGGAGCCGAGCTCACCTGTAGGTGGAGGAACTCGACACCTAACAGGGAGCCGAGCTCACCTGTAGGTGGAGGAACTCCACACCTAACAGGGAGCCGAGCTCACCTGTAGGTGGAGGAACTCAACACCTAACAGGGAGCCGAGCTCACCTGTAGGTGGAGGAACTCAACACCTAACAGGGAGCCAAGCTCACCTGGAGGTGGGGGAACTCAACACCTAACAGGGAGCCGAGCTCACCTGTAGGTGGAGGAACTCAACACCTAAAAGGGAGCCGGGCTCACCTAGAGGTGGACGAAACTACACACCTAACAGGGAGCCGAGCTCACCTGTAAGTGGAGGAACTCAACACCTAACAGGGAGTCGAGCTCACCTGTAGGTGGAGGAACTCCACACCTAACAGGGAGCCGAGCTCACCTGTAGGTGGAGGAACTCAACACCTAACAGGGAGCCGAGCTCATTTGTAGGTGGAGGAACTCAACACCTAACAGGGAGCCGAGCTCACCTGGAGGTGGGGGAACTCAACACCTAACAGGGAGCCGAGCTCACCTGTAGGTGGAGGAACTCAACACCTAACAGGGAGCCGAGCTCACCTGGAGGTGGAGGAAACTCAATCAACTCGCAAAAGCAGTTGGAGGCAGAGAACCAGTCCACGTCCTAGGTGCTTACCTTCACCGAGGGACGGAGGGATTCAGCCATCCTTCCAATGCCACTGGGGCAGAGATCCAATCCACGCCCTAGGTGCTTACCTTCACCTAGAGGCAGAGTAACTCCACCATCTTGCCAAAGCAACTGAGGCAGAGATCCCACCCACTCCCTAGGTGCTTACCTTCACCTAGAGGCAGAGGAACTCCACCATCTTGTCAAAGCAACTGAGGCAGAGATCCCACCCACGCCCTAGGTGCTTACTTTCACCTAGAGGCAGAGGAACTCCACCATCTTATCAAAGCAACTGAGGCAGAGATCCCACCCACGCCCTAGGTGCTTACCTTCACCTAGAGGCAGAGGAACTCCACCATCTTGTCAAAGCAACTGAGGCAGAGATCTCACCCACGCCCTAGGTGCTTACTTTCACCTAGAGGCAGAGGAACTCCACCATCTTATCAAAGCAACTGAGGCAGAGATCCACTCCACACCCTAGGTGCTTGGCTTACCTGGAGACAGGGGAACTCAACGCCCTCCCAATCCAATTGGAGGCGGAAGTACCCACCCGCGTCCAAGGTGCCTTGCTTACCTGGAGACAGGGGAACTCAATGCCATCTCAATCCAATTGGAGGCGGAAGTACCCACCTGCTTCCAAGGTGCCTTGCTTACCTGGAGACAGGGGAACTCAACGCCCTCCCAATCCAATTGGAGGCGGAAGTACCCACCCGCGTTCTAGGTGCCTTGCTTACCTGGAGACAGGGGAACTCAACGTCCTCCCAATCCAATTGGAGGCGGAAGTACCCACCCGCGTCCTAGGTACTTTGCTTACCTGGAGACAGGGGAACTCAACACCCTCCCAATCCAATTGGGGGCGGAAGTACCCACCCGCGTCCTAGATGCCTTGCTTACCTGGAGACAGGGGAACTCAACGCCCTCCCAATCCAATTGGAGGCGGAAGTACCCACCTGCGTCCTAGGTGCCTTGCTTTCACCTCGAGGAAGAGGAGCCCAACACCTTCCCAAGCCACTCCGCATGTGGCGAGTCGACCCAATGAGTCTCCCATCTACCGGCATGACTGAGCCCGGAGAATGGTCTCTAGTCGGGGATGTTACCAACTGGGGGGCGGAGCACCCATCCACATCCTAGGTGCTTACCTTCACCTGGAGGCAGAGGAATCCAACACCTTCCCAGAGGCTTTACCTAAGGTTCTATCACTACCTACTTTTTATTCAACATGGGGAGGTTACATATTTATTACAACGCGCCTTCTTGCGCCTACTCGGCCACATGCATCTCGGCCATCTCTTTTATCACCTCCTCCACTTTCTCTGCCTTCTCATTCCTTCTCTTTCTCCTGGTCCTTCCTGCTTCCCTGGTCGACCTGGAGGTGGGAGACTTGCCTCTGGAACCGATCTGTGTAGCTTCCTTGCGTCTCCCTATGCTTTTGTTGAATCAGGCACAGGGATTCCGCCTCCTTCCTGGTGAGACGGAGGCATCCTCCCTACCCCCTCACTCGGGGCAGCTGGCCCCAGGGAAGCTGTCGAAGAGCGCTCGCGCTTGGAGATTCAGGCCTTCTTCCGAGGCTGGCCCCTTCCCTTGCCGACATGCTTGCTCTATCTCCATCAAAAGATGGCGAGGCGAGCACAGGTGTTGGCGATGCCGAGCACCCGCCCTGAGGGGGGAGTGCAAACCGCAAGACTTCTTGGATTGACTTCCTGAGCTCCTCGAAGTCACCTTTCTTCATGCACTTGCCGGCAAGGGTGAGTCCCCCAGTTCATCGCTTCCAGCCATGAGACTTGCCCAGAGCTTTCCGAACTAGCTGCTTCCACGCTCACCGCACCATAATGTTGAAACCAGTAACCTAGTTTCGACGTTCGCAAGGGGGATGCAGCTAACCCTTACTTGACCTGAGCGAGACCCTTGACCAGTCACTAAGAGCCGAAGAACCTTGCCCTTGGAGAACACCCAAGTCCACAAACGGACCCCTTAAGTTGCAGCGTGGAGGTCCCACCACATACCCGGAAGCTCACAAGGAACTTCCCCTCCCAAGCCAATGCTGAGCCTGGGCACCTTGGAGGGCACTAAGGATCACCTCACCGTCCACCTTCAATGACAGGGGGAGGGGAGGGTAGTGCTTGCTCACACGCGAGGGAGGGGGGGTACCAACATCCCTTCCCAAGGTGCCCATGGGGGTCTATTTATAGACTTCCCAAAAAATAGTCTGCGGGTAGCCAAAAATCCACTATCCGCAGCCCGCCAACCAACCCGAACGACCGAAACTGAGGTCACCCCGCCTGTGCGAGTGGACATCGGTCCACTCGCGAACTTGGCTGGGAGTGGGGGGGTCCCCTTGGGCGAGTGGGGGGATCCCCCACTCGCCCAAGGGGCGGGCGAGTGGGGGGATCCCCCACTCGCCCCTTGGGCGGGCGAGTGGGCGGATCCCCCACTCGCCCCTTGGGCGGGCGAGTGGGCGGACCCCCACTCGCCCCTCGGCGGGCGAGTGGGCGGACCCCCACTCTCCCCTCGGCGGGCGAGTGGGCGGACCCCCACTCGCCCCTCGGCGGGCGAGTGGGCGGACCCCACTCGCCCCTCGGCGGGCGAGTGGGCGGACCCCCACTCGCCCCTCGGCGGGCGAGTGGGGGGATCCCCCACTCGCCCCTTGGCGGGCGAGTGGGCGGATCCCCACTCGCCCCTTGCGGGCGAGTAGGGGGGATCCCCCACTCGCCCGCCAAGGGGCGAGTGGGCGGATCCACCACTCGCCCCACTTCTTCTTTTCGCTGGTCATTTTTCACTCTTGCTTGGGCTCGGTCTCCTCTGAGAGGTCGACTCGCTTGCCTCGGCCACCTTCTCTATCACGACCTTATCTGCGTCGGGTCATACCGACTCGGGAAATATGAAGGTTGTACAAAATACTTCCTGCCTCCTCTAGTGACAAAACTTTTGAAGTCACATATGTCAGAATGTATCAGTTCTAAGGGTGTTGTGCTCTTAGTAACCGCACAAAAAGGTTTCCTAGTGATCTTAGTCTGAGCGCACATTTCACATTTATCAGTTTTGACTGTAGTGTCTAAAGCTATCTGGTGAGTTCTAGCAATTTGGAACATTTTCCTATAGTTTACGTGTCCTAGTCTCTCATGGAGAGTCTTAGGGCTAACTAAGTTTGTGAACTTGTTGAACTATTTCGTTTGCTAGACTTGGTCTTTAATTACATCCTATTTTGGACGTAGGCACATCCAAAATAGTGTGAGTTAACTGACAGTGTTACTCTACCGCTACAGAAAGTAAAAGACATACCAGCATCACAAAGTAAGCTAATAGACACTAAGTTAGCGGCTAATGAAGGAATAAACTTAACATTCTTTAAAGTTAAAGTCTTACCCGAGGATAACAGCAAAGTTGCATTCCCCACCTTCAACACGTCATCTGTCTCACCGTTGGCAACGGTCACAGATTCTCTCGCATCAGTGAGACCTGTCATCAGATTACAATTGTTGCATACATGGCACGTTGCCCCCGAGCCAAGGAACCACTCTGTACTGGCCTGTCCGTTTCCGACCATGGCAACAAAGTCGGATGGCTCAGTGAGACTAACCATGTTAGCATGGTTGCCTTCTTGTGGTGTCTTGCCCTTTTCCTTACGAGGAAGCCTGCAATCAGATGCGATGTGTCCCCACATGTTGCAGTTAAAGCACTTGTCCTTAAACTTTTTGATTTGTTTACTTGGGCCTGCAACCTGGGATCTACTAGGGTTGGGCTTTGGCTTCCTAGGGTTCGATGCGCGTCTAGAGTTCGTAATCATGTTAGCAGCAGCCTTCTGCTTGCTAACGACTTCTAGAGCGTGTCGAATCCTATTTTCGTCCTCAATGCGCATAAAATGCTTGAGTTCGTTCAAGCCCACCTGCATCTTCTTGCGGTACATTTCAGTTTTGAAATTGTACCACATGGAAGGCAATTTATACACAATTGTGTCAGCAACAAAGCTATTTGGCAACGCAATGTTCTCACTATGTAAAGAATCTACTAATACTTCAAAATTTGATACCTGAGGGAGAATGATCTTCTCATCGTCGAATGTGAACGAGTGGAACTTGTCCACCAAGTGCGCCTTGGACAGGTCCTCCTCCTGCCTGAAGTGCTCCTGCAACGCATCCCAGATTGCCTTAGCTGTCTTCATCTTCATGTACGTCTTCGCCAGATTGCAAGACATGCAGTTCAGCAGGTAGCCTCTGCAGAAGTCTTCATCAGAAACCCACTGTGCCTCGTCAGCAGTCCCTACGACCTCAGCACCATCAGACCGAACTGTGTAGAACACGTTCAGAAACTTTATCCCAAACTGAGTATTCAACTTCCAGTCGTTGAACTCAGTCACCGTGAACTTCTCCAGCTTTATCATCAGAACGGGGGACGCCATATTGTTCCCCTTCATCATTGTGCCCCCAACGACGGATTTCCAACTCCGAAACAGAAATTGGGATTTTCTATCACTAGCGTCGGCGGTAGCCTGGCGATAGAGCTGGCGGTAGCAGAGATTTAGGGCTGCACTCGGCGATCGGAGATGGTGGCGGCGGGAGACTTGATGGCGGCGGCTGGTGTAACGCCCCAAAATTTCCTTATAGTCTTTTAAGTAGGGCTATGGTAGCGTAGATAGTTTAATTATGAAAGTTGTTGTTGCATGGTGCTAATGCGGGAGGGCGTTACCGTTTTGAAAACGTCATCGTCGTCGTCCAGCAAGTTACTTTTTTATGGGAGCGCAAATGCGGATATATGAATGTAAATGTGTATATAAATACGTACATATGTATACATATGCGATTATAAGCATGAATGAAAATCCTTATATATAAACATGCCATTATAAGTGTATACGAATGCATGTATTCCCTTGGGTATGCATGCTTGAAGTTTTATAGGGGAAGGGTTTTGTGTCGGGTGCTACATTTATACCATTATATATATACACACTGGTATAGGAGTATATATAAGCATATATATATAAAGATCTTGTTCATACAAAACTCTATACACATATATACATTATGTATATACTTATTTGAGTGCAGGTCATACAAAAAAAAAAGAGAGTTTATATGTATATACGTGCATACATAAATTATATATAAGCTTAGTGCAAAAATTTTATAAGAGCAAAAATATATATGCTGGGTGTTATTGGGGATCGGCAGCCTCTCTTTTTTCTCTTCATTCTTCCCCTCTCCCCGTGCAAGCCTGGAGCTTTTTAGGAGTGTGAGCTAGGGCTTCGTCGCTGTCGCCGGAGGTCGGAGGGCTAGGCCGTCGGAGGGGTCTTGGGTTGTTACCGGGCCCTATCTTCGTCGCCGGGGCTAAGGATCCGGGCGGCTCTTTCCTCGCTCATCGTGATCTGGCAGTTCGCCGTGGTTAAGGCAAGAAAACTCTTCCTTTCCTCCCTCCCTTCTTCTCTTTTGCTGGATCTCTTCCTTGTTGGTGATTTTCCTGAATCTTTAAGTGCAGAAACTTGAATTTGTTGACAAAATCCTTGGATCATTTTGGGGCTCGATCCTCTAGTTTTTGTTAGAAAAATCCTGGTTTTTTTCTTGATTTGCGGCTGCTATCCTCTTAATCTATTGCTGTATTTATTGTTGGGGCTGCTATATATCATCTCTATTGGGTTGTTTATTTGGGGGCTGCTATATACATAATCAATTTAGTCTTTTTGGGGCTGCTGTACGCTCATGATTCCAGTTGGGATATTGTTAGGGGATGCTATATGTTTATATAATTTTGTCATCATTAGGGGCCGCTGCTTTTGGCTCCAGTTGGATTATGTTGGGGGCGGCTGCAATTGGAGCTGTCGAAATTTGTTTTCTGTTCTTCCCTGGGGGTTCTGCTCCTCGGGTTGTTTATTTGGGGGTTGCTCCTTGAGTTTATCTAATTAGGGGCTGCTGTATTTATGCTCTAAATGGGGGGCTGCTTCTTGAGTTCTGTTTTAATCGGGGACTCATGCTAGCTGTTATCTTTCTCCAATTCCTGTTAACAGTTAGATTGAGATGTGCTAGTGGTTTCTCCAAGTCCCTGTTAATATTTATTTCGGGCTTATCTTGGTTATACGCGGAGTTCATATTGGCTCGTCCCGAATCGTGGTTACTTGTTAAATTCTGCATATCTCTCATAATTACTTGGCTAAATATTGATGGACTTGTTGGAACTGGAATAGTGGGTAAAGGGAACAATGGGGTCCTCCACCACAGTTCTTTTAATAGTGGTTGGCAGGACAATGAGACCACCACCACGTCGCCTTTTTTTTATTTGGGGTGAACGTCCCCTTTATGTGAGTGGATAGTGACATTGTTTGGGTCCGCCACCACTGGTCCATTTTTGCACTACGTGCTAAGTTTAGTTATGCACTTGCTTATCGGGTTGGTTCTATGCAGGATCTTCTTAATCTACTACTGCTGAAATCTTTATATAAGTGTGTGTATATATATATATTTATATACTCCTTTCAGACCGGTTTATGCTAATTGTTCCTTGCCTGCTCTTACTGAATCATGCTGTTTTCTTGCACCCTTTGGGCTGAGGCGTTCTTTTCTTATGAATGCCTCAGGTTCAGGTTTTTAGCTGTAGCCGTTTCAGTGCGAGGTTTTTCAGTTCCCCTGTCGAGGTCTTTCCTCCCTTGTAAGTAAGGATGCAGTTTTCTTTTGTTGGCCGAAGCCTTCTCTTTTGGATTGTCTTCTCTCTTTCCTGCGGGTTCGTGTCAGTTGTTGGCGCCCGCGTGGTTTTTATCCCAGTTTACTTGTCTTATGTTACTACTTGTGTATTATTTTGAGATAGATGATATCCTTATTCTCTAGGAATTTTGTAGAATGCTAGTTATATGGCTATTGTGATAAAATTTCACATCATGTCTTTTATTATTATGTAGCATTTATTTTGAAAGTCGTACTAAATATTTTCTTATATAGATATATATATGGTAAATCTAGATGCGCGATAGCCTCGGTGACCAGTTTGGTTTCCGTGCTTTAATAAGATAAATGAATCTATTTTTCTGTTGCGTACGTATATTTTCTATTGGTGGCTAAGTAGGCTTCATGACCGAGGGACACGGTCTTAAAATCAAAAGTGAAATGTCAAAAGTTATTGTTTTAAACTAAAATTACCTATTCTTTTTCTTACAAGATGTTTGTTTAGAATGCTTGCCTGAGCATCTGTAGTTGTCCCCTGCAGGACGCGGCATCACGACGCGTATTTTTTCCCTTTGCTCTGATATCGTAAAATACTTCGGGAAAAATGCGGGTTGTGACAGCTGGGAGGGATCTGGAGGCGGAGGCGGCGGCGCGGCGACCTTGCACGCAAAAGGCGAAGGCTGGGAGGCGCGGTTGCGGGGAAGAGGCGCGATCTTCCTTTCTTACGAGCGGCGACTGCTTCAGACGAGCGCACGAGCGGAGGTCGTGCGTAACCGGGACGCACGAGCAGCGGCTTTGTCTTCTACGCACGAGTGGCAGTTCTAGGGCACGCCTTTGTCTTCAACAACGGCAGGATCCACGAACAGTGAACCGACGTTGAACGGCGGTTACACGGGAACCTTCCTGTCGAGCGGCAAACAGCGAGAGGAACGATCCAGCGGCGACAACCACGAACCAGGAGTAGATCCGCGATCTTCCTCTAACAGCGACGACAGGCACGACCGATCGAACGAACGGCGCTAGGGGACGAAGTCGAGCGGCAGAATCACGATCGACCGGCGACTGGAGCGACGGAACTTGCACACGACGACGACAGTTCGCGAATCGCTTCTCCACGAGCGACGACGGGAGCGACACGCTCGCGATGCAGCGGCGATCGGGGACGACGAAACGGCTGCGACAGTTTCGCGAGAGCTTCCTTACTTCGGACGATGTGCGGACGAGCGAAACCCTAAGGTGGCTGATTCGAGATTGTGAGAGGTTTGCTCGAAGCATCCGGAGGAGGATCAAAGTGGAATCCACTCCCCGTTGCCCATAGGTGGGTATTTATAGGTAAACTCTAGGAGTGTCTACGGGGATGGGTATCCGTGTACCCAACTGACCCGTTAAGCCCCCAAACACAATATTTGTCCGAATATACATTAACATATATTATAATATATATGAATAACAAACCAATACATATATAATTTTAAAAGAATGACCGGATAAAATATAAAACTCAATTGTAATGTCGTGTTTAGAGCTTGATGGGTTATCATCTATTTTGTAAAGAAATCCGGGTTGCATTTAGCCAAAAACTCAACTCCCCACTAAGATGGTGGAGGTATGAGCAAGAAAGAGGAGGAAACCGCCCACAACCGCAACCACAACCACCACAACCACCGCACGAAGCCACGCGCAGCACCACGCGCGGCCACAAGGCCGCGCGGCATCGCGTGCGGCCGCGCGGCACCGCGCGCGGCCGCGCGGCACCGCACGGCCGCGCGGCACCGCGCGCCGCCGCCCGGCACCGCACGGCCGAGCGACGCCGCGCGCGGCCGCGCGACACCGCACGGCCGCGCGACATCTCGCGGCTCCGCGTCGCACGGCGGCGCGACTGCGGCACCACGCAGTCGCGCGGCGCCGGGCGCGACCGCCCGACACCACGCGGCCGAGCGGCACCCCCGGCCGCGCGGCATCCCGCGGGCGCGCGGCCGCACGGTGCCGCGCGCCTAACGCAGCGCGGCACCGCACGGTACCGCGCGGTGACACCGCGCGGTACCGCGCGGCGACGTGGTGCCGGTTGGCCTCCCTCGTCGCCGGGCGCACTCTCCGACGCCTCTCGTCTCGTCCCCGGTCGGCCTCCCTTGACCAACGGACGCGCTCGCCCGACCTCTCCCGCCTCATTCTGCGGAGAAAACGAGGACGATCAAGGCAAATCTCGCCAACCACCCATCATGGGGGTGCAAATAGTAAGAATCCACATCATGGGGTGCAAATAGTAAGAATCCACCTCATGGGGTGCAAATAGTGAAAATCCTCCAACATGGGGGTGTAAATAGTAAAATCCCTCAATACGGTCTGCATATATCAAATAATATGGTTATGGTGTGCGCATAACCATATCCATCATATGAATGCATATCCTCACCAAACTATACAAATTGGTGTGCGCATAGTCACATTCATGATAAGTGGGCATACGGTCTGCGTCTAGCAAATAGTATGGTTATGGTGTGCGCATAACCATATCCATCATATGAATGCATATCCTCACCAAACTATACAAATTGGTGTACGCATAGTCACATTCATGATAAGTGGGCATACGGTCTGCGTCTAGCAAATAGTATGGTTATGGTGTCCGCATAACCATATCCATCATATGAATGCATATCATCCCAAAACTATACAAACCGGTGTGCGCATAGCCATATTCATGATAAATGTGCATATAGCACATAAATTAGTTATGGTGTGCGGGTAGCCACCCTCACCACCATAACCACCCTAGCCACCTTCAAAAGCTATAAAAGGAACCCCAAGGCTTCATTTCAAGGGACTTGGAATTTTCTTCACGGGAGAGAGCTCTCTGGAATTCCTAAGAAGATCTTCATCAGCATTCGAAGATCTCCTTCAGAACTCGAAGATCTTCATCAGCATTCGAAGATCTCCTTCGGAACCCGAAGATCTTCATCAGCATTCGAAGACCTCCTTCGGAACCCGAAGATCTCCTTCGGAACCCGAAGATCTCCCTCAACATTGGAAGATCGCTATCAGCACTCGAAGACCTCCTTCAACCTTCGAAGAACTCCTTCGTCGCTTGAATGTCTCCTGCAAACTCTGAAGACTGCTCAAGAAGAAGAAAGTACTTAGTTTTTCTGAGAGGTGGCCTGTCACCCTCAGGGACCCTCATTCAACTGCAATTGTAACGGGAGCGGCCTGTCGCTCCCAATTCTAGCACCATTACTTGTAACGCTCCACCACATAGTGAAATTTGGTCGGCGCTGATCCGACCACGTGGTTTTTCACCCTTTCCGGGTTTCCATGGCAAAAACGTCTTCTTGCCACCTGTTCGTTCTCTCTGTGACTGTTTGCGCGCTCGGTTCACTCTCGGGCTAAGACGGTTCGATTCGCCCGGTCTGAAAGAACGTTGAGCGACCCGCAACAGTTTGGCGCCGTCTGTGGGAAAGGTGTTCCCCAAACTCTGCAAAGACTTTTCGAAGACAGTATTTGCTTCATAGCGATACTCGTGACTAAAAACAATGGCCAGAAAAAGTGCTCGCACCACCGATGGTTCCATCCCAGAAGAACGCATTGATCCCGCTCCCTCTCATACGCTCATCAACGCACCTCTCACCGAAGAGGCCCCATTAGCACCCGTTGCCGCGCTAGAAGGGCGCATGCGCTAGATGGAGGAACATCAAACTGAGATGTTAACCCTGCTGAGAAATCTCGAGGTTCCTCGAGCTCCCGCTCCACCTCCATTGCTAAATGAACCACTCCCCCCAACCTCAAATCATGCTCCAATCGAGGCAGCAGTTCAGGAGGATAATGTCTCAGAAGAACTTTCAGACGCAGCAAGCTCCGCTCATCCCGCTCGGGGACCAGAAGGCGATCATCATCGCCAACGCCAAGGAAGACTCGGCCCTCGACAAGCAGTAGGGAGGACCACTCGAGAAGAAATACGTGATGTAGTAGCAGAGGAGTACGGTCAGGTCGGGCGGCGTGTTGCTTTCGCCCGCCGTCCCTTGCTCAACAGCTCCCCATTAGCGCCACACGTTCTAGCTCACCCAGTTCCTCACGGCTTCAAGCTCCCTAACATGGAAACGTTCGATGGGACCGACGACCCATTGGAGCACGTCAATCATTTCGCTACCATCATGAGAATTTACAACGCTCCAGATCAGCTTCTCTGTCAGGTGTTTCCAACAACCTTAAAAGGTCAAGCGCGCACTTGGTTCCACTCTCTGCAAGATGGAGTCATAGATAGCTTCGCAGAAATGGTACGACAGTTCACCGACCAGTTCATCGCCAACCGCAGGATTGCTCGAGACCCCTCCCATCTTTCGGGGATCCGCCAGAGCGACGGAGAAACTCTTAAGGATTTCTTCCGCCGCTTCACTACTGAGGCGCGCCAGATTCCAGGGGTGGACCCCGAGCTTTTGCGAGGAGTTTTTCTTGGAGGGCTCCGCCCCGGTGGCTTCTACTCCGCACTGATGCGGGAAACTGTACCCAACTACCCAGACCTCGTTCATCGAGTCGAGGCCCAGATAGCAGCTGATGAAGCAATTGAAACACACCGCCAGCAATTCGAGGGGAGCTCGAAGAGGAAGAAAGATGACTTGTTGCCGCAGACTGTTCCCAATAAGAACAACAAGCATCACGACAACGCCAACCGAGATCGAGGATCCCAGCAGCACCGGGACTGCACTCCCTTGAACACTACCAGAACTAACGTTCTTCTTGCCATTCGTGATAGCAACGCGCTTCGCCGACCCGAGCCGCTTGCACCAAACAGAGGAAACCAGTCGCAATATTGCGACTTCCATCGCGGGCATGAACACAGTACTGAAGGCTGCAACCAGTTGAAGGAGGAAATCGAGCGTCTTATCCGGCAAGGCCTCCTCGGAAGGTTTTTACTAAACCAGGTCCCGAACCCACACGGACCTCAGGCTGACAATCCAGTAGAGGACAACGTCATACCCCGCCGGGGCTGAGCCGAAGGAACCAGGCAGGGGAACTTCCCCCTAGTAGAGCGCATACATCCTGCGCTTCACATATCATCAATTTCCATTTTTACTTCTTCCAGTTCTTTGCTTCTAAAAACTGTAAGCCGCAAGATTGTACTTGCGCGCATGTACTCATTGTGTATTTAAAATTACTACTGCTACTCCCTAACTCCATTAACGATATGGATCGCCTAAAGTAAGGCGATGAACGTTAAAGCCATGACTTTCGGTACTAACACCAAACAGCTAACTCGCCAAACTTGGTGATAAGAAAAGGCCTCATACAAGTAAAGGATTGGCATCGAGGACAACGATCTCAATTAAGTTTGCCTAAAAAAGACAATCTTACCTCAGCGCTGCTTGGGCACCTCGCCTCCGCGCTGCTTGGGCAACCCGCCTCGCGCTGCTCGGGCACCTCGCCTCCGCGCTGCTTGGGCACCTCGCCTCCGCGCTGCTTGGGCACCTCGCCACCGTGCTGCTTGGGCGTCTCGCCTCCGCGCTGCTCGGGCACCTCGCCTCCGCGCTCCTCGGGCACCTCGCCTCCGCGCTGCTCGGCCACCTCGCCTCCGCGCTGCTCGGGCACCTCGCCACCGCGCTGCTTGGGCGTCTCGCCTCCGCGCTGCTCGGGCACCTCGCCTCCTCGCTCCTCGGGCACCTCGCCTCCGCGCTGCTCGGGCACCTCGCCTCCGCGCTGCTCGGGCACCTCGCCACCGCACTGCTTGGGCATCCCGCCTCCGCGCTGCTTGGGCACTTCGCCACCGCGCTGCTCGGGCATCTCGCCTCCGCGCTGCTCGGGCACCTCGCCACCGCATTGCTTGTGCATCCCGCCTCCGCGCTGCTTGTACATCCCGCCTCCGCGCTGCTTGGGCATCTCGCCTCCGCGCTGCTCAGGCACCACGCCATCGCGCTGCTTGGGCCCCTCCCCACCACGTTGCTTATCCACCTCGCCGCTAAACTCATCAGGCCTCAACGCTAAACGACAAGCTCGTCATGATCTCCGACACTCAATCCGCACACATCGTAACCTCGTGTCCGCACGACCAAGCAGAGGGCTTTCCACATCCCGCGTGTGAAGGCCACCTCGCGCTCGTCCTCAAGCTGGGGCTCCACCTCCTTGTTCCAGATCTCCTCGCGAACTTATTCCAAAATCCGAGAACAGTCCTACACATAAGCTATAAAAGCTTTATACTCGGCGACTCCAACAGCCTTCAACTCAGCAGATCGCTCCAGTAAGGAGAGGCGATCCACCCCCATCTCGAAAGACAACAACTCGGCCCCCAGACAAGCCGTTGTAGCTCGCAAATCTTCCAACAAATGAGTTGAACCCTCCACAATGGCCTTCTCCGACCGGATTCCAGCACGGGACTCCTCCAGTTCCACCACAACGCCCAGGCCACGCCGAAAGATTACAAAATCCTCGCACTTCCTTGAGTAATAGTAAAGAACTCCGAGGATTTGGGGGGCAACTGATGGGTTATCATCCATTTTGTAAAGAAATCCGGGTTGCATTTAGCCAAAAACCCAACTCCCCACTAAGATGGTGGAGGTATGAGCAAGAAAGAGGAGGAAACCACCCACAACCGCAACCACAACCGCCGCAACCACCGCACGAAGCCACGCGCGGCCACAAGGTCGCGCGACATCGCGTGCGGCCGCGCGGCATCCCGCGGCTCCGCGGCGTCGCACGGCCAGGCGACTGCGGCACCACGCAGCTGCGCGGCGCCGGGCGCGGCCGCCCGACACCACGCGGCCGAGCGGCACCCCCAGCAGCGCGGCATCCCGCGGGCGCGCGGCCGCACGGTGCCGCGCGCCGAACGCCGCGCGGCACCGCACGGTATCGCGCGTCGAACGCCGCGCGGCACCGCACGGTATCGCGCGGCAACACCGCGCGGTACCGCGCGGCGACACCGCGCGGTACCGCGCGGCGACACCGCGCGGTACCGCGCGGCGACACCGCGCGCGGCACCGCGCGCGGCACCGCGCGGTGCCGCGCGCCTAACGCCGCGCGGTGCCGCGCACCCAGCACCGCGCGGTACCGCGCGGTACCGCGCGGTACCGCGCGGCGACACCGCGCGCCTAGCGCCGCGCGGTACCGCCCGGCACCGCACACGGCCGGGCGGTGGGCGCAGTGCCGGTTGGCCTCCCTCGCCGCCGGGCGCACTCTCCGACGCCTCTCGTCTCGTCCCCGGTCGGCCTCCCTTGACCAACGGACGCGCTCGCCTGGCCTCTCCCGCCTCATTCGGCGGAGAAAACGAGGACGATCAAGGCAAATCTCGCCAACCACCCATCATGGGGGTGCAAATAGTAAGAATCCACATCATGGGGTGCAAATAGTAAGAATCCACCTCATGGGGTGCAAATAGTGAAAATCCTCCAACATGGGGTGTAAATAGTAAAATCCCTCAATACGGTCTGCATATATAAAATAATATGGTTATGGTGTGCGCATAACCATATCCATCATTGAATGCATATCCTCACCAAACTATACAAATTGGTGTGCGCATAGTCACATTCATGATAAGTGGGCATACGGTCTGCGTCTAGCAAATAGTATGGTTATGATGTGCGCATAACCATATCCATCATATGAATGCATATCCTCACCAAACTATACAAATTGGTGTACGCATAGTCACATTCATGATAAGTGAGCATACGGTCCGCGTCTAGCAAATAGTATGGTTATGGTGTGCGCATAACCATATCCATCATATGAATGCATATCATCCCAAAACTATACAAACCGGTGTGCGCATAGCCATATTCATGATAAATGTGCATATAACACATAAATTAGTTATGGTGTGCGGGTAGCCACCCTCACCACCATAACCACCCTAACCACCTTCAAAAGCTATAAAAAGAACCCCAGGGCTTCATTTCAAGGGACTTGGAATTTTCTTCACGGGAGAGAGCTCTCTGGAATTCCTAAGAAGATCTTCATCAGCATTCGAAGATCTCCTTCGGAACTAGAAGATCTTCATCATCATTCGAAGATCTCCTTCGGAACCCGAAGATCTCCTTCGGAACCCAAAGATCTTCATCAGCATTCGAAGACCTCCTTCGGAACCCGAAGATCTCCCTCAACATTGGAAGATCGCCATCAGCACTCGAAGACCTCCTTCAACCTTCGAAGAACTCCTTCGTCGCTTGAAGGTCTCCTGCAAACTCTGAAGACTGCTCAAGAAGAAGAAAGTACTTAGTTTTTCTGAGAGGTGACCTGTCACCCTCAGGGACCCTCATTCAACTGCAATTGTAACGGGAGCGGTCTGTCGCTCCCAATTCTAGCACCATTACTTGTAACGCTCCACCACATAGTGAAATTTGGTCGGCGCTGATCCGACCACGTGGTTTTTCACCCTTTCCGGGTTTTCCACGGCAAAAACGTCTTCTTGCCACCTGTTCGTTCTCTCTGTGACTGTTTGCGCGCTCGGTTCACTCTCGGGCTAAGACGGTTCGATTCGCCCGGTCTGAAAGAACGTTGAGCGACCCGCAACAGAGCTTTTTTATTTGTATAAAAAACTAAGGCACGAAAGATCCATTCTATTTTCACTAAAATGCATGTATTGTTTATTATAATTTTAAATGAGCTGTTATTCATTATATTTTTAATTATAACTATTAAAATAAAACAAAACAAAATTATAACATAGAATAAAATCAAATTGGGTAAAGCATTTGCGACATCTCTATATTGTAGAGGAAAGATATTTGATCATCATGTAAGTTTCAAAAGGACTATTATGCCTCTTGATTTTTCGTAATCGAGACATTTGACTGTCGACAAATTCTTTCGACAGAGGGTCAAATGTCTCAATTATAGAAAAAACTAAGGGTTAAAATTTACAAAGGGTCAAATATCTTTTCACTATAATCTAGAGATGCTATAAGTACTTTGCCTAATAAAAAAAGAAAAATTTAATGGCAGATCACATGTGGCTATTGAAAAAATGGCTATCGATAGATCATCTTTACAAGTTCACACGTCTTTTTTATTTTTTATTTTGATCTATCATTAACAATCGTTTGCCAATAACTGAAGTTGACATGCCTATAATAGCAACATAAATGGTGTTTATATTGGCAGCGCGCGAATAGCTATTGACAGCCAAATGATAATAGCAACCAAACAAAGTAATATTAACAGCCCGATGAATATTGGTAGCCCAAAATAAAAATAAAATTTAAGCCAAACAAATCATATTTAGTGAAAAAACACATTTATTTTCTCACTAAATGGTAAAGTAAATGAAAACTATTATTTAGAAGCTACATAAAAAAAATCAAAAGTAGGAGAAAAAATGTGAAAATATACCGAATTTTGGAAGGGTTTATCCGTGTCGCCAAAAAATATCCAGGGGGAGCTTGACGACGTCGAAGGGTTCTTCTCCGGCGGCTGTGGGCGACCAGCGGAGAGAAATCAGAAGTTTTCGGGGGATTTCGACGAGAACGGGGAGAGAATGAGCGGAAATGAAGAGTCTTTAAGTAGGGCTGGTATTAAAGAAGAGAAAAAATTAGATAATACGAGTTATTACACGCCTTTTGGAAACACGTCTTGTGCGTGCATTTTTAGGAAAAGTGTTCAACACGAAAGTTGTAGATCTCTTTTCCTAAAAATGCACGCACAAGACGTATTACCGCCCTGATTGAAATATGTGCGTAACTATAACGAATTTTTGGAAATACGCCTTTTACATGCATTTTTAGGAAAAATGTTCAACACGACAGTTGTAGATCTCGACGAGATATACAACTTTTTGAACACTTTTCCTGAAAATGCATGTACAAGAAGTATTTCCAAAAGGCGCATAATAACTCAAAAAAAAAAGTGCAAATAGCCAAAGCTGCAGTGCGGATAACAATCGCCCTTGAAAAATACATTAGAATATATACATAGGTTGAGTGCTCGCCACTATCTATTTTCGATGCAGCTCCTGCTGATGCAAAAATTTTTTTTTAGAGTATTTATCCAAGCGAAAAATCAGTAAAGCAGAGCCTCGGAGATTTCTGTAAGGTATGCTTCCCTTCTGAGATCTTTCGAATCCGAGAAGATCTGATCTCGAAATATATTGATTTCCGAAGGATCTCCATGTTTTTGTGCGGTTTTGATTGTTTAGTTCGATCTTTTTTCTGATTTCTTCCGATTGTTTCGGCATCTGGCTCCTCCGCCTTGAATTTTAGCTGGTTCCCAGCCGTGGATTTGCATAATTTTGCTCCAACGTGTTGATCCTGGACTCTGTTGAGGGCTTTGGGATCTTGAAAAGCTGGAGTTGTTTTTCTTCTCAGGTGGACATGGAAGGCGTTGTGGTGAGGAGAGTTATACCGTCGGACAATAGTTGTCTCTTCAATGCTGTGGGGTAAGGATTTGAAACTGATCTGCTTACTTCTTTAATATTCAGCAATTGCGCTTCTAATTGTCTTCAATTTGTACTCAGTTACGTCATGGATCATGATCATTACAGAGCTTCAGAATTGAGACAGGTTTTTGTAATCAAATCTTGGCAGTTGTTTATCATCAGTCTTAGCATGCTTTCATTGATTTAAGTAAATATGACTGAATTAAACTGATTGGTTTTCTTGGCTTTAAATTGCTGATATCTATTTTAAGGTACATTTTCCAGTACATGAGTGGATGATATATGGCATAAAAATATGATACTATTTACATGATATATGTAGAAGTGTAAATTTAACTATCACCCATACTTTATATTGCTGAAAAAACTGCAAAAAAAACATCAATCTGTCTTCCTTTCTTGGGCACATTTACTACTACATTTCATGATTTCAGTAATAATCCTTCTAATTTTGTCTCTGCACAAGATTCTGATGAACTTTTCATTGTAAAACACCCATTTTGATAGCAAAATTGATTTGCAGTTGATTGTCATAAAAAGGTTCCGATTATGGATCTGAAAATCAACCAAATCACTAGAAACATACTACCAATGAACACTCTCCATCCAACTCAAGCATAAGACCTTTCGAGATAACTATGTATCCTCCCCTTTTATAGGGCTTCCACTTCAAATAGAAAGAAAGCACCCCTTCTTTATGTAATGATATGATAACTAATATAATTTCGTAAAGACTTCAACTTCTTTTAAGATACAACAAAACTAACTCCTTCTTATCTTCTTTGAACTATACGCATGCTCACCGCCTGCCTTTTTTACTTGATTCCAAGACCACCATCTAGATCCTGTCAATGGGCTTCTCCAAATGCGTGTCTGATACCCATGGTCATCATATCATTGTTTTGTGATTGAGCTTTCCCGCGTACATACTTGTTGTAGGTTCTATGATAGGCTTCCCCGTACACATGGCTGCTATCGTTGGCTCCCGGCTAAATCTTGTTCTAGTTCCTTTCTGCGTAAACCATTCATGGGCTAGGGGAGTGTGTTATAATGCCTATCCCACCAGTAATAGTCTCTTCTCCGAGATAGAAGTCGAGAAATTTGTGTTGGAAGTTCATCTCTAACCATATGGAGCCGACCATAGGACGCACTTCCATTTAATCACAACTGCCTCGACTTGTGTATTGTTTTTGTTGACAATACATGTGGGGAGGATGTTCTTTGGTTCAAATGGAAATGTCTCATTGTTTTCTATGTCTGACGAGAGTATGCTTTAACTCGGTGGTTACCAATGACTTTTTTGAGTTGGGAGATGTGAAAGACAGGACGTATGCTACTGTGAGATGGAAGTGATTAGATGCATTGCCAGTCCTTTCTTGCATGGGGAGAGCTAATAATAATGTGCCAAGAGTTTTGGATTGAAGTAGGTTGTGACGAAGAGCTTTTAATTATACTAGAGGTTGACGAAAATTCGATAATTGATTTAGAAGGTTAGCTGACAACGGTATCGATGTGCCAATGTCTTGTGACATTTGTGCGACAATGACTGTATTAATGTTGGAGGAGGTCAATCATTTACATCTTGGAATGATGTCGTCTCTATGATGTGAGGTTGATGAGTTTTTCTAGAGGACAATGAAAGGGGATCGTCATTGCTAAATGGGCAACTAACTGTTAGTGGTAGTGGTGGGAGTAAGTTGGAGGTTGATGAGTTTTTCTAGAGGTAGAGTTTGGAGGCGGTGGATGATGACACTGATATCATTCATGCCAGCCTTAGTGGTCTTTAAAACGAAAACATAGAGTGGAGGAGTTCATGAGATTGTTAAGACGGGCTTTGTCCATTGAGTTGGTCAGATGCTTGTACCGCGCAATAGGTTCAAAGCAGGTAAGACCAATGTGATAGGTTATGATTGCAGGATCCAAAAATTAACCCGAAATACAAGAAACACACTACCGATGAAAGCACATCACTCACCACAATCCAGCTCAAGGCTAAGTTCACACATTAAATTTCATACCCTCTCTTGTAAAAGACTTCCATGTTAAATAGCAAGAGGACCCTCGAAGACCCTACCCACTAATATACTAATATTTTAGATAATCTAATATATTATAAAAGTGTACTTACTCTTCTAAGATTTAACAAAACCTTCTCCCGTTTATTTTTTCAAAACCTGTATGCATGCTCGCCAATTGCTTTCTTTACTCGATCTGAAGACAACCCTTAAGACCTATGGATGGTTTTTTGTGAATGTATGTCTACCTCCACGATCATCTTATCGTCATTCTGTGATTTGGCTTCCCCACGCTTATGTCTTATGTCATCGACTGCCTGTCAGGCCTCCCTGCATGCATACCTGCTTAGCATTGGCTCTCTATTGGGCTTCCCTGTATGCATGCCTACCACTGTAGATTCCCTGGTGAGCTTCCCCAAACAAATGCTTTCCACCATCGACTCCCTATCAAGCTTTCTTTTGTTGGTTCCTTCTGGTGGACTCCATCCATGTGTTGGGGTAGTGTGTAACACAAATTATTAAGTATTGTCATGTTTTTTGCAACATATTCACCCAAAGGATATACTACGACAACTTGTTGTGGCAAAAATAATATTTCATAGAGCAAGTATTTATAACGTATTTGCAACAAATATGAGATGAAACATATATCAGTGTTAATATTTACTTAAAAAGAAGCCATTCGACAAACTACCAACTTATGCATCAAAATCTGTCTTAGTTGCATCACAAGTCCACTTGAAATGTATACCCTTTTGAAGTTTACCATTTCTTATTGCAATTCTATAACTAACATGTATTGAGACATGCATCTTACCTACGTCTTATTTGAGTAATAACAAACATGGGTGTTATTTGACGTGCAAGAAGGTTTCTTAATGATGTGCAGGCCCACAACTACGATCACATGATGGAAGTAAGGAATAGAAAGAAAAATTGAAATAACAACTCTGCCAGGGGGTTCGATATTGGAGAAAGTTTTATATAAATGTTTGGCCTCCCACTTAAGGCTAGTTGCGCTGTGAAGACAGGTTAAAATCGAGGAGAGGATCATCTCAGCCCTTAACCTAGATTTCCTGAGGACGGAAGGATAAGAGGAAGGATACTTCTGATGAGGAGCCAAGCTCAACCCACGCTTGACGACCATAAGGAGGCGCTGCTACCAACTAGGAGATTGAGAAGGAGTAGAGGTTGAGAAGAAGAAAGAGTTATAGAATTAGGGATTTTCATGCCCTTCAATACCCTCTTACTTACTTTGGTGAGATGAGAATGTTCCAAAATATTACAAAAGTGCCTCTCACCAATGCTACATGTATGAGTAAAATACGATCACGTCATAATTATAAAATACTGTGCAAGAGATAAAGATACACACGTCCATGATCATACGTTGCCACTCCCCTCGTGGATGTGTAGCAGTAAACCTCTATCTTGTTGTAGTGGAGACCGTACTCTTGCTTGTTCCCGAGGACGACATGTTGAGTCCTGCACCTTTCTATGAGTCATTCATAACGGACTTTAAGAGAAAATGATGTTACTACATGTCATGTCTGTTTTTTTTCCAAGCACGAGAATTTTTGTTTCAATTGCTTTCCTTCAACAGTCCTACTCCATGGCCTGCTTATATGGGATATCATTTGCTCTGAAGCTAAAATGACAGTGAAGGAAGCGGGATTGGGAAAATCATATATGTTTGGTGGACTTCAAACTCGTGTATTAGGTACGCGTGTGGCCAGTGAATTAGCAAGGGAAGTTGAGTTTGAGGTAACCCTTGTTGAATGCGTCTCTTGTACACCAGGATAATTTTAAGTAATTTAGGATCCATGGTATTAGAACATGGTGGTAGAAGATATATAGATGAATGTTTCTTATGG